>JAACJT020000031.1:11103323-11134586 GCA_009936485.2 Gymnarchus niloticus | reverse complement strand
TTGGTGGTGTGTGTGTGGCGGCGGGCAGGGGGGGGGGGGGGGGGGGGGGGGGGGGGGGGGGGCTCCTGTTTCCTGATTTTAAGCTCATCCAGATATCAAGAGGCAAAACAATGGGGTATGGAAATTTTGCAGAAGCTACCAGCAAACTTCCATGGCTTCTCACCTTTTCATTTTACTTTCATATTATCCAAGACTTTGTTGCGCTTTAACTTGTTTTTCTTTATGCCATATAGCCAAAGTACAGGCCTTTAAATCTCCTGATGAGCCTGGGGAAGGCTTAAATATTCCAAGCTGCTCATTGTAGCCTTTGGCAGATTTTTTTCTAACGGAGTGTATACTCTGCAATATAAACCGTTAATATTTACACTGAGACCCACATCTGCTTTTTGAGACAGTCAGTTCTTGTATGCCAAGAATGGTGATTCAGCACATCTAACATCTACAAAGACAGGGTTTCACAAGCACAGGGAAAAAAAAAAACCATATTCCATTAAGGCTGATACAGGAAGAAAAAAAAAGAATTAATTTCCAGCAATTTCCCTGGTGGACAGTCTGCCTGAACATCCACGATACCGTAAGCCAAAGCTCACATGGTTCCGACAGTTAAACTGGTCCCCCACGCCCCCTTTCCCAATGTCAAAACAGTTCCCCTCAGTAACACATGCCTCAGTACAATAACACACAGCACTCTGCTTCCAGTAAACAGTTTCTTACAGATCTAGTAGCTCGTTCATCATGTATACAGTGTATTTATACTTAACATTTAAAAAGAAAAACAATGGCCAAAGGTGTATCCTCTGACACTGCATCTTCAGAAGGTGTGACAGTGAAAAACCGCATCGACGTCACAGAGGCTCACCAGCTGGTGAATCATCACCGACATGGAAATCTTTCAGGGACCGTTTCATGCCGAGAGGAGGCCGTGGCGGGACAAGCACAGGCACGCTCTGGAGAAACGCTCAGGGCATGGAAAGAGAGGTGCGTCGCGGGGGGGGAGGGGGGGGGCATAAATACTTGTTGCTCCCAGGAATCCTACCCCCCAACCCGAAATCGGCGCCCGGCTCCATGTCCCAGTGGTCGAGGCACATACGTGACACACATTTGCCGTTCCAGTTTCACTCCTGCTAGAGCAGCAGAACAGTCTGGCACTACTGTGACTGTGCCGAGGCCACACCCTCAAGTGCCAGGCACACATCAGGTGCTACTGGGGGCAGGGGTCAGGTGCTACCACGACATTCCTGTACTTAACTGTCAAGCCTTTTTAAGGGGACACACACCCATTTTAATACCTATTTATAACCAGGTAATTATCTCATGATTCAAACCGAAGCTAGTAACAATCTTATCTACTTTTAAATGCAGATTACCGACATTCCACATGATTCATTTGTCTGAATCATAAATCCATAGCATTGTCTCGGTTGCGTGTGGGCTTCCAAACACACTTGTTGCTGGGGAACCCCCCCCCCGCCATCTCACTTGGCTTGGGATACTGCAGTTAAAAAAAAAAAAAAAAAGACTGCAGAAAATTTTTAGCGGGAAACTGAAGTGTGCAGAGGACACACGGACGCCTTGACAGTGTGCGCTACCTTTAGCCACCATGAAGCCTTGATTCAGCACAAACTTCATGAACATGATTAAACGGTGATAAAATCAATCTCTAACTCAGCCAGTGCTTTAGAGAGCCATGAACTTCAACATCACCTGCTTTGTGACAGAACACATTTGTCCTGAGTCCCATAATCACGTGGTAAAAGCAGCTGTCAAGATTTTTTAAGTGTGTAGACCACCCAAATAAATTATGAAATGCACAATTTTACAGTAAATAAGGAAAACACAGAATGACTGGCAAACATAATATTTTGGACTAATTCAACTTTTATCTGTAATGTCCCCCACCCCCCCAACCATACAGCACATAAGTGAGAAGGCTGATCCCCCAGAGGCACCCTGCTGTCAGGTATTGGTCCACCCAAACATGCAAAGTGCACGACCACATGGTGCAAAACCACCCACGCAAAGTGAGCTTACAAAATAAAAGGGGTTTCGCGATTTGTCACCTCCTCGGTGTGTTTCTCGATAAAAACCACAACAGATTAATGTTGGGAAGGAACTTTCACTCGCCTTGACATACTTTTCATTCTCGTTACAGATCAAGCCTGAACTATAAATTCAGACGCTGCAGACAGCTGAGTGGAGGAACAGGTCCTGCCGTTAACATTGTTTCTAATGCTCCTTGGGTTCCATACTTTCAAATGCGTTCAGCCAAAGGAGGGAAAAAAAAACAAAAAACCTTGCCCCCCCATCACCTTCACACCCTAACTTCTGCATTAAACGGCCCAAACAATCTGCCTATTCATATAATTCACAAGCCCTGCCAAAAAGGTCAAAAACAGCCATCACTGATTTGCAGGACTTACTGCCAGCCATTACAATGCTCTCACAGATGCAGTTTGACACCCACCTCCCACACCCAAAACAAACCCCTCTCGTATTCCCCAAGCCAATGAAAACGCTGTTTTTAAGGGCACAAATGGGGCAGCCAGGGGGGCGGGAAGGGTTCCACTTAGCTGATGAGCTTAAAAAAAAAAAAACTCACTTCACAAATGCAATTCACAGAAGGCAGGACGGACAGCATTAACAAACACGTGTACACATACTGTATTCAAGGTCCCATCACTGGGACGGGATCTGCAACGTCTAAATTGTCACACACCAAAGTGTACCCTTGGACTATGGGGCAGACCTACAATGCAAAATCATCTTACTTACTTTGACAAAATGGATCATTAAGTACCACTCAAAATGATCCTATCAATTCCCATGCCGAGAATCTTTAGGTATCGGAAACTCATGTCAAAGAAAAATGATCATTTATATGATGTGGCCTCCATTAAATAAATTGTCTAAACACTAAATTTTGTGTTTTAGAAATGTCTAGTTATGTTGGAATAAAGATGTGTGCTCCACATGTATGTTGTTCTCCATAACAAAATCGGCTCATTTTATAAACAGCTGTTCTTCTTCCCCAGCCAATACCTAGGTGGAGAGAAGGAAAAAAAAAAAAAAAAACCCCATCTGCTATTAGAAGTGACCTTTTCCTGAAGAGGGGGGCTGAGAAGGGAAAGAGGCAACTCAGAAGTGACTATGCCCTCTTAGTGACTTTCTGTTTAGTCATCAGACTGGTCATGCCATGAATCGTACGGCATACCTCCGGCAAATAGGTGTGGCTACAAGTGTTACTCACTACTCCATCGTCTCCTCGGCAGCCAGAAGGGGCTTAGCCATTTCTGTAGGCTACTTCTGTCTGTGGACCTTCTAATTAGCCTACTGAACATGTTTATACAGCAACAGTGAGGCTTCAGCCAGACCTGTACTCCACCAGGCAAAATATAAACTTTCCTCTTATAGTCGTTCTGAGATTAATGGGAACTAGTGATGCAACAAATGAGGCTTCACAACCCGTGGTGGGTGAGAGTATCCCAAACTAACCAATCAATGCTGATGAAGCCTCATTTAGTGCCAGCACTGATTGGTTAGTTCAGAATACTTCCATCCACCATGGGTTTTGGAGCCTTGTTTGTCTCATCACCAATGGGAACCTGTCAACATTTCTGATCTGCTGGTTTTAAGTTGAGAGTTTAGCCCTTGAATAACTACCTGAGAAGACCAGGTTTAGGAGAAGTTGCAGGAACATACATGATGTCAACAATAGTGTAGCTGAGTCACAGAAGAATGAAGTGAACAGAAGAGGGGGGACCATGTTAAGAAAAGCCTTACACCAAGTTACTTAGTTAAAGGGAACCCATCCTACGAGCTCCAATAAAAGATGTCAGGTGGCCTCAGAAAAAAAAAATAAAAAATACAAAAGTTACTGATACTTGTGAGACTTGGAATTATTTCTAAAGACTCTGGCCTCGTTCAATCCACCATCAGTGTGCGTGTGGAAAAGAAAAATACGCGGCACCATTTTTAATCTCTCTCGTAGGCGGTCCTTCGACAAAACAGCCCTTGGCGGAAAGGCAACAGCAGGTCCGAGAGTTTGCAAAGAGTCCCGGTGTAATGGTTATGAACCAGCAAGTCTCTCCCACGTGGAGTAACGATAGTGTTTGAGAGATAGCAATAAAGAAAACAGCACACTGATGCTGTGTGTATGGGAGGATCTAGAGGACTAAGGCAGAGCTCCCCATGAGTGTCACTAGCCTGAGATGGTTGGCAAAACACTGCCTGGATGATGCAGACAGTCACTGGAACAATATTCCAAAAGCATATAGGACAGTAGGACTTCTTACAGAAAAAGCCATTTGTCAAGCACCGAGGAATCCCATTAGTCATAAGCTCGCTGGTGTCCATCAATTATAAATGAATTAATTAAAGTCCAAAAATTCATTTGTTTGAAATTTCACAATATCTTACCACATCAAAAAGTATAAAATGTTGTGGATTGTGTCCAGAGGAAAAAAATTACGACAGACAGAGGGGGTGGAACACACACACACACACCAACCCATCAGCAAATATAATAAACTGCTGTGGATAATTCACATATTCACAACCCAAGGAACTCCGAATCCCACGTGACTGACCAGCTGGATTTCTCAAACAAGGTGATACATCACATTCCAGCAACACTGCAGCAAACTAACAAAGACAGAATTACATTTTGACACAGCAAAAGAATTCTCAGCAAACCAAACTTCACATGTAGCACAATAAGCAGATACTCTGATCTTTGCACCTAAGTTGACCGATTCCTAGACATTTCATTTCCATTTCTTATACAACCCACCAGAGGGGGATGAAGATTAAAACTGGTAATACATTTCCTTCTGAAAATATTAAAGCCTTTGAATCTCTGTGTGGGTTTTAAAACAAGCATGGGACACAGACAACGAGAGAAATGGAACAATACATTATGGTGAGAAGGATACGTTACCCCCCTGGGAACAGAGGGTCTGCCATTATGAAATGTTTCATTTGTCAGTACCGGCAACCTGCGGCTTTAACTCACGTCTGTCAGAGCATGTCATATCATTAGGACATTTACAAACAAAATGTGCAAAAGCACACACAACCACAAGTAAAGGCACTTAAATGGGACAGCTGCAAAACTGTACATCTCTCTGAACCTCTGACCTCTGTGTTTATCACTGAATTCCAGCAGGGCACTCTTAAACTTACCTCTGGACTGTACTACTCTCAATGTACATCTGCACCACTGGAGCAGATTCCAAACCAGTTCGATTGTAAATAATCTAATTATGATCATTGTTTTATCCGGAGGTTCAAACGTTCACCTCCTTAAAACAGCTAACTGTTTACCATGGCAGCTAGCTTAAATGCCGCTGATGGCTTCAACTGGCCACCACGAGGTCACACATCAGTGTTTATGTGGGTCTGATTCCACATCAATGCATACATGTACAAAGACTTGACATTTATACGGTAAGTACTCAAAGTTTTTGTAACACGATCTAAAATTTAATTTATGACGTGATAAACCAAAGTGAGATGGATGGGGGCACTGCAACAATTTGGATATCTGGAATGACAAACAACCCGTTTCCTGGCAGGTTTTAAAGCGTGAAGCGTTTCCCCATTTGAATAATGTAAATTGTAATTGGCCTCTTTTTCATCTACTTTAAAGTTGATACCTGGCTAGAAAACTGAAAAATGTGTGAAATACTCTCCACCATTCTCATAAAGTACAGCACCAGATCACTGTCATAAAATGATACTCCTAATATTTTAAAACGCAAGAGTTCCTGCCCTATTCCCCTTTACAGACTTAATACACTTCGCCTTAAAATATTTGGGGGACCATCTTCTGCTTTATGATTGCTGTGATTTCTTTTAAATCAGTGGTCCCTTGCCGTACTTTTTGATGCGCAGGGAACACCACATCTGACAGCAGGCAGACTCCTCCTGCTTACAGCACCCATGAGGCAGAGAGTGTACACCAACTCAAGCCTTACAGTAACCTGTTCACGGAGCTTCCCACTGACCTCGCATTCATGTGCGACTCGTAAAAGATACGACTATCAAGAGATGCAAATAAACAAATAAAGAAATAAACAAACAGTCTAAGGTGCAATCTGAGTGACCAAGAAGGGATGCAGCGTGCATTCTGACCTAGATTACATGTCAAAGCCACTAGTCAATATCCAATGGGTGCAGCATCACCCAAAGTGGCACTTCACACACCCTATCCATGCGACCCATCTCAATCAATAACAAACAAAATAAAACAGCCCAAGGCCAGTGAAAGCCCGCCGTGCTGGCCGTGGGCACTCACCTTCCAGCCGGCCGAACTGTTGCTGTCCCCCTTGTCCATAAAGTATGGCACACTCCTGACCATCCAGTCATAGATCTGGGACAGGGTCAGCCGCTTCTCCGGGGAGCTCTCGATCGCCTTGGTGATCAGGTCGGCGTAGGACATGTTTCCCCAGGCGTTACGGCGGGACGTGCCGCTTTTCCGTTGCGCGCCGGCGGAGGAGCCGAGCGGAGCGGCCAGCGCGGCCACCTGTTGCTGGTG
Organism: Gymnarchus niloticus; assembly: GCA_009936485.2. NCBI lineage: Eukaryota > Metazoa > Chordata > Actinopteri > Osteoglossiformes > Gymnarchidae > Gymnarchus > Gymnarchus niloticus. Next base: position 11,128,051 of record JAACJT020000031.1, on the reverse strand, counting down.
TGGGATCTGCGAGCCGGGATGATGCTGCTGCTGCTGCTGCTGCTGCTGCGGCTGGTGGACGCAACCGTCGCGACATTGGAAAGCGTTGCACTGAGCGCCTTTCCCCTCCGGGAAGTCTTCGGCTTCCTCCAGCAGACTGAGGCTGCCGATGAAGTCGCCGCTGCCCGCAGGTTCCCGCTTGACGGACGGGGCCGGCGGCGACGACGTGCCGGAGTCGGCCGGGTTGATGAGCTCCGGCCGGGGCAGCGGCCAGGTGCACGAGCGCGGCCGCTGGAGCGGCTCGAAGTCCGGGTCGATGTCTACAAACTGTTGCTGGGCTGCCTCAGCCATGGTATCAGCCAAAAAAACAAAACAAAAAAAAAAACACAAAGCGATGCAAAACTGTCACATAGACCTGCCAGCGAAATGATGTCGATAAAACGGGACAAGAGTGTGTCACACACGCTGAAGTGGAAGAAACTTCGTCACTCTCCAGACAAACTACTTCACTTTCCTGCTCGCAACACAGAAACCCAAAAGTGCCAACCCTGAGAAGGAATTAACGTGCCTCCCAGAGTGTCAGCTTGTCGCTATGGCGGCGCCTTTCTGCTTTAATGTGACACTCCACTCTCGGCATACTTTTCTCACCGCGGCTACCGACGTCGAGTGGCCAACTTGACATAAGTCGCCCAGCCTAGTTACTGTGTATCAAGTCGGCCTACTGGCTCCACCTCCATGCTTCGAGTGACAGCCGTACTGGCCAATCGCGACCGCTCGGCACGCCTGCGTGGTGACGCCACTCGTTTTATTTGTTTTTCTCTCAGCTGGCAAGTGGGCTTTTAAGTTTTTTGGTTTTTTTTTTTATTTCCAGTAATTTTTTGTTTTCTAGCGACGTATGTCAAGTGCAAAAGAAAAAAAAAAAAGGTACGGTATTGCGTAGTTAGAAATTGGAAAGAAATGTATGAAATTATTTTTCATTTGCTGATTAAGCAGAGATTACTTGTATAACTGCGAGCGGTAATTTTGTAAAGCAGCCTATGTTTACATGATTGTCCAGCACATTCCCTTGCCTTGCGCCGTAATGCTGCATGAGATCGGCCGTAGGAACCACCCCGTTGCTGTCCAGGATTAAAGTTTGGAAGATGGAAAGATGGCTCTTATTGTTAGAAGATTTGTGGTGATAAATACACACACGTACGCGCGCGCGCATACACACACACACACACACACACACACACACACACACACACACACACACACAGACACACACGCACGTGAACTCAAGAAAAACTCCAAAAATTGTCCGAGAGTAGAATACTTGGGAATGACCATAGTAGTACCCACTATTTCAGATACTAAATACAAAATGACGTTGGTAATAATAATAATAATAATAATAATACATTGGGCCAAGTCTAGGTTTTCTAGAATTGTTATTAACATTGTAACTAACTCAATTAGTATAACACAACTAGCATTTGAGGCCTCCAAAATAATGCGGTTTTAATAGAAGTAAATCCTTAGTGGGAAACAAAAAAAAAAAACAACAGACCAAGGAGATCAAAACTGGCCCTGCTGATTCCCCCTGCAGCACCGGTCATGAGAAATTGTTGGCTTTGTCCATTCCAAGATTACATGTAGGCGAGTTACTAACAAAAAGCTTCAGAGATTTAGCCACAGATACCCACTGTGAAATGAAACTCTTAGGTAGTGGTAACCATGATGCAAAATATAAGAATGGAAGTTTAAGAAATCTCTTACTGTATAACAGAACGTAATAACAGAGATATTTGCACAATGTTTAATAGAATTTATGCGAAATGTTATTACCGTTATGTTTACGGATCGGCAGTTGATGTTGCAGGTGCTCGTGTTGTGGCCTGTTCTGCATGCTCTCGCTGTGATGCACTGTTATTTGGGGTCTCTACATTGTCCATAACTATGGACTGGCCTTGTGACTAGAGTGTTCCTCTGTTTTGTGACGTTTTAGACAGGCTCCCACAATCCTGTCCTGAAGAAGTGCTCGAATAAGTCGTTGATGGATTCATTTCAGCGAGTCAGTCACACCGTAAGCCCTGTTGTAGCCTAAATCATATTATACACTCGTGCGCCCTCTTGTGTCTGCTTGTGACAGTATTTCAACCGGTACCCTCTGAGACATATCAGTAAGTTTTAAGAGAATATTTGAATAATTTTGTTTCAGAAAAAGAAAACGCAATTTCACCTGCTCGCCTGGATAAAACCAACCTCAGCCTGGACAAGTTTGGTCTGAAGGTAGAATGGTGAAAGGGTCCTGCACGGTTTCATTTATAGTAGGCTACAGCGATGTTGAACCAAGCATTATTTAAAAGTCCAGCTTTAAAATATGAATAAAAAATGAAATCAGAAAAAAGAGACAGACCTGCCTAGCTATTAATTTTCTTATTTGTTGCCCGCGGACCCTCGCCCGTAGCACCGAAAAAAATAGACATTAAAAAATCATACAGTTATTGACTTATTAACTATTGAACTAAAATGTTAGGTATACTAGTTAAATGTTACACCACCCAACCAGATAAATCATTAATACAGAGTATGTTGGTTATGCAATTGTTTATTATAATATTTTATTCGCATGCGTGCCTAAAAATACGATCTGCGCTGCTAACAGTTCGGGCTACTGTAACCGTGACAAACAGGTAAGCTACATTAGCAGCACTTAACTAGCGATTAACTGATCTTCTACTTCTTTATGGCGCTCATTTTTAGTTTGGCTGGGTATACGAACCTGTCAGCGTATATAGGTGAATATGGCTTTTGCTTTATTAATAACAACAGGGAAGATCTGGTTAACATGACCGGGGAACCTCAGCCCGTCCGCTGTCTGCTGTTTATCGTGGCTTATTGCCGTGCTGGGGAGGGGCTGACGGCCAATATACATGTGTATGCGAACCCACTGCGTGTGTTGATGCAAAGGAAGTAGACGATAGAAATGTTTCTAAACAACACGGTTTATTTCTGTAGCTCTACCGGAGATTACATAACAGTCATGAACAGCGCCATCCCCTGGCCAAAGAGGGCACCTTCACATGTGGAAGAAAGCGGGCAGGTGCAGTGAAGCCCGCAGGCCCCATGCATGTGCCTACTCAAATAAGTATCTTTTCGGATATTAGATTCTATGGTGTTGTTCACTTATACTCGTTACTGTAAACCGGCCGGACTCTGAATCTCGCAGCACTTGAACTTGATGTGGCGCCCAGAAAGTTGAATGCTTGCGTTAAATGATCTGCCTCAGTTAATCATTGCTTTGGGAAAAAACGTCTGCTAAACCAGTGAATGTAAATAGGCAGCCCCTACACGTCATATCACCTCCGATTTGCTGGCTGCGGCCTTACACTGATCCCTTCCTGTTACATCTTCATACAATCGCAAAGTAGGAGTGATAATACAGATTTATTTTCATTATGATTGAAATCCCAGTATCTAGTGGAGGGAGACATTTTTAAACGGATCAGTAATTTCAAAGCCATCTCTAGCAATGCACTATATGAAGCATTTATGTACAGCGATGGAACCTTTCAGAGGAATATGGCTTTGCATGAAGTCTAGGGCCTGTTTACTGCTTCTCGCCAGTACCAGCGTAGCATTAACATGTTTCTCAAATAACAAAGTTGTCAGATTCTCTCAAGTTAAATCGATTTTGAACACCGTTGCTATGGACTTAGGAAACAGGCCTCCTAGGTTTATTACCACCGACAAATACCTCTTGCAGTTGTATAAACAGTATGCTAGGTTGCCCTTATTATGTTTGATGTCATTATGATTGGAGACAAACAGTATGACTTGTGTTAGAATTACAAACCTGCTCAGTCTGAGAGATGACTGTATTTAAATATGTTACTTTTACTCGATTGGGTTATTTTTTCATTCATTTCACCGTTTTTACCCATTCCAGTGGCCATGGCCATAGCCAGGAATTCTGGCCCCCAGAAGAATATTTCTCATGGCCCCCAAATTTATACAACTGCATGCAATATAACATACAACATCCATTCTAGGGGATGTTCCCTAGAATCATCATCACCTTTCACCATAGCTATGGTCCAGCCATATATTTAACAGGTGCAATTACCCTTTCCCACAGATAATATCAGGGGCTTCCAATGAAAATCGACCAGAGTTAAAGACTATCACAAAAGTGTGATCATATAAATTGTCAAGGACTATGGACCCTTAGTCCTTCGATGGGGTTGATACTACGTTTTCCAGGGGATGGGCTCCCTTAAAGAGTTTACATTCTGAAAGCGGGGTTTCCATTTCGTGTTATTTTCGTGGATGATAATATAGGGGTCGTGGAATGCCTATGGGACTCCCCGGGTCATTGTGGGTCCCAGAATGAAACACCCCTGGATCACTGGTGGCATGACCCCCCCATTTGATATATTTCTAATCAAAAACAATGTTACAGAAACAGGACTGCATGCAACTCAGGAAATAAACACAAAATGTTGCAATAACTGCATTACACTTGCACTTTGCGTTAGGGGTGCATGTTGAAATCTTACACACTGCATATTTACTTTCCCTTTTGTAGTTTGCGTACCCTAGCATATTTCGGCTTTTATAAGCGGTACCTAGAATTACGATTACAGGGCGGTCTGTTACTGCTCGTTGAAAAATCCTTATATTTAGCGCACCCTACATTTCCAAAAAGAATATATATATATATATATATATATATATATACACACATAAATACATAAACCCCACTCCAGGGTGTCTGTCCCCCGCCTTATGCCTTAAGACTGCTTGTCATAGGCTCCAGGTCCCCCGTGAGCCTGAATAGGATTAAGTGGTTTGGAAAATGGATGGATGGACGCTAGTTCTCGTGATGGGACAAATGAGGCTTCAAAACCCGTGGTTAGTGGTAGCATCCCAAACGACCCATTGATGCTGGCGATAGCCTCGTTTAGTGCCAGCATTGATTGCTTAGCTCAGGATACTCCCACCCGCCACGGGTTATGAAGCCTCATTTGTCTCATCACTAGCGAAGCGAAGCATTACCTTGTAACAGAGCCTCAAACTCTACCGGCGCTAAGACAAGGGCGTGGAAACGTTTCCCATTATTCCTGGATAAATTTAGGAATAACGCCGCACAAAGTTACAGTATTTCAAGAATGACAGCAGCTTGATGCATGGAGTGAGTCGCTATTATATCTGTTTATTAAAATAAGTAAGTTTCATTCATTTGTCCTTTCATCCACCCATCTTCTGTCCGGTTTCTCGCTGAAAATTACGGTTAAGTTTCGTTTATTTAATTTGAACTCAGTTGTTGATTCTTGAACTGCAGAGGCATGCCGTAAACTACATTATAGGTCCTTCTGAGGAAGTCGTATGGTTGACGCTTCACTCTCTTCCCTCCGCTCGTAAATAATCCAAGAGACCACTTATGCTTTATTAATGGTCTTTATACTCGGGAATACAAGAGAGGCGAAGGTCAAAAGACCGTGTGACTCCCTTTCTTGTAGGTCGTTTGTACCACAAGTACAGATCAGAATGCAATTGTCTTAGGCGGTCTTGAATGACTTTAAATCACTAAAGTGATAAAGTTAGGATTCCATCGTCGAGATGACGAGGAATGCAACAATATTAATTTACAGCGTATCCATTACACCACCGAGGTGGTACAGAATCGAGAATACGCTCAACACTGGTCAATTAAGCGTATTTAGGCTCCTGCGTACGTTTTTAATTGTCATGATGAGCTGAGCGGTAAATGCACACGTACGACGTCGGGGGATTCATTATACACGCAGAGCACCTGAAAGTACAGTAAACCGGGGGAGGGGGTTCTAGATACTTCGGAAGACTTGTACTACAATACCTTCTTTTTTTTGTTTGTTTGTTTTTCACGGATAATCTCCAAGAAGTCAAAGGTAAGGAAATGAAACTCGTAACGAAGCGCCGTAACCATCCGGCCCGGTGTCGCTGCCAGTACGTGTGCAAAGTGTTAATGAAGTCATCGGAACCGCACGACCTCCAGATAGGGAAATGAGCGCTTTTTTTTGGGGGGGGTTCTGGTTGACACCCTGTGTCCACATTCAACGAGGCCTGCCGCACTTTCCTCCCATTCATTCCTGAAGCTTCGGAATCTTTGCACACACGTGTGCCTCTGACGTAGAGTGACTGGCCTCTTCATCGGAGGAAGAGGAAGGTACACCGTGCCGCCTGCACGATGCTGCCGCGCCTCTCCGCCGTGCTCTGTTTCGAGGCGGGTGGCTTCCAATACGATGTGCTCTCCAGTATTGAGAAGCGCCTTACGTTAGTATCGCCGAGACCCTCGTTGCATCCGTGGTTTTATCTCTGGGAGTAGGCGAGCACAGCGGTCCCCGAAAGAAGCCGGCTAACCTCGGAGTCCGTCACGCCATGGCGCCCCATCCTGCCGTCCAGGCTGCCATCGACTTGACCGCAGGGGCCCTAGGTAACAAATCTGATCATCCGCACATCCGCTTCGAGATATTACCCAGCTTATACGAGCCGGTGTGCTAATGTAGCGGCTGTCAGTGTGTAACTGCCTTTTGTTCACAGCCTTGTAGACATCAGCGTAACTTTCAGGAGAATTACTGCTTCGTAGAAGTTTATCTTTTATCTCTTCAATCGTCCTGTGTTGCCCTAGGGGGTACAGCCTGCGTCTTCAGCGGCCAGCCCTTCGACACAGCCAAGGTGAAGATGCAGACCTTCCCCACCATGTACCGGGGCTTCCTACACTGTTTCGTCTCCACCTACAAGGACGAGGGACTCCGGGGACTGTACCGCGGCACCTCGCCGGCACTGCTGGCTAACATTGCCGAGAACTCGGTGCTTTTTATGAGCTATGGCTTCTGCCAGCAGGCTGTACGCATGGCGTGCGGGCAGAGCCAGGCTGACAGGCTGAGGTGAGCCAGCTGCGTTATAGACAGCTGCCTTCTTAGAAAGAAGTAGTGTGTTCGCGGGGTGCCGGTGTTTTATAAAATCCCGTGGATGCTATTTCCGATCTGATCAGCTTCTGGCACCTCACCGTGGTCATCAGCGGCAATGACACCATATACGTATATCTTCTACCTTCAGGCAAGACCTTACAGACGGAATGTTCCACAAAACGTGTTCTGTCATTAAACATGATCTCTGACATTTACAAATGCCGTTTTATACACCGATAAAGCAAAACATTTAGACTACCCCATAGTGGAACATTTGGTTCTTCTCAGCACTTATACCAGTACAAATGAATAAGGCAGGAGTGTCAAACTCCGGTCCTGGGGGGGGCGCTGTGGGTGTCGGTTTTCGTTCCAGCCAATTCCTACTTTGAGGTGAACCCCTATCATTTAATCATGCCTTCCATCATTCCATATTTACTGTGTCAGTCAGCATATTCTCGGCAGGGTTTAGTTATCTTTTAAGATTTCTTTAAAGGGTAAGATGTTGCTTCTTAATATCACTCTCATTTCTTCATTTAATGCTAATTATCACAACAATGGAAACACAAATCAGGTCATTGGTGCTCTTTACGGCCTAACGAGCAGCAATGACCTAAGGTGTGTCCACTACTGTGATAATTAGCAATTGACACAGACCACAAAGAAACTGCAGTTAATACCTTTTTTTACTGGACTCACTTAATGTCCTTTGTTAACCTTTCCTGCTTCTGCCCCTGACCGTAGTCTGGAAACGCAGGGGAGACTTATGTGGTCGCGCTGCTCCAGGACCGAAGTTACCTTGACTCGAACTTCGGGGTAAAATCCCCTTCCTTCTGGCTCACAGATGGTGGTGCAATGAACCAGGCACACACTTCTTTTTTTGGTCTGAAGACTCCGTTTATTCTCCGCTATCACTTTGTGCATGCTATACCAACTCGCTCCGCTCGCCTCCAACTCCTTACCTCTCGCTCTCTATCTCTCACTCTCCTGCACACACACCACTTTTCAAGGAGCCGCACCATTTACGACACCTTTTGACGAACTTTGGAGAGTCGAGCTCCCTTTTAGGTCTGTTATTGACTGTAAATATAAAATGATGGAAATAGAGGCATGATTAAATGATAGGGGTTTACATAAAAGCAGGAATTGGCTGGAACGAAAACCTGTGTCCCCAGCGGCTCCCCATGACTGAAGTTTGACACCCCTGTAGTAAGGGGTCGGCAGTCAGGGTCAAAAGGACAGGTGTATGCTGACCAGAAGCAGTCATGCTGAATGCTCCATTCTACTTGTCCATACTGATGAACCAGGTCCACCCCTTTATGATGACTGTCCATCCCAATGGCCGGTTCAAATCCAATGGCTGACAAATGTTCTCATATCACCTTTGGGCTTTGCGCAAGGCCCTTAACCCACTCCACCCCACAAAAGCAAAAACTGCACTGTGATGTATTTACCTCACTGTGTGTTGCTTTGGACCAAAGAATCTCCTGAAAAGAATTCGACGCCACACATGAGCTTTTCTCTAAGCCGTCACTCCTTCATAAGGTTGTACATTCTCTGGATTGTTCCCGGTCTTTATCGGGGGATTTGGGTGCTGCAGCCTTCCCTTTACGGTGCTCACTGTCTTATGAAAGTTGCTTCTTCCAACCGTCCTGTGTTTTTGCCCCCCCCCAACCTCCACCTCCCTCCTCCTGTCCTCAGTGACCTACAGAATGCATGTGCGGGCTCCATAGCCTCCATCTTCTCCTCGATGGTGCTGTGCCCCACCGAGCTGGTGAAGTGCCGACTGCAGGCCATGCGTGAGATGGAGGCGTCTGGAAAGATCGCCAGCGGGCAGAAGTGAGTTGGGGGTGGTTAGGTGAACACAACCATGGGTGGTGGGGAAGCTAGTGGGCCACTAGTTAAGGACCTTGAGTGGTTATGATACTGTAGGAGGTTCCGGTTTTTCAATAAAAACATCCGCCTCTTTAAGATGTAAGCTGGATTCATACATGTGGAAGCGGTAGAGTGGTGGATATCCTGAAAAATTACATAGGTCGAATTATAACTGAAAAAAATCAGCTGATGAAATCATTTTAATCATTTTAAATGAATTCTGCATTTTTGAAGGTCAGTGTTGCTTTATCCATTAATTACAATATTCCTTGAAGTTTACTTGGTTCCCTGCTACACAGGTTCATTGGTTAAGCATCAAATAAATGAACAGTTGTTAAATTCTGAATTGATGCTTTAATAGCTGTTATACCTGAGCTTCTTTACTTGGGATTGATTAGAGAAATGTTGGGGTTTTTTTTAGGATAACAGAATGTTGTGTGTTCTGTACTTTTCTTGGTAGAACGGTGTGGTCGGTCATCAGAGCGATCATGCACACAGATGGTCCCTTGGGCTTCTACCAGGGTCTGACCACCACCATCGTGAGAGAGGTGCCGGGGTACTTCTGCTTCTTTGGGACCTACGAGTTCTGTCGGACAGCCTTTGCGACTTACCTGGGCAGGGACAAGGACGACATCGGTAACCCCCTACCCACCCCCCAATCTTAGCGCTAGTCTCTCATTTCCAGTCACCTCACTAAACCTGTTCCTCAGCTTGTCCTTTGTCCACAACGTAGAGATTTTGAGGCACTTTTCTGCAAAGCCGGTCTGATTTGCTGTGTAATTAATTGGCCGAAAGCTTTGCGCCATCCAGCCAGGTATCCTTTGATCCTACAGACATTAATCCGCTCTACTGACCCCTCTCCCTGTGGTCCGCAGGAGTGGTCCCACTCATGTTCAGTGGTGGCTTCGCGGGTGCCTGCCTCTGGCTGGCGGTGTTCCCCATCGACTGCGTCAAGTCCCGAATCCAGGTGCACTCGCTTGCCGGTCGCCAGGTGGGCTTCCTCAAGACCTTCCTGGGCGTCGTGCGAGCTGAAGGTGAGTGAACTCTAATAAATAAATAATAATACTAATAATAAACAAGTGAACAAATTTTAGTGGCCAAAATTCTTTAATTACCACTTGAGCTCAAGCAGAAGTTTGACACTTAGCTCTAGGATGAGGCAATGTGTTAAATATAGCTCAGTGAAAGTTGGTTACATATATCATAGGACTTCACACATACTTATTCCACATGTCAAGTAATTTTTTAAGGTCACGTTTCAGTTTCGTCTCCTCCACTGCAGGAGTGCCAGCGCTATACTCAGGGCTGACCCCCACCATGATCCGCACCTTCCCTGCTAATGGCGCCCTCTTCCTGGCCTACGAGCTCAGTCGCAAGGCCATGATGGAGCACTTGGTCAGCGGATGATGACACGCTCCTCTGACCCGCCTGCTGGTGGCCTCACCTTTTCTTCATGCTACCCAATTAAATGCCCCGAAGGCGCAGGAGGAGCAGCACGACTCCTGCGCCTGGAAGCCAGCAGGCACAGGACAGACCAACAAAGTTCCTTTATACAGTATTTTTTTAAGACAAGCTGACATGAGCTTTATTCTGTTTCTACTAAAAACGTCAAAACCTGCCTTGTTTGAATACTCAGGCTGAGTTGTTTCGTTTGGGGCTGGTATGCGAGCAGGATGAAGACACTCCATACTCCGCAGTTCGGCATCTCCGTGAGGGAGAAAAGAAAAGGTGATATGGTGGTGTGTGATTGGTCCGTTCTCCTTCATGCAGTGGAGAAAGGGGACAGTGTTATCAGAGAGACAAGCATGTTAGCAACCTTAGCACCTGTATCCAGGAATAGGATGCCTTTCATTAATCAGCAAAGCAAGCATTCCAATTCAGACTTCTGTAACTTGAAATTTTAAATTTTTTTGGAAAACTAATCGTTTTTGAAATACTTGAAACCTAAAAATGACTCCTCTCACCTTATTGTGACTCCATTTTGAGTGTTAAATTTTTGATCTTTAAGAATATTGAATTTTAAAATTATTTTTACTATTCTTAATATATTGTAACAAACAAGTTTTTAAATTCAAAGCACTGTTTTATTATACACAGATGGATACGTTCTACCAATGTATGCTGGAATGAATGGTGCTGGTCTGGGAGAACTGGAGGCAGTTTATGAATTTTTCTGATGGTACTGAATGCTGTACTGTGACATGAGTGTATAAAACTACATGAATTCTTTTCTTTCAACTAGATCTGTGTGTTCATCTTCTATCTAAGTCAAACCTGAGGTTCAGTATGGTCCATATTAGCAGTAACAATTATAGTAATTAAGATCACAATGAATTTGTTAATCCTCTCCATTACGGCCAACAAACTGGTTTCTCAAATGTGCTTTTGACACAAAATCAGTGCATTTTAATATTATCTTGTGAATCCCCATTGTTTTTAAGTTTTCCACAAAATTTTTTCACTAACTGCGGTCATTGTTCTCAATTGGGAATGCCTGCCCTTATCTGGGTGGCTGGCATTTACTACCTATTTGCAGATTCCACTAGCAGAGTTCAATCATCTAAACTGACTGGTCTAACTAGTTTTAGAATGTCCGTCACACAGTGCTGTCACGATCCCTTTGGGGGTTTCGCCAAGACCCTTCAAATAGTTAAGGTGTTCCCTATGGCTCAGTTAAAACATAAAAACCGTCTGACAAGAAAAAAAAACATCCCATAATACAACAGCAGCTACTGGGTATTTTGTGTGTGTGACTGGTAAAGTGAATCCACAGAAAGGTTATCGGATACCCCTTTGTTTCCTCACAGTGTGGTTAGTAACTCACTGGCTGTGATTAATCATACTAATTACTGCTTACATCATCTGTATTGTAATAGCAAACCAGGCAGGCGATGTAGGTGGTGAAAAGGTTTACTTTCCGTTTTTCCTCCAAGGAATTAAAGTAGAAATCTTTATCCACTTAACCTGATCAAGAACACAGGGACCCTGGGATGTTATCCCACTCAGCTGACGGCACGATATAGAGGTACACCCTGAACAGGATGCCAGTCTATCAGAGGGTACGTACAGGCACTATAGGCCGTTTATCAGTCAGCCTAACTGCCTGTCAGCAGGCTGTAAGAGGCAACCTGCAGAACACAGGGAGAACATGCAAATTTCAGCCCCAAGAGGAGAGGAGGGATTTGAGACCCCAACCAGTCTGAGGCAACAATTTCATGATTTGCAAAAATCCCACTGAGAATAAACAAACTAACTGTATATACAATACATCTGAGGTGTTTGCTGTAAATTTAGCACTAAAATAAATTGAGTCGGCAGCATTGTACGTAAAATATTTTACAAAGCTTCATAACCGTTTGAAAGGGCTGCGTGTGTTTGGGCTGAATGTGGTTAGATATCACAGATAAATCATGTTTTATAGTTTGTTTTGCAATGAATTGAAGATTGCAAATTAAATCATTAGTTCCATTAAATATAACTACCCAAAAGGTGATCAATGTGACAGCAAGAGCAGCAGCAAGTTGAAATTCCAGTTTGTACACGCTGCAAGATTACACCATAGCTGTGTAAAAGCAGTAGCTGATATTGACGGCTGCTATAAATGAGTATGGCCCCATTTCATCTGGACCAACCATCTTGCGGAGAAGCTAGTATATCATTAGAGGCCAGATCAGCATGTCGAAGGCAGATATCCAGCCTGAAAATGAAAGGTAGCTTTAGCACTGTGATCTCTAAGCTGCCGTTGCATCTTAGGGACGGACATTGTTTTCTCAAAGCACAACATATTTGTGTCTGTCCTCGGACTCCACTACCTTGGTGACTTTGTTGTCAAACAAAGGTTTCTCGGGCTTCCTGTGGTCAAAAGCAGGTGATAACCAGCCTCGCTCACTGCTGTAGGCCAGCCTCGCTCACCACTATAACAATCCATTATCAGTAAACCTTTTCCAGACCCTCACGTCCTAAAGCTTCTATGCTGTGGTGCTTATCAACGTAGATCATACTATGGTGATGGCACCACACTCTGGCATCAATGCCACAAATAAACAATATTTATCACAAGAATAAACATGCAAGTATTTAAAAAAAAAAAAGCAAAATACAGGAATAAACACATTTACATCAACACAGGAACAGGTAAAATGAATCTAACACAATCAATACAAAAAAATAAAAACAAGTAAATTGAATACAATTCAATAGGAACAAATACCTATCAGAAAAGCAAGGCGGCTTGTTTTACACGCACCTGTACTTAGGTGACATTGGCATTGTCATGCCCCCAAACAATGGCTGCCATGATACATACATTATTCAGACCAGGAGAACTAGGCATGAGATCCGGGGATTTCCATGCAATCATATGTGACACTTTCTGTCTGGTGGGATGGGCCCATCACAAGAAAAGCAGATTTAGATCCTGAAATAGGAACAAATAAGGCATATTTATTCTTCTGGGCATTCAAATTATGATTTATGAGCAGGAGACCCATTGTGATTCTTTAACTTTCCTGTCATAATGACGGAACAATACATGTCATCTTGTTTAAAAATGAGTTCAATGGAAAAATACATACTGGCAGAACTACAAATAAAGAAAACATAAAAACAACTTATACAAGCAGAGTGACTCCTTCCTTGTTGATGCACATCATTTTCCCGGTTGTCAGAGGTGAGCTACTACTGGGTTCCAGGAGACACCCCCCTGTGGGTGTGAGTCACAAAAATAAGCTCTGCCCCCCAGGGGAGAGCTCAAACCTTAAAAACCCCTTGAATGTCCCTGCTCTCGCACTCAATCTGCTGCCAGCTCGGACTAGCGAAGGGATGTCTAGCCGGTCTAAAGTCCAAGACAGTGCCACCGATATCTTAGCAGGTAAGACAAAGCTCACGCTCCGGTTTCGAGGCAGCCTGTCACGCCAGCAAGCTCTCATGCACACCGGGGACACCTGAGCTCTCCTTCGAGGGCTTTTGGGAGCTTACCGTCACTCCATGGTCTCCGTGTCAATGGGACTTGAGAAGAATTGTCCATCCCGCTCTACCCATGGTCCTGTGAGCATTGCTATGCAGGGTAGCAATAAAAAAAGGTGCAGCTGAGTTGCTTGAGTAATGACGCAAAAGACAGCATCAAAGCTGGAAGCCCGTGACTCAAGTGAGACCTGGAACCAGTTAAAAATTTTAGCTTGAAAAGAAAACATCTTGACAACATGTAAAATTCTACATCACCACGATTTGACTGAGCAATAACAATCCTGTCGACTTTTCACGCGATGGTGTGCTGTTAACTCCACAGCTGCTTGGGGAATGTTTTTGTCTACCACTTCAGGTGATGGAGACAGAGGTCTGGGCTTCTGCGGATGGATTTTGGTGCTCTTGTCCATGTTGCTGATGATAATGACGTTCCCCTTTTCTCTGATGACATGTTTAAAGGTGAGTCGTCCCCAGGGCGATGGCCACAAGTTCATCATGGGTGTTACTAATTATTACCCCCCCCCCCCACTTTATTTCAACTGAAAGATCTGACAAGATCACTGTGTATATATATTTATTTTTAAATATCAGTGTGCAATGTGTTGTGGTTCTCACTATCAGGTGCTGTGGACCTCTGTTGTTTTTTTCGAGACTTTGCTTGACTTGTCATGTCTCGTTCCCACTAGATCATTCAAGAGTATGAACGTGCCGTTATATTCAGGCTAGGGCGGATCATTGACAAGAAGGCCAAAGGACCAGGTTCTCTGGTGGAATTCTCATCTCATCACACCATTCATCTGATTGACTTGCATCCCCACAGTTGCCATGCACCTTTTTCTCATGATCTATCCCTGAGGTTCTCTTAGGCAGAACCAGACACATCAAAGGCTGTGGTTCCCCAGGTTCAAATACCTTTCTTCTCTTCCCTCCAGGGATGTTCTTTGTACTTCCCTGCACAGACAATTTTGTAAAGGTGGATCTGAGAATGGTTTCCTTCGACATCCCTTTACAAGAGGTATTTACGCGCTTTTTCGTGGCAAGATGTAAGTGGAAGTCTTGGTTGGAAGCACTACAGCAAGGTTGAAACAAACTCGTAGGTTTTTTTGGGGGGATCATAAAACTGGATTAAAAGGTACCAAAATCGAGACAAACCAACAAAACCAGAACGTCTAAGTCTTTAAAAAAGATTCCTCAAAATCCAGCCCATTTATTTGATATACACTAGCATAGCATGTATCAAATATATATACGCACAACATTTGTGTTACTGGCTTTGCTGCTGTGTGCCTTGGTACAGATCTTGACCAGAGACTCTGTGACTGTGTCCGTGGATGGCGTGGTGTACTTCCGGGTGAAATGCCCCATCTCCTCTGTGGCTAATGTATCCAATGCCAACTCATCCACGCGCTTACTGGCCCAGTCCACGCTGAGGAATGTCCTGGGCACCAAGAACCTGACGGAGCTGCTATCAGACCGAGAGGGCATCTCACACAGCATGCAGGTACGGGGCATCCCAGCAGAAGAGGGATGGCTACTTAAAGGAATCTGGCATATCCTGGAATGTCTTCAGAGTTTCAAAATGAATTTAGAAGTGTGCATTAAAAATCTCCATAGATGCACGATCTTGTGATTATTTCAGGCATCTCTGGATGAGGCCACCGAGCAATGGGGCATCAAGGTGGAGCGGGTGGAGATCAAGGACGTTAAGTTGCCCCAGCAGCTCCAGAGAGCCATGGCGGCAGAAGCAGAGGCCAGCCGGGAAGCCCGGGCCAAGGTGGGTAGTGACTAAGGGATGGTCTTGCTCTTTCTGCTACTCAAGGCAGCCACATTGTCTTCAAAGATCATGGGTATCTCTTGCCAAGGTTGTCTTGTCTCATTCTTATACACCATAAAGAGGTTTTTGAGCGTCTGTGTTTACACAAAGGCTGCTGGACCACGGTACTCCCTCCCATTCTCTGCATTTCTGCAGGTGATCGCTGCAGAAGGTGAGATGAACGCCTCACGGGTGCTGAAGGAGGCGTCGATTGTGATCTCAGAGTCGCCCTCCGCCCTACAGCTGCGCTACCTGCAGACACTCAGCCACATTGCGGCCGAGCACAACTCCACCATCATCTTTCCACTTCCCTTGGACATGATCCAGCATCTGGTGCAGAAGTGAACCACGGTGCCACCTAGCAGCCAGTAGATATCCTTAATTATAACCAAATCTGTTACATTTTCTGCATCACAATAAATATGTTAGATGTAGTTAAAGGTTTAACTACCTTTACGCATTGTTAAAGTAAAAAAAAGAATGATATTCAAATGGCAAGTGTGCATGCAACATAAAGAATATATTTTTTTGGTTTCTGATACCCTGTTTTGGGTGTTCCCCACCTTGTGCCCTAGGTGGCCTGTGGCAGACTTCAACACCATCTCTCCTCCCTCCCCCACTCACTCTCATTCAGACCAATTTGTCACATTCATTCAGATTTTTACTCAAGTGAATTCTCTATGAATTCTGACAAATGCCTATGCGCTTTTTCAAATACTATTTTGAGATTGAGAATTGAAAAGTCTGGTCTGCTCTGCTCTACTCTTTTAATGAGTCTGCAATGGGTGAATTGAACTGCACTATTTAGATGTGGGCTGTGAAAATCTTGACTCAGCATTTTCAATTTTTCAATGTGTAGACGGTAGAGGTATGATGTTATACTACTTATCTCATAAATTCAGGTTTGGAAAAATGTAGAGCAGTTTCCCTCAATTCTGGCCACATAAACTTCATCACAACTTTATAAATTCACCAAATGACCCTTTCTCTTCCACTCACTCAACTGAGCATCATGGTGCAATACATTATTTTGTAACACTTTAATATTTGAACTAAAAGTGCATTAATATGTATCAGAATTTACATACATAACGATTCTTAATTTAGTCACAATTTCATTGCCTATCTAGACTGTTTAACAGTATTCCAGTACTTAAAAACAAAACAATAATGTAACCAAGCAACCAAATGGACATGCATTAATACTACAAAAATAAATATAATATACAGTCAGTGGAGGCAAAATCACTAGAACAGTAAAAACTTGTCACAAATAGCAATCCCACCATCCCTAAAATACTTTCTAGATGTTCTGTTCTACAGTGGAGCAAACAGTAAAATTTCAAGTGTGTGGTTATGTCCACAGGACATAGAGTCTGTCAGTGCAATGTCAGTACCTGATTCTGAGAGGCTTTTGCTATATCTGAGTATTAATATATGTTACTCTTGCCCCTCTTTTGAGAATAAATGAACCCAGTGGCTCATTTCTTATAGACCAGCATAAGACCATCATAGATCCCAGCATAGTACCAGCGTAGCACTCAACTGAAGTCCAACATAGGACCCAGTGTAGGACCAGAAAGAGGTCTAGTGTTGGACCAGAGGATGATCCAGCACATGACCATCACAGAACCTAACAACATCTGTTATTTGTGTTACCAGGCCACATGCACCATTGAGGTTGCTGTTACTTAGCCCTGTTAATGGGTTATTGTTTGGAAGCTTGAGGTTTTGAGTTTACACTTAATTCTGTAGCTAATCTAAACATCAATGTCTGCGATATGGCTGCATTTTCTAGATTACACATAATCGCTTCAAAACTGAAACTGAAAGTTGAGAAGATTATACCAGATGTAGGGAGTTTGAACATTACCCACATCACAATTTGGAAGTACCCAAAAAGTATCTGATAGGTTAGGCCAGCTTGTTGACTGAAGGTACATTTTATACTCATAGACTCAGTATTACCATATTCACGTTCTCAGTATCACAGACTATTTCTTGCAGTATGTTGCTGCTCAGCTGGTTGTAACATACAATTTCAAGAGACCTATTATCTTCTGATTTAGCACTGGCACTTTCCTAAACTCTGATCTACAGTATATACTTTCATTCAGCAGACTCAGGGCTAAGCAAGACTCATTTCAACACAAGATTTTACTACCATGTCTGTCACATTTCTTCTTATTATATTATTATTACTGTTTAGAGTATTTCCCAAGTAGATCATAATGCAAGGGAGGGAGACAGCCAATTGATCATTATTATTATTACTAATTTTAGGATCTGGTTTCAAATATAACAGGTTAAGAAAAAATAACATTTTTGGTATTTATATTCTCTTGCAAACGTTTTTTCATGTTACATACCAAAATTGTATTTGTTACATAGCTTTATAGCTTATTAAATTTTTGGAGAGGGGTCAAACATTGGTCGCCAAGGGCTGGTATAGTAAATGTTTTGATAGTTCTGGGTCTACTGGGAAAATGATTAAATTGTTTCTGTGCATTGGGTAAAAGGTGATTATTACGTAATAAAACACAAGTAAAGTATGGAATGGTATTATGAAAATGGTAGAATGACCATGAGTATTATTGTGGAGTACGGTGATTCTCTCTGGAGGTGCTATCTTAGCAAGAAATTCAAGAAAAAGGTGAAAGAAGCAAATTAAAAATTCTTTATAATATAACAGAAAACAGAAACCTAAATTTGAATTTAAAAAGAATGGTTTCTCACAGTGTGTAAATTCAAACACACACACACACCTGGGCATTGTGTCCAGATACCTATGAAACTAAATGTTTGTACAACTTGGTTGGTCCAACCAAGATTCAAAAAATTCCTAAATCTCCACAGTGACCACCGGGTCCAGTTTTGAAATCTGACAGCTAAAGGGAAGGACATCTTAGTGACTTCAGTAAGTGTATACTTCTGTAACCTGGTGAAATGAAACAAGATGTGCTTATTGCTAAAATGGTTATATGGCCACTAATCAAACGGCATATAAAAGCTAAGGGCAAATAATACTTGAGGCGGTGGAGTAATGTATTAGCTATGCCATTTATTTCCATCTGCAATCCATACACTAAAAGCCAAAGGTTGGTTTTGCCACCAACTAGACCGTGCAGACATTGTCACTGCTGGAGAATGCATCAGGGAAGGATCCTCACGATGGGCTAACATCCCTTTTAGGAATGTTAGGGCTAAATTCAAAAGCAAACATCGATTTCAGCCTTCCTTCATGAAATTGTTCTCGCATCAGTGATACTCAGGACTACATGTCCCATTTGGAGGGACAGCTTTCAGCTAGGAGGTGCTAAAGGCAGGCCTAAACGAAAAAAGATGATCACCTGCCGACAGCTTTAAGACCATTAAAATAACCGATTATTCATCAATTATCACTGGAAGACTTCGAGTACATGCTCTTTGTTTCAAGGATGTCCATTCAGGCTCCCAAAACAATATAACTGGTGGTCCTTATTAGGAAAGCCCACTGAAGTAACTGACTGCCTGTGTGACCTAAAAGGTCTGCTGTGGCAGTGTAGACTCTACTCAGCGTAGAGAGGAGCAGGAAGCAGGCTTGTCCAGGCAGTTGGACATGAGAGGAGGCCGTTTGAGAGTTCCTCGACCAGGGGACCCAGATACCTAAGAAGTATCCTTAATAATCCTTAATTACATCCACTCAATGGTTTTAGTGACTAGTTTGAAAAGTATGCCAGCGCTTTAAAGTTTGACCTATTTTTCTGCTTTTAATACAAACACCCCGGTTTCAGAAACAAAAGAAAACATTATCAATGTGCCTGAAAATGAATGACTAATTTAATGACAGGATATCATTATTATTATATTGCACAAGTATTTTTAATTTACATGCCAAAATTAAATTATTATCTCCCTAATGCTGTCCAGGATAAGTGGTTAGAAGATAGATGGATGGATGGATGGATGGATGGATGGATGGATAATTTGAGTAGAAACCACTGTAAAAAAATCAAGATAATTAAGATATAATATCCTGGGTTTTTTTGTAATTAGATAAAGATAAACAATATGCAGCAAAACCATAAAACTTGGCAGCAACAATGAATGTGGTGGTTTACGAAGGAAACAAGAAAACCTGAAAGTTATTTGTTTATCATTGTAATATGAATGGCTACATTGAAATGCAGTTGCATTATCTAGCTTATCATGCATTGTGTTAAAAAACATCTGGAAACAACTGGTTACATTCCAGTGTAAAAAAAAAAAAAAAAAAACAGTGGAATGAAGTTGCTATTCCAAACATACATTATGGGTCATCCTGTAAATGTGGCATTTGGGAATTAATATTGTGGGGACATGGCAACATTGTGTTCTTGGTTAAGAGAGACACTGCTGGTGTGAAGACCTGAAGGACGTCTGGAGAAACAGATTAGAAGCATGTTTTTCTATTTTCCCGTCCATATTCCTGTGCCTGTAAAGGTGGGGACAAGGCTGCCGGGATGCTCGGAAACAGGAGTGGAGATGCAGCCACGTAGCGCTTTTATCCCTTTGTACACCGGTCACACGGGTTCGACTTCTGTCGCATGTTTTTCGGCACGATCCAGCGCCCGTTGCGCATAAGGGGAGGGATCACGGCTCGCAACTGCCAGAGATTCCCATTTCTTACAAGTCCGACCGAACGTCACCATAGGAGAAGCAGGGCACCAGGACCAGGAGAAGACAGTTCAAACAGGAACTCTGACTCTGAATTCCAGCAATAGCAATCTAAGGTTCTTGGTAGATTTTGGAAGGGAAAAAAAAGGATATTGTGAAGAGTGTGAAGGGCAGAGTCTTGCCCTCACTTTAACATGCTCGCAGGCCAGTGTGAGGGAGACAGAGGTACGGGCGGAGAGATTAAAGAAGAGTTTAGCTCAGAGGTCCTCCCGAACATTTCTAGAAGGCGGTATATTACGTTGTATTTAGTGCCCGGCTGGTAAGACTTTCACAAAGCAAAGAGAAGCTAAGGTGAAGGTGAATCCAATTCACGCTGCGGCAGATTGTGGAAGAGCCATTCGGAGAGTCAGTGCCTGGGATACACCTGAAGGAGGAGGCGGAGTAACGACAGCAGGGGTACGAGAGGCGTGCCTGGGGCATGTACTCATCTGGGCAGCGGCTGGAAGCGGGCAGGGGAGGAGGGGCCCAGGGTGGCACGGTGGGCTGGAGATGCGGGGCCCGGTGAGGCGTGGTGGATGGGCGAGGAGGATGGCGAGAGCAGGCGCGGGCTCAGCTCGCCCGTCTGCAGACGCCACAGCAG
Organism: Gymnarchus niloticus; assembly: GCA_009936485.2. Taxonomy (NCBI): domain Eukaryota; kingdom Metazoa; phylum Chordata; class Actinopteri; order Osteoglossiformes; family Gymnarchidae; genus Gymnarchus; species Gymnarchus niloticus. The sequence continues at coordinate 11,107,209 of JAACJT020000031.1, read as the reverse complement.
CTCCTCGTTGGTGCGGCTCAGCCGCTTCTTCTCGTTGCTCTCCCTCTCCACGTACACCTGCAGGTTGGCGTTCTCCTCCGAGAGCTGCCTGCGTTGGGACAGCCAGGGAGACAGGGCACTATGGCAACCACACTCCGCTCACGTGGATGAGATATCAGCTAGGAGACCCTGGAATTTCCCTATGGCTGTATTCAAAGTCGCTCCCCACTACCTAATGAATGCACTACATAAATTCTCCAAGGGAAATCTGGCTCGCTACATAGTGTGCTGTAAAATACCCACAATGCAGTGCAAACTGTAGTGTATGAACAATATGGACTAACCTGCTCCATTTTTACCACAATGCAATGCGAGAAGGACATTAATGTAATGCAAAGGGGATGCCGATTGGCTCCCACCACTCATAATACAAAGATGATGGCAGTAGGTGGGAACTTTATTACTATGAAAGTCACTGATATTTGATCATTTTAATAAAAGGAATTTTTAAATGAATTATAGAGCAATATATTCATATTCACTTTTTCTCCTTTATCCCGTTAATGTTATTATCATATTTTGCTGCTCATCATTGTGAGGTTGCTAAGATACCAGAACAGAGCACTTTGAGATGTGGTGTCCTAATTCTCCACTCGTTTCACTAATTCTCTACACAGTAAAGTATGAAGGTTTCCCCGTATGTTGAATAGCGAGTGAGTGAACAGGTGAAAGATATCAAATACAGCCTTTGCACGTCTACAAAGATCCCAGACATCTACGATCCCTACATGTTGCACAAAAATACAACACCGTAGTGATGAAATAACGTTAGAATTATGTTAATTTGTGTTTGGTAGCACTTACAAACAGTACATTTTTAAATATTGGCCCACTGCTCAGTAAGAGCGTCTATGAGCACAAATATAAGTTAGCAGCACACCTTAATCTTTTTCGATGAGATTCCCCACAGACACCCCGCAGATCTATTGAAGAATGATGTATATTGGTTCAGCGAGGGCATGACCAATTAAAGCTGTAATTAAGCAGTGCAACTACAGTACAGACACTAAATACATATTTGAAGGATAAGTGTAAAGGTCAAACAGAAAGACACACCTGGACATTGCGAGGTTGCGATCGATCCTGGCTTTCAGGTCTTCATTCTGCTGCTGCAGCACCTGGACTCGCTCCTCTAGAACCACATTTTTCTGTGCCTGTGCAAAAATGACCAGAGAAGCCTCAAAGATCGATATCGTGCTCATTTTAACAGGGTCTATACCTGTTAAACCATCACTTGAACAGTCTTACATTGACCAGTGCTCTGTAATGATCAGATAAACACACCACTCCCAGGTCAGCAACTTCAGAAACAGCCACAACTACTGTATATGTAGGGATATCACTCAGCACATTCATTACACACGCTCCACGTGGAACATCAGTCTGAAGAAATAGTGTGTGGTCATTTGCACATACACAGACTGATGAAAAACAAAATGCAATATTAGACCCAGCCATTACAGGGCATTTCGACAGTACAGACAGGCTATAGCAATTTGTTTAATTATTTTAAATAATATGATAAGTCATAAAGCAAAAACTAAGTGTCTGCTCTGCGAAACATGGAATAAAGAACGGTGGAAGCCAATTACAAATTTGTCAGTTTCAACTTATTTCACAAGAAATCGTGATTCTTTATTAAAAAGTGAAAGGGTACCAATAACTTTTGCCACATCTGTATGTGGGTACACGCAAACACAGTTCGAGGATTTCAACCAACCATCTTCTCCAGCTCTGAGATCTTCTTCTCTTGCTTATGGATTTGCTGGTTCTTCATCTCCAGAACCTCCTTGAGACTCTTCAGATCCTCCTTGATGTGCTGGTACGGAGCCAAGGCATCCTGCACGCAGGTAGGAGAACCTTCCATTACATCCTTCTTAGATTTCCATAGCGTGTTAGGTGCGTAGTTCACACATCATTTGTGTGTCATAAAGTTTAATTTGGTTCCCCCTCTAGAGATCCCCAAAGAATGCAGCCTCCGCTTGTAACATTTTCACACTTTTAAACGATAACCAAATCGTTATATTATGGCACAACACAGGATTAAAATACACTGCTTACTGGGCTTAATTTCTTTTTACTGTTATGAGGGGCATCAGGGGGCAATACTGCTGCCTCACACCTCCAGGGTTTGGGGATTAAATTTGGGTGTGGAGTTTGCATGTTCTCTCAGTGTTTACATCAATTCACTCCCACAGTTCAATGACCTGCAGCAAGAGGTCTAAATGGTTCATAGTGTGTGTACAGAAATGGATTATGCTATATTTGGTTATTAATAAAACAGACAGAAAAAAAACAGTCTGTTGGCATATGTTTGGTTTACCTTGGATCTGTACAAGACGTTCTGCAAATTCCAAGGAGAACGCTGGTGGTATTCTGATTGAACAGGGGTCCACATGACATGACACATCAATCTACTGCTCAACATTTTGGCCACCCCTGCTTTATATTATTGACAGCATGATGGCTATAAAGGCCATCCTGGTTTCACCCTAATTTTGTGTTTTACTTCTGGAACACAAAACTTCTGTTTAAAACTTCTGTTTCACTTCTTGTTACCTCAGGGTGGAAACAGGGCCTCCCTGTGGAAAAATGACATTCTCTCCTTCGAAGTTAATATTAAAATATTGGTATGACCTGGGGAGTGGGGTAAATTGGATCACCTTCAGGTGTCTGCGTTGCGAGTGGCCGTATTTATCAGTGTATCAATGTATGAAACCGTACCACGATCTGCTCGTCAGTGCTCCTCCGCAGTGCTTCCTCAAATCGCTTGGCCCGGTCCCGCAGGCTGCGGTTCTGGAAGGTGAGCATGTCAACCTGGTCCTGAGGGGCACACGAGGGACGACTGTGTGCTCGCGTTAGAGCTTCCCCACAGCCTCCCCCTCCCCAGCCAGAAACACATGCTTCCTGTAGCGTCTATGCGGGCGGCACTAAACATTGGTTTATGGTGAAAGGTCACCATTCTTACGGGGACATTTCCTCTGCCACAGCTTCTGTAAAGAGACACTTAAGCCTGGTTCTTCAGTTACTCACTGGGTGAGGGCTCTACTGTATTCTACTCTTATTAGGTGTTGTCGCCCTCTGTAATGCCACAATATTTCTCTTAAAAAAAAAAAAGCAATAAAAACACCTCATCCCAAAAGCCCCACCCCCCTCCCAAAAGTCCAGCCCCCCCCCACTGACTCCTACCTGCAGTGAGAGCCTGAGCTTCTCAAAGTCCTGCTCCAGGCACTTTGTCTGCTGCTCATGGGCCTCTTTCAACTCTGTCATGACAACAGCCAACAGCAGTGAGAGAATGACAGGCCCACCCCCCCACCCCCCCAGCTAGAAGCCCTGTCTCTGCAGAACCCCCATAACCACTGTTAGATGTTAAAATGCCCTTGTTCCTAAGCTTGATGTCTAACCCTAACGCCCCATCATTATAAAGTCAGTAGTGACATAACTGAACCAGTGCTCAGCTATCAAGGTGAATGGAGGACGCCTCAGTGTATATAAAACCCTGGTGTTCTTTCAGCAGAAATTCTAGCAAAGCCGGGCTCCTGAAAGGGAGCTCCACACGCAGCCCAACCCCACAGGAGTGGCACGCGACGTGGCGACCTCCAACCCCCCCAATCACACTCACCCTTCACCGTCTTGGCGTGCTCCTCCTGCAGCATTGCCAGGGTGACCGTGTGTGTGCTCTCCATCTCTGACAGAACGGCCTCATGGTTCCCATTCATTTCCTCGATCTAAGATACGAGAGAAGCAAAAGCTGAGATGGATCATGTGCCCCCCCCCCCCCCCCCCCCCCCCCCCCCCCCCCCCCCCACACCCCCCCCCCCCCCCCCTCCCCCCCAACCCTCCTGCC
>JAACJT020000031.1:11085280-11103223 GCA_009936485.2 Gymnarchus niloticus | reverse complement strand
GGGGGGGCGGGGGGGGGGGGCGGGGCGCGTCGCCAGAAACGAGCGAAGAAGACGCGCGCGGGGGGGGGGCGGGGGGGGGGGGGGGGGGGGGGGGGGGGGGGGGGGGGGGGGAAGGCGCACCGACACACCGAGAGGAAAGGGACGGTGTCAGAGGGGAGAACACACACCGCCGTTCTCCATCAGGTTCTCGGAATGCTAGAACGCCCACGCGTGTCGCGAGCCCCCCCTAGTGGAAGCACCTAGAATTCGATCGCGTTACCTGTGTGGCAGACAGGTGCATGGCAGCTTCGGCATTAAATATAACTAGACATATCGCCAATTTCTTTCTGATGTCTAAGTGGGGGGAGAAAAAAAAAACAAAACAAAAAAAAACAGTAAATTCGGAAAATACTATACACAACGTATGTTAATATTGTAGCATTGATGCTACGATGCATGGTTTAAATTACCAAGCGTACAAGGTGTTCTGCACAAGGGTTTACTAACCACCAACAACCAGCAGCAGAACACTGTACAAACACATACACGGTGACATTAAATACACATGGATACACAAACACACAATGCACCATTACACTCCACCATTCAAGACAATACAGCACAACAACACACACCTCTGTTTACAACACATTTTAACATGTAAGACAACTACATACGACAACCCCAGTGCATGCTGGCGCATACCCCGGCTCATGCCACCACAATATGACATGGATGGTGTCCATACGAAAGCATTCAGTATGGACAGTCGTTAGTTCTGGGCGACACTAGACATTGTAAATAAAAATCAACACAGCCTATAAAATTTGTGCAATATTTTGTAAAACAAACATAAGAATCATCACCATTCCAAGAATGTCATGCAAAATAATGTAAGTCAAAAACAGCGCACTTTATTTAGTTTATTTACAAATGGAGCAGTGTAAACAAGTTGGATACATTACTTCAATGTGAACATTAAATGAAAATTATACCAAGTTACATGATCAGGGCGACTGAAGAAGTGGAATGAATATGCAGCAACATCTCTTCATTCATATGTATGATGAGCGACATACCGACAGTACCTGAAACAACTGTGGAATTAACACGAAAACCAAATCAAATGAACTTCCTAGTGTGGCTATCCAATAAAACTCGAGAAGACTGGACATTGCTAGCAATGCTCGTTTGTGTCCATAGATTGCCGACCACCGGGATAAGGAGAAAGAGAGCTTCTTAAATATCAAAGTCAGATAAACACAGATTAAAGCTGACAGCTTGTCCTTCTAGGTGTCTCCGTTTGCCTACGATACAGCAATACTGCGTTGCTATTAACGAACTAAAGCGCGTATCCAGCATATTGTGGGTATAATGCAACATAACGTTAACACCTTAAAAAGCCCTTTGTCTTCTCTAATGATGACAAGGCAGGAGAGAAGGTAAGTAATGACAGAAAACCTTCTCACCTTTCATCGAAACTGCTAATGCAGATTCTTTTTTTTTATTCAAGGCACAGGTTAAAAGAAATCTATTCACTATTGCACATTTCACACTACTTTAATGCAACCTTTATAGACGTAGTTCAATGAGTACGTTCCCTTTGTGTATCTAGAGCCACTATTTAAACGTACGTGTACAATACAGCTTTATAAAAGGTTTCCCAATAACTGGCTATTTCCATCAAGAAATACAGACATCATATATACAAATTCGTCTTCTGCTTTACTTAAAGAGTGAAGTTTCACATTTTTTTAATAAATGCCATCTTAGTAGTTCCCGCATTGTCCATCCATTTTTATTTAATCGTTAATTCACTTTAATAAATAAATGGTCGCTTTGGCAATAGCGATGATACCTTAAGTCATCACGACAAAAGCAGGCAAGGAATGTGAAAGCTGTCGAAAGCAGGACAAGTCAATTCCCAAAACCTCAGAAATAAAAGGAAATTGTTCATTTCTATCCCACAATCCTAATGCAGATTTGACAATTTAGCGCACAAAAACTCACAAAAATCTAATTGCTATAAAGGAATAAGAAACGCCTTAAAACTTGCATAAAACCATCTGCTCTGAATATGTCTGTTTTTAATTATGGCTTTATTAAAATGGCACAAAACCTATATTAATTAAATGGCACGACATGCTACATAACGCTAAATTCAATTTCACTTTGGCAAACGTAAAGCAAAATAATTCTAAAAATATATTTAAAATGTCTTGATGAAGCATTTTCTGATAAGTCCATTTTTTACCCTAGTGTGTAGAATGACGAACAGCGATTTTTGCACGCCAAACCAGAACATTTGCATAGAATCAATAACTCGATTAAGGCTAATAGTTACTTTCCTATTATATCTGGTGCACAATAATTGGTTGAAAAACACTGGCAAGTATTCGAACAACCGTTTGCAACACAATGATTACTGGTTTTACAGAGAGCCGTGAAGTTTTAAGGAGACTTAAACACCTGAATATTAAATACGTTTGTTAGGTTTCTCTAAACGGAACTGGAATAGTCCAAAAACTTGGCTCTTGAATTTTTGTTGGTAAATTAAAATTAATAATAATAATAAATAAATACTAACGATAAATAAATTCTCAAACATAAATAATCGGAATAAAATTGAATACATTGTTGGGTAGTACACAGTATTCAGTTGATTTCACTTTTTACCAGGCTAAGAGGACAATAACAAAGAACTATTTCAATGTGGCATTTTATGTGGATTGTCGTTTGATGGACATGGAAAATTCTACACAAGGCAACAAAATAACCAAATGCATAGTAAGAAGCCTATCAGAGCTTAGGCACCACTTAAAATAACCAGTTTAGCAAAATCTACAATACCTCAACCTTCCCTGAATTCACACTGAATGAATGCTCTACTCTCATCAGACAAGTGCCTGGCTACATCACTCCTCAGTTGCAAAATGGGTCTGTGTTTGAGCGGCAGACAGCTCTTCCCTGTTATGAATCATGCAGGTACGGCTGACCTCAACGAGAACACGCAAAATGCTGTGACGGATCACTCCCTTGCAATCTGCAGTACATCTCTTGAGCTTTGAGCTTATTTGACACAGACACCTGTAGACAAGACCAACAAGACTAGTGGAAAAACAAACACAAAACAAATGAACTCTACATTATATCACCTGAACCAGGTGAAGCTGTCCATCTTAAAAGACCTGCAGCAAAATTCATCGAAAAATAAGAAAACTGAACAGCTATCCAGAAGAATGTCAATAACAGCCAGAAGGAGGAGGAGAACCATTAGAATGTGCTTCAACCCCCAGGCAGTATGGTAGCTGCAAGTCCTACTGATCCAATCCCCTTAGTCTGGTTGACATCATGCTCTCAGCAACATAGAACTAATTTCAGCTCAAGGTGCCTTTGCCTTGCACGTGATCTGACGATTGATCCCACATGCGTTAAGCCCGACACCTTAGACGTCAACTACTTCATCGATGGCGTCGCTGAGGAAGGCCTCCTTTTCCGAAGCCGCTTGTTTTTCTTCCGGAGTGGAGGCCATTTTTAGCTGGCTGATTTCAGTCTTTGCTACGGATCTGGATAGGGCAGCCTCTTTGCTGTGCTGAAGGCCATAGGCAAAGTAAATGATGAAGCCTAGGATGGGACAGAACACAGAAAATTCAAAAATGTTTATAATACGGGCTCTCGGCTTCTATCAAGGAGGGCAGCATGTAGCTCAGTAGGGTAAGGCCTCTGTGCCTCTGTCTGAAAGGCCATGGCTTTGACTGCTGGTGACTAGCCAGGTAACATTATCAAAGGTGGGCCCTTGAGCAGGGCCATTAACCTCAACAGCTGTAGGGATGCACACTGCTTTGGAAAAAAGTATCTTCTAAATACATGTAAACGCCTACCACCACAGGTTCTGGCTCTGGTAATCACAGGCTTGGTAGTCAGGTGATCCTTAGGATTAATTGTATGGATTATATCATTTGTAAGAGTATGCCTAACCCAACATTTAGTGTGTGTCCCCCCAAGTGTTTTGCCCAAAAATGGAGACCCACCTAAAAGCACATTTGTGTTCAATACCCGTGACTAGATGACCGTATGTAATGGGATAACAAAGGTAAATGAATAAAACCGAAAACGACAGTATCTAACTGCTAATAATCCCACTTATTAGACTGTGTGTATGTGCATGTCCACGTGTGTCATGGTGGTGTAAAGACCCAGGTGGACGTACCTATTGCCATCCAGAAGGCAAAACGGATCCAGGTGCCCTTGTCAAGCTGCATCATCAAGTAGACGTTAATCAACATGCTAAGGACTGGAAGGAACGGGAGGAGCGGGACCTGTCGGAGAACAGGAAGAGAGAGCCATTACAATGCCAGCTTCCAGGCAAGTCTCGTCATAATACTGTTTAGCTGGCATATGTTCCACATCATGTTTTTTATGCTAATCAGCCAGTTTCACAAATATGTTTCAGTTAGAGACTGTGCCAGCAAGTTCGCTACAATGTCATCAACAAATGAGTGCAGTTCTAGTCTTCCACGACACCATGGAAATAATTAAGCATTTAATGATGGCTGGTTCTTCTGATGCCTTCACGGCTAATGGCAAACAACCCTGTTGGTAGTCTAGAGCCTATTCCTAGACACTACTAGCCATTAGGGTGTGAGGGCAAAGCTTACTCTAGGGTAGGGGGCACTAACCTTGAAAGAAAGTTTTGTCTTGCTCTCGGGTTGTCTCCAGATCACCAGAGTGAGGACTAGGCAAACCAGGCCCAGCACAAGCAGAACCACACAGCTCCAGAGCTTCAGGCCTCCATGCACCGCCACCACACAGATGGCGCAGATCAGGAGTCCTGAAGCAACGGGACGGAAAAGATCAGATAACTGACGTGACAGGACCACCTAACTGCTGTGGACAGGTGGCGTGAAGACATGATTTGATAGTGCGGATTACAAAATGGAGAAAGAGAGAGAAAATAGTGAGGGACGAGGTGAAGAGACAAGTCAGAGAAAACGACAGTGTCAAAAGTTTGGGATATTTCAAACTGAAAAGAAAAAAAAAAAAAAATGTGGTACAGTGTGTCTGTTGTAAAACCAAACTAGCCTACCAAAATAGCACAATGTCAATGCTTCAGCATAAAAACTGTATTACATACAAGTGCAATATCTTAAGCTACTCCCCAAAAATAATTTGTATTGTTAATTTTAAGAATGATGTCTTATTTTCTTTTTTGTATATTTACTATTGCTATTAAATAAAGCAAAAGTATTTCTTATCCGATCACTCAATTAATCGATGGAATAATCGGTAGAATACTCGATTACTTAAATAACCGTTTGCTGCAGCCCTAGGCTATATTACATATGGCATACAAATGTTTTAAAATTAATTTTAAGATGTACTACAATTAACAGAAGGAACACTTTTGTGTAAACGCGAACAATTTGCTTCATAAACTAACATTTCGCTCGATATCCTCAACTTGTGCTAATCCAAACAGTTTTACAATACAGCACAGCCGTGCAGCTACAACAGAAATAAAAGATGGCAGTAATACGGTGGCCAGAACAGGCCAAAAAATACATCTCAACAGAACACAATACAGAACACAGTGGAAACTAAAACACTACTGGATCAGCATCGACTGATATACACTCTATGGACAAAAGTATTAGGACACCTGGCTGTGCGATATTTCATTCCAAAACAAAGGTATAAATAAAGAGTTGGTCCTCCTTTGCCTCCACGCTTTGGGAAAGGCTTTACACCAGATGTTTGAATATTGTTGTCGGGATTTCCTGCCATTCAGCCATAACAGCATCAGTGAGGTTGGGTATTGATGTTGGGTCATTGGGTCCCCCTCTTGTTGTTTTCTAGAAGTTTCCACATCACAATCACTTCACTTGCAATTAACCACGGCAGAAATTTGATAATGACTTGTTGGGAAGGTGACATCATATGATGCTGCCACATTGACAGTCACTTATCTCTTCAGTATGAACCATTTTGCAACCAGTGTTTGTTGCTGGAGATTGCATAGCTGTGTGCTTAATTACACACCTGTCTCAGCAATGAGTATGGCTTAATTAGTCAAGTCTAAAAGTATGTGAACCCCCCCCATTAACTGGTATCCCAATACTTTTGTCCATATAGCATATGACTGTTATCAGAAACAGAGAAGAAAAAGTGGTATCAAGCTAACCCTGGAGGGTGTCTTACCAAGCAAGCTAGCGCAGATGTTCACCACGAGGCCCGAGACGCGAGACGGCTCCTGTGTCTCCGGAAACAGGAGATCTCTCAAGTAGAGGCGTTCTTCCGTGGTAGCTGAGAAGCCCGAGCTGGCCCTGCTGGAGGACTCACTCAGGTCACACTCATCCAGCGTGTTAGCCATGTGGTACACCAGGCTGGGCTGCTCCCGCTGGTACCTGAACAGCAGCAGAAGGGTGGGTTTTCCAGCCTCTCACCAGCTTGGTAGGTGGGGCTGTAGCGTGATGTCAATCATTGGTGTCACTCATTTCTCACTGGTTACTTTGTCAGCTCCTACAGGACTAAACCAACGAATCTAGCAGCTCAGTAAATCAAAGGCTGCAATAGCATTTGGGTCGGGTTTTTAAAAAATCTGGACTTTGAAAAAGATTTAATTCTTGCTTTTTAAAATTCAGCTAACATATTTGTATAAGAAATATATATATAATTTTACTATATTACTAACAGCCCTGCACTAGCTAAACAGTGTGGAAGAAAGGTGGATGGATTATACAAGTGTTTTGTGTTCTGAGAAAGGTTTTTATTATTTATTGTATTTAGAAGTCTAGTGTGTTATGTATTTTAACAAAAATCAGCAAAGAGCCACGTTTCTATAACTAGTACTGACTTACAAGAACTGAGTATGAGCTATTCAGCCCTGGAACACACTGATTATCTGATTATTTACATATTTGTCAAAACAAAGACCAGGATGCAAGAGTTTTGACTCACAGCAGAATGATTAACTTAACGCTGTCTATCCCATTAAATACATTTACACTAGCTTTTGACATTACAAAGTCATCTACTAAGAGAACGATATAACTAGATGTGTGAGCCTCAACAGAACAAAACAGTATGGACTGACGTGGTAAACAAGACTGCCCCCCCCACGTGAATAACGGTACAGCAGAAGAACTGAGGAACTTACCTTAGCACCAGGACACAGGCCGCTACCAGGGTGTAAGCCAGCAAGGTTCCGATGGACATGAGGTCAACTAGGTCCTTGAGGTCAAACAGGAAGGCCATGACAGCTGTGTGTGTGTGTGTGTGTGTGTGTGGGGGGGGGGGCAAAGGCAACATTGCCATAACGTCAGCATGCATCAAAGTCTCTCTGCAGCAGGTGAACGCTAGTCGTCTTCCCAGAATGGCTAATCAAAATCAGCACGGCAGGAAGGACGCATTGCTCTGATGGTTAGAGTAGCTAGAACACCACTTTCAGCAGAGACCTGGCTTCTAACTTTTGCTTGAGGGCCCTAAACATTTCAAACCATCTGGACGCTGCAGTAACGACCAAGCTGTTACACATCTGCTCATAACAACCGCTTTGTTAAAATACTCATCATCGCAGTCTTACCTCCCAATTTTCAGTATCCTGCCAACACTGGCAGGAGCCCCATTTTACCACATCTGAATTATGCTTTAAGAATATCTTCATTTTTTCCCCTTCACATCAGACACTTAACCACCCCCATTTGTCTAAACATCATTATGCAGAGAAACAACGGTTTGTTTCAAAACATGGGAATGGAACCACTGTGCTTCACAAAAACAAGGTTATTAACCCAACACTGGAAAGGCAAGAGCCATTTTTACGGCGCCTCCACCATGCTTCCGCAGCAGTTAGCGAAGTTAGCACGTGGGCCTCACCTGCCACGGCCCCTGAGGTCATGGTGGCGATTAGAGGGGTTTTGGTTCTCGGGTTGGTTTTGGCCAAACACTGGAAAAGGAGGCCGTCGTCTGCCATGGCCCAGATGACACGTGGCATGGGGAACATGGCACCAAGCAGGCTGAGGCGAGAGAACGAGAGAAGGTGAGACCGTGAGTACACAGGAATCTGTTGTGCGTTTAATTTTATAATACACCAACTTTAGAATTCAGGGCACTATGGGTACTTTAGAATGTTCATTTCAGGGCCCAATAAAGACGGTAAACTGTCGTTCCTGTCTCTTGCCTGATTGTTATACACAGACAAGGCTAGGAAACCCTTGATATGCAACAAAATCAAGACAATGTTACACTTTAATATGACAAAGTTGACGGAGGAATAACGTAATTAACATAACGTGGAATAACCCTTCCTTTAATATCCATTCTACTATCAACTACTAATCATCACATACCATAGACCTTCACTCACATTCTTATTGGTCTTTCCTACTCAGGTTTCCCTTAAGGCCAGAAAGACCTTATTATGTGAAATCCCATAATGGCACTGCATTTAATGAGGTGCAGTTTTCTTACTACGGGCAGGCAAAGCCAGACACAGAATCTGAGGGCAGCCTACCTAGTGGACAGGGCGCAGAGAGAGCCCACCGCCACGGCGTAGGTGGCCCCCTCCCAACCCACATACTTGAAGGCCACGGGGAGCGGGCTGTTCTTATCCAGCATGTAATACGGCATCATCATGGTGAGGGCGGCCGACACGCCAAAGTAGGCCACGAAACAGATGAGGAGGGAGGCCACGATGCCAATGGGGATCGCCCGCTGTGGGTTCCTGACTTCCTCGCCTGAGGAACCAAGAGAACCGTGTACTGAAAGACCAAAGGTCTCAGGCAACATCACAAGCTGATTCTGGCAATCGACCGAAGTCACAGAGCTATTTTAGAAATCAATTAAGAAACTTTATAAAGAGAAATCAGAGCTAACAAATTTGCAAAATAATAATAAAAACAAACACCACTGTCCCTGCGACCCTTTCGCAGATAAACAGTTCGGAGTTGGACAGGTGGAACATCATTAAGAATCAAACAGCGTTTGAGTCTATCTCCTATAGATAAAACGATGAGCATTTAGCTCGACTGTTTCATGAGTCCTTCTGAATGTGGTTGGGGAAGTTGGTCCAAGGGCCTCTGAACAAACAGCGCCCTCTCACTCACCGGTGGTGGCAATGCAGTCGAAACCTACAAAGGCATAGAAGCAGGTAGCTGCTCCGGACAGGACCCCCGAGAAGCCGAAGGGCATGAAGCCCCCAATCCCCGGGTTCTCAGGCAACTGGGATGCATCTGATGTGCTGAGAGACAGTAATGAAGAGAATTTAAAATAAAGAAAAAAAAAAAAACGTACAGTAGCCAACAGTCAGATGTGCACCCATGTAGAGATGAACAAGGTACAAAACCCTCCAACAGGACTGCTTCTTGTGATTTAAATGTCGTGTACAATCTATTAAGACCTGACACAGTAAAATTTGCAGGTTCAACTCTGACCCTAACTTTGCGTTTGGTGAGTTCACACGTGGTTCTCAAGTTCATAGAAGTTGTCCCTGAGAAGTCTGGTTTCCTCATGAAGTTTAAGAGTGTTCGTGTTTCTAAACTGGCCTTTAGATGTGTACATTTCTTTGTATATGACTTTGCACATGTTGGGGTCTGTACACATGCCCTGTGATTGACTGGCATCCCATCCAAGCTCCACCCCATCCTGTTAAAGCTGTAGGCTCACCATAACTCTTGTGTAAGCCGGGTTCTTAGAAAATGAATGAAAACGCCTGGACCACACATTGCACCTACTTAATGGATGAGTTGGTGTCGTTTAGGCTGGGATTCAGGTTCCAGTTGTCGACAGACCCTTTGACAAGGCCTGCCACCACCACGAACAGCAACACCAGCACATTGATGCACGTGAACACCTTGTTGACCAGGGCAGATTCCTTGACCCCAAACGCCAGGAGACCTAGCGGTCAGTTGGGGATGAAAGATGGCCCCTTTAAGATGTCCTGCATATACATACCAGACTGCTTTGGAAATAATCCCTAAAATTTTAAATTATGATCCATAATATACATATGCATACATATACAAATGACACAGGAAAACTGACAAATAAAAATAATGGATGTTTACCACCAGAGTTCCTTTCTCATCTCGGGGTTAATTAAAATATAACTTAACTGGGGCATCTCCGGGTAATTTAACAACTGGAGACAGCCAATGACACTGACCAAACCCCTTTGCTGATTTTGTTTAAATGATCCATTACCCTTCAAGCCGATTTTACCCTCATCTGTTCCACAGCCTCCCCAGTGTTTTCTGAGCATGTGACTTCAGTGAGTCACCAGGGACAATGACGTCAGTGCAAGTTCACAGGATCTTGGCAACTGACCGCCTCTCCTGGGTTGAAGCCTGCCCCGCAGCCCCTGGCATCGCCGTTTCGGCCTGCCTACGCTCACCAGGCGCCGGGTACCTGTCAGGAGGAGGATGATGATCACGGCGAACATGTCCGGGTACTCGGCCAGGACGCCAGGGGCCCTCATGCTCATATGGAGGCGGCAGAAGCCCTCGATGTGCTTCCCGATCATCTCGTCAAAGGTGGCGCTCCAAGCGCGAGCCACGCTGGAGGTTCCTGGAGGACGTCGGGGAAGGACAGGGATGGTTCAGAGCCTCGCATTCACACACGGCGTCAAAGCATTTTCCAGAAGCAAAAGGAGCAATAAAACTTAAGGAATATTATGTCACTTTTGTCAACCAACAATTTTCCTAAAGAATTTAACAATCTGTAAACATTTACACCTCTATGTATGTTCCTGGAAAGACACAGTACCTTAGTTAGCAGCGTTATCTAGTTAACAAAATGCAGTAGTTGTTGTTCTGTCATTTACTGGCGGTCATTGTCAGTTATTGTTATGTTTGCCCTTCTGTTATCATGAGACTACAAAGCACACGAGAACAAGAAATCCGTCATACTGAGTACATGCAACAATAAAGAATCCATGACTCCACTGTTGTTCCAATCTCGCCCCTGCTCTGTGTGGGGTTTTGCACGTTCTCTCCACGTTGTGTGATTTCACCCACACACTCCAGTGGATAGATGACTTTATGTCCCCAAATCGTTTTAGTGTGTGTGTGTGTGTGTGTGTGTGTGTGAGTGCCCTACAATAGTCCAAAATCCCATCCATACGATGAATAGCATTTTACTAAAGACTTTGTCCCAAATCTCAAATATGCAGCCTTTGCGGTATAAGAACGTGCCATTAAATAACTCAAGTCCCAAGTGCTGAGCCGGAAAAAAAAAAAAAAAAAGTGCCATATATCTGGGTATGCTCTGTGTTCTGTAACCACCACGCCCCCGTTGGCATCACTTAGGAAAGGAGTGGCATGCATAAGGGTGTGAACAAGAAAGCTGTTAAGTGTAACACACGCACACACAAGGTTAGCAGGCCTCTTTACCTATGATATACGAGAGGATGAGGTTCCAGCCAGTGATGAAGGCCCAGAGCTCCCCAACTGTCACATAGCTGTACAGATAGGCAGAACCCGTTTTGGGGACCCTCGCCCCAAACTCTGCGTAGCACAGGCCTGCCAGCACCGAAGCAGCGGCGGCGATAAGGAAACTGAGGACGATGGCAGGCCCGGCATTTTCGCGAGCCACTGCCCCTGCCAGGACGTACACGCCGGCGCCCAGCGTGCTGCCCACGCCCAGGGCGATCAAGTCAACGGTGCCCAGACAGCGGGACAGTGGCGACGCATCCTCCCCGCGGTCCACCACCTTCACCCGCAGCATCTGCCTCCCGAGAGCGGCCAGTTTGTTGAGGGCCATGGATGAATGCCCAGGGGTCATAGGTCAAAGGTCAGAAAACTGGAAAGAAAACACCAAAAGCACCAAATCTTCAGCCATTTCAAAAACAAATATAAACAGAATTAGAACACTTTTGACACTATCTGAAAAGCATTGTGAGGACATCAAACTGTGTCACGGTGTACATACATTCACCTCTATCCATCCATCCATCCATCCATCCATCCATCCCTTATCTTCACTGGAGCCTATCCCATGGGACATAAGGCAGGCACAATAGGCACCAATCCCCCTCACAGCAGGTTTTTGCACTGAAGGAGGAAACTGGCGTCAGCCAGCATCCTGGCTGGTATTTCATGCAGAGATGGAAATGCTAAGCCCAGAAGTGAATGTAACCGGCGTCACCGAAAGCAAAAGCATGCTTGCTTGCTTACTGGTGGCAAATTTCAACTCTGAGGATGGCATGTGAATATTCCACAAGTAAACCATTAGTCACGTGACCAGAACCAGCTGCAGAACACACACAGCCAAAACACCCATCCTAACACTGCTTCAGTATCCCCCGGACTCCTGACACCACAAAAGAGTATGAGTTCAAGCGAGCATTTCTGTGAAATCCTATTTGAATTTTTATTTAAAATAACATATATAAAAATAAAGCAATACATTAAGTATAACAGTACACAATAACTGGACTGAAAAAGTATTTTACACGGATACACACATTCTGCTTTGGGGAAAATGAGACTGCTGGGGGGGGGATGTATCCTACTCCACCTATAAAATACTGGTACAAGGAGGACAGGGACCAACCGACAATAGTCCATCGACCGCACTTCAAAGAAACGACAGTGTGTAATAGTACGGATGTGACAAACGAAGCTTCAAAACCCGCGGTGGGCGGGAGTATCCTGAACTAGCCATTCATTGCTGGCGCTAAATGAAGCTTCGAAACACCGCCAGGATTGATTGGCAGTTCGGGATAATCCCACCCACCACGGGTTTTGAAACCTCATTTGTCCCATCACTAGATAATAGTAACAGTGTCATGGTATAATGAAAGCGCGTGGCTGCTTTCCCTGACGCTGCCATGGAAACGGCGGTGCCACCTTAAAAGGAGGCGATGACACGCGCCAAACTGCAACGCTTAATCATGGCGCCCCAATCTGCAGCGGGCTAACACGTGGCGACACAAATAAAGCAGACTACAGAGGCAGCCACATGGAGGAACAAGCTGCCGTCAAGCTCAGCATGGTTGCCAGGTGCAAGGCACGGCATGTGAACAAGGCAAACGCGGATCGGGACGATAAGCCAAAAGACATCTGATACTGCTCATTTCCTTAAATGGTTATTAATTGCTAATCTAAATTGCTATCTAATGCATCCTGTATCCTCTTCCTTGAAACATTCGCAGCATTTCAGGTGAAACGCTTCAAAATGAATTAGAAAGAGAGGATAGAAGTTGAGTCCGTATACCAACACGTCCTGCCCTGTGGTGTTTTATATCCCGATTCACGGCCCATCACGTCTCAGATCATCCTAAGTGATGGGGCCACTCAGATCGGGTCTGATTTACGACCTCCAATCGCCGCATCGTTCACCCATTAAGGCTACAAGTTTAAAGTAATTTAAAAAAATCACGGAGAAAGCCCTAAACACAGGCGTACAGGAGCCAGGAAGCTGCGATATCAAACACCCGCCACGTTCATTCAAAAGCAGCGCTCCGTTCACCGGCACATCCATACCGAAAGACGGAAAATTTCATCCAAATGCCCCCGAGTTTCTCCGTCCTATTTTTCAGATATCCCCATAACAGAACAAATCTGACAGTCTAGTACCCCAACTAGCTCGTAGGCTAGTAGGCTATCTGTATTGCATCAGCTCAAAATGGATGCTTGCTCGCGGTCGGGCCATGTGCATCCCCCATACAGTCGTAAAGCATGCAAAACATAAAAACACCACATATGCACAACTCCGATAATAGTAAACACAACTGACAGCAGAAATAACACGTGTCAAAATATCAAAAGCAGGCTTAAATATGATGGTTGTAATAAATAAATGCAGAATCGATTTATCTCCCGCTGTACTGAACGCACCTTATTTTGGATGCAGAGCGCTAGCAGCGACTTAAAGGGTGCAGATAATCGGTAGGTTAAGAAGACGACCCCCAAAACCGGCACAGGGACCAGACGACGGCCGCCCTGACAGGTGCTGTAAGCGGCGTGGCTCGAGTAACAACCGCGGAGACTGTTTCCCGGGCCCCTCCCTGAAAGATCCGCACTGACAAGATCACTCCTACCATCGCATGGACGCCACACTTAAGAACTGAGATCACCCCAGCAAACAGGGAACGTTCCCACAACTCTCAGTTACCCCTCTTATTAGGTTCCTAAAAGGTTCGCCTGCAACGTTATATAACTAACGTTCCTGTAACGTTGTTAAAACGCGGATCGGGAAACTGGAACGTCCAGAAAACTGGACAAAAACGGTCTACCAACCTAAAAACAACGTTGTAAAAACGTTCTATTAACCTAAAATTGTTAGCTGGGACGAAACGGAGGCGGACTCGATTTAATTTAAAAATGGTCAAATAGTAAAGTCACGCAGTATGTACAATAGGAGATGCATGCCTTTCATGTTCTTCATATGTACAGTAGTGTTTCTTTAACTGGAAATTTATAAGAATAATTATGTGGATATAAGGCTGCTGTTTTCCCATACCTATCGTTGCTATTACGATAATCATGCAGAGCACCTAAGATAAGTCTAAGACCATACGTGACGACTTACATGTATGTATGTATACGTCATATATTCTTATGTGTGCGCAAACATTTATTGCCATGAACGTGTAGCGGAAATTGCCTGAAAGCAAGCCAGAGAGTTAGGCAGGACGATCAAACAGCTCTTCCGGTATCAAAATCTTCGATCCCGTACTGCTGCGCTATTTTCTTTAACGTTGAACAGTTAGAAAAGGCCCTCAGACTCATGGAACATAGACAGAACCTTTAGTGTTCATTTGCCCTCGTTGCTTTATCTGGAACATGATGCTCCAAATAATGATCTCCAAGGCAAGTTGGAATTCTAGCCATCAACGCATGTTCATCACCTCATCACAATACATACAGCTAAAATGCATGAGTCAGCACAGGGAGAGTGATCCCTACCGTGGTCTCCACCATATTACAGTCCTTTGAGCTATCAGCGGTCTTGGCTACGGTTAAGGTCCGCCAAGACTGACCTAGCCCAGCGGTCTCCGCTACAACCTGCCTTCTATCTTAAAGGACACACATACACACAAGGATCCACAAGATACTCAGTGTCACTAATTCAATTGCTATGCATGATGCAATAATTCTGGTGTGTGATGACTGGGAAGCTCTCCTTTACGTAGGAAAGCAAAGTGGTTTTTCTGCTCAGCTCACGTACAGGCCGGAATTGCGCGCAAGCACATTATCTTTGGCAACCCAGGTTTCTGAATGGTGAACGCACAGGACATTGGGGTGCCTGACACACGCACACACGCACACACACATCAGTCTTCCTCCAACACATACAGCTTTAATTACCCACCATCTATTTGGTTTCCACCCTTCCTTCCTTCCTTCCTTCCCGTCTGTCTGAAGTTGTTAGCTTATCGTCTAAAGGTGTATTAGCTGATTCGTTCTCCCCTTTTTTATCTGTCCACATTCTTCATCCGAGGTCGTATTGGATAATCCCATGAAAGATTAATTGGTTAATTTTTGAAAACAGTGCTTAAAAACTGCTATCACATACCAAATCATTGCAAAAATGGTAATGTTTCCTTTAGTTTTAAACTTGATAAAATGACTAAGAAATCCACAGACTCTTAATGAATGCTTTCACGTGGAACCCGCTTATCTTACACAGTGTATTTATGATTCAGTATTATTTATTGCTAAACTTTCATAATTTCCTCCTTCGCAATACTTTCCTTACACAAAAGTCTGATTACACACTTATGTTCCTTTGTTACCCACTACCTATTGCATAACTTTTTGTCAAGATGTTCAAAAAATCCAGTAGAGAGGGAGTCCACATTACTCAGTTATTCAAAGTGTAACAATATAGTGTAACATTAACAACTCCAGAGGTGGCCTAGTGGGTAGTAATTATGGCTCACACCTCCAGGGTGAGGAGTTTTGATTCCTGGGGTCTGCATGTTCTCCCAGTGTCCATTTATGTGCAGTTAGGCTTACTGATATCTCTAAATTGTCTGTAGATGTGTGTACGTAGTATGTGTTCTGGAATGGATCAGGGCGTATCCGAGCTTCGTGCTCCATGCAGGCTGGGGCAGGTTCCAGTACAGTGGTCCCATGTGAAAACTACTTTCACAAAAACAAAATTATGAAATAAAAACACAATGACAAGTGTTTATCAACTGAAAAGGGAGGGATTATAGTTAAGTAGTAGTATAGTGAACTTGTTAGCTGATTGGTTGTGAATCTAAACCATTCAAACGTCACTCTGGCCAGCTGAACGATATGTTGGCAAATAACTGATGAATTAGAATTAGGGAAAGCACTTGAGCTTTCTGATTTGCCATTGTGTTTTTTGACTTGTTGCTTTTAATGACTTTTCAGTGTGGGCACAAAGAATTTCTACCCAGTCACTATGTATTTTTCAATTCAAATGTAAAATACAGATCTTAGCTTTAAAAGCTGAAAACTGTCAATGCAGGGCTCCGCAAAAAATCTAGCTAATTGCAGCTAACTGCAATGTGTTATACTTAGCACTAGATGTCTCTCTTTACTAACACATATAAAAAATTACCGGTTTACCTGAACTGCAAAGTGAGAACATACATCTACTGTCTGCAGCAGAGCAGATCAATAAAAGTTATTATAGATATCTCACTGTGTACATCAATGTTCCACTGGAAACACTGTTTGAGAAATGTACAACAGAGGCATGTAAAATTGTAATAAGGTTATTTCAGCCTGTTTGGGGGCTGACCATGAACTCCTTCCCTTATCATCATGAAATCCTCTCCTAATCTCAATCCTAAATTGTCAGTGATGTACAACCATCACTCCCTCCCTCCTATCTTGTATCTCTAGTTCCTTCCTTCCTTCCTCCCCATCTTATTTTCCTAGCTCCTTCGCTTCTTTTTCCTTCCACCCTCCTATCTTATTTCCCTAATTCCTTCCTTCCAACTCATTTTATTTTCCTAGCTCTTTCTCTTCCCTTTCCTTCCTCCCTCCCTCCCTCCTATCTCATTTTCCTAGTTCCTTCCATCCTCCCCATCTTATTTTCCTTACTCCTTCACTTCCCTCTTTCCTTCCTCCCTCCTATCTTATTTTCCTAGTTCCTTCCTTCCCATCTTATTTTCTTAGCTCTTTCACTTCCCTCTTTCCTTCCTCCCTCCCTATCTTATTTCCCTAGTTCCTTCATTCCTCCCTCCCTCCCTTCCTTCCTTCCTACCAGCAGGTAATTGTGGGATGCATGTAAATGAAATTTTTATCATTCTTCAATGGTAAAATAAATAACATCAGAAAGATAATCCAAAGTAGTACCACTGCCACAGATTGCTGCCAGAATCCGCTCGGTCCTGCTGTAGTGGATAGAAGTAATGCAGTAACATTGGATTCTTTTACCTCTATAGGAGAATCTGAACTTTTAAACCTTATATCCTCCTCTACAACAGCTAGCTGCATGTTGGATCCTATTCCTGCAAAGCTTGTAAAAGAGATTGCTCTATCTATTAGTAGTAACTTACTAAACTTGATTAACTCATCACTTAGTCTTTATGTACCAAAATCACTAAAAGTAGCTGTTGTCCAGCCTGCTCTTAAGAAAACTAAGCTTGATCCTAGTGACTTTGCAAATTATAGGCCTATCTCAAACCTTCCTTTCTTCTCTAAAATATTGCAGAAAATAGTAGCAAAACAATTGTACTCGTTCCTACATAGAAATAGCATAAATGAAGTATTTAAATCTGGTTTTAAACAATCACAGAACTGAAACTGCATTAGTGAAAGTAACAAATGACCTACTCATGGCCCCTGATCATGGTTGTCTTTTTTTGCTGGCGCTCTTAGATCTCAGTGCAGCATTCGATACTATCGACCATGACATTCTCTTACACCGACTAGAATCTCTAGTTGGTATTACAGGGCGGGCTCTCTCCTGGCTACAGTCCTATCTCACTGACCGCTACCAGTTTGTTCATGTCAACAATGAATCCTCTGATTATATTAGAGT
>JAACJT020000031.1:11036675-11077099 GCA_009936485.2 Gymnarchus niloticus | reverse complement strand
ATCTCTCTGACACAGGGACTGCACTTAATTTCGTTGTACTCGTTACAATGACAATAAAGATATTCTGATTCTGATTACCATGGAACAAGCTTTTAATGACTAATAATGAACAAAAAGAGCAGCACCACAGAGACGGTGGGTATTTTCTTTTCTGGTTTAAGTTTGGTTTGCTTATGGGAAGAATGCAAGAAACGTCAGGCGTCTGAGTGAAAAGAGCAGAGCTCGTTGGATTCAACTTTAATATCAAACATATTTCAATAGCTCAAGGTTTAACTGATCTCGAATTCTGAGCCCAAAATTCCACTCAACTCGCCAAAACTCCGAAAAGCGCAAGACTGGAGGAAAAAAAACAAAGAAAAATAATTTTCTTCACTCTTTGCAGTGGCTTTCAATTGGATGGCAAATCGATGAAGGAGAAGGGACTCAGGCAGAGATTAAGAGGACCTTTAGTCATATAGTATATATTCCCAACCACCACAGGCAATGATGCCCTGTGAATGGAGAGCCGAAAGGCACCATAGCGCTTCGTGAATGTTTGTGCCGCAAGGGGCCCCAGGAAGATTTGACAAACGGCAAAAGAAACTTACCTACCTGTTCCTCCGCTTTCTAGAAAACACAGACAGGCCCATTTATCACATAGCTGGTGTCTGCACTTGACTTTCACAGTTAAATATTTAAAAATTGTCGGCGTACAATTCTACATTTAAGCCTTAACAACACAATGTTGAGCAAATGTTGGTGGATGTGAAGATGCCACAAATGACATGGCGATAATCATAATCAAGGGAAAAACGAGCAGTGTAGGCGACCGTTACAAGTCAACCAACACCAAACATTGTCACGATGAAAGAAGCTCAATCTGAACAATTTTACTTAACCAGCCCATAACGCTCATGACAAAGACTTGTGAATTACCACAACAGCAACTGTTACTCATAGCCACAGAGCTGCGATTGACAGACATTGATTTCGACTGTCTGCACCAAAAAGAAGAGGAACGACAGTGATGGCAAAGCCAAATCAGGCTTTTTTTTGTGGTGCTTAATTGCGCAGCTACCTCAGAATGTCAGCCATTGTCTCGATCCCCTGCGGCAGATCCATCATCGAAATCTCGAACCCCGCTGGTCCGGGGAAGACGACCAAAATAGATTAAAAATAAATAAGTGACTAGACCGTCTGATGATTTTCTCCCCAATCGTTTGGTCCACAAGTGTTGCGAGGTAATAACATTCATAAGCTTGAGGAGGGCCGCGTGGAAAGGACGGTGGACACAAAGCGGAGAGCAAAGATTGCGGTGCAGGCCAACGCGGTGAGGAATACATTTGCAAACTGATTCTCAGTGCCAAACCCAATGACAGGCTGGTCTGATGCTCCTGTCAGGTGGAGTGATGGGATAATGAATCCGTCGTAGGCTGATGAGACGACATCATAAAATAACAGTTGAGAAGATTGAATTCTATGGGGGAGACACACAGAGTGACAAAGGGGTGGGAGATGGAGCTGGAGAATTTGGGGGGGGGGGGGGGCTGTTTATTCAGCACGGGGAAAAGGGGGCAACCAGGATGAAAAGCCTACTAAAAGGCATCAGACAGCTATTAAAAACATGGGCACGACCTTCACAAATAGCACAACCTACTGAATGGATGCAGGTGTGATGCAGGGACTGGTGATCTTGGTTAGGAACACACGTCTTCATCAACATGGACATGCTGCCCACTATATGTACATGCTACATACAAAATCTAACATGAGCTGTAACTAAAATGGTTTAAAATCAGCTCATCGCTCTATGGAAGAGTAAAGCTATGACAGAGGACAAAACAGAAACATCAAAACGTGTTGACATTGTTAACATTACATGGACTCCGACTACTACCAAAGCCATCAAAAAAACCTGTGGCATTATGGAACACCATTTAGCAGGTGGAGGTTCTTCCATTCTTCTGTCCATAGACAGGCCACAGGAGAGTCAAAAACAATTTCTCCTTTATGGAAAGCGAGGGAAGGGCTGTATTATAAAGACAAACTCCGGCAATCTTCAGAAGAAACAATATTGATCAACTACACGTTTTCTACTTTTTGGAAAATACTACCAAAGCACGACATTTACACCTGAAGCAAAGGACTGTTTTTCCATACCAAACCACATGACAAGAAAGTCATGACTGTTTGTCTACCCTCCTGTTGACTAACTGACCTTAACTGTGAAGACAGAAGTTACTGCAGTTCCCCAGCCAAGCAGGATTCGCAAGACTTTAGTTTGGAACTTATGACAAAAATGTTTCAGGTTTCAGTGGCAGGAGTGAAAGCACTGTCACCTGGCATGGGAGACTTTGCTGCATGTTAAATCATGCACTGATAAAACACCGCTTATTTTAGTTCAGTCATCTATTTTACATAACTACTGATCCAGTGGAAGGATTCAATGAGCCTCAGGCCTATTCCAGGAAGCCCAAGGCACAAAGCAGTACACCTTGGAGAGAACGCCAGTCCATCACAGATCACACTTATCATAGTTCAACTATAATTACGTGTATCCAGCTTACATTCATTTTTACCCGTATTTGTTCTTACAAACCCAGGACTACCTGGCGACTGAATATGGTACGGGTCCAAAAGATCAAGGCCTTATCCTCAAAGTGCAGGGTTTAACAGCATGGTTTTGTCCAGGGATCAGTCAAACTGACGCATACACAGGAGGATGAATGAAGATATTTGTCTTTAATTTACCAACGCAAAGTTGGTCTCCTCATGGCAAACCACAGGTCCTCACAAGCCACAAGGTCACGGCTGATCCAATTAAACTGATAAAGAGGGCTTGGCGATTTCACCTCAAGATCCCGCTGTTGCAGGCATGATCTAATGTGCCTTTAAGACCTCAAAACTACGTCACGGCTTACAACTTTATCATCATCATCTATGCACTGTTGAAATAATTAGCTTTTGTAAGCTTTCCTTTACTGTGTCGCTAGATTAAGGAGTTGAGCTCTGAAAGTCCAAAGCGGATGAGATGTCTTCGTGCGAAATATTAATGGCTCTGACCAAAAATATAATAGTTCCAGAGCAAAACATCTACATTTCGTTTAAACTGCCATTGCACTACGAGCACTACTAAGAACTACTACGTATTAAATTGTAACAATGGTTATTTTGCCGCTAAGTACGTCTACTAACGTAATGACAAAATCCAAGCTATAAAAATAGCACAAACATAAATGAAAACAGCCAAGGCATTTCACGTCAAACACTGTTATGGATAGTAGTAGACAAATTCCTCCCAATTAGCCAAAAATTTCAACTTTTTTCTTGGTTTTTGGTTGCTGTTTTACCCAGAACATAAAATGTGCAATGTCGTAGTTAGATTTTAAAGGCCAAAAGCAAACATTTTACAGCTTGGTAGAACACAACAGCCAAACCAAAATAATTGAGTTGGCCAACTTTCGGGCCTGGTTTAGCAGTGACCGCCGGCTTATACCATGTTTTCTGTTAACACATACTGTGACATTCATAACTTTAATCATCCTTTAAATAAACTTAGATGTTTCACATACCCTATTCAATAATACAACAGCAATGCTCCTTTTGGAACCACAAGTCTACATACCTTTACGACTTCTGATCATTAGCCTGTAACACCACAAAAAGCACAATGGCCATAAAAGTGCATCCATATCAGACATGATTGGCAAACTCACCAACTGTCCCTTTAGACTAATCAGATTTCTCCTCTTTCTTTGGGTTTGAGAGCCCAAATTGATTTCTTGGCTCCTACAACTTTTTCCACACACTCAGCAATGGCTAAGAGACAGCTGAACTGATCTGGCGTGTATTGTCATCTATGTTTCAGAAAAACCACATTTTCATCCCCCTTTTCTCATATTCTGGAATTTATTAACTCCTCTCTCTTTCACAATGAGAGGTGGACTTTATAGCCACAGGGAGAACCTGAAATGAATCCTCTATGAATTACATTTTTATAAGGACATTTCACACATCTGGCGACTCCTGCAGAAGCTAAAAACTTCTTTTCCATTACAGAGGCTAAGATTACCTTAAGAAGAGGATTGAGCACAGGAATGAAAAGAAAGCTGGACAAGGCACTAAAGGCTGTCCTGGTGTCACCTCACAGTCAACAGCAGATCGCTGTATTATCATCATCATTATTCAATCCAGCCGTCGTCTGAGGCTGCTTATCCAGTGCAGAGTCACAGGAGGTTGGGCCGGTGGCTGATCCCAATAAGCAGAAGGCACAAAGCAGGGAACACCTAGGATGAGATGCTAGTCTATCACAGGACAAACACACACATAACCACCCAAGTGCATGCTGTTGTACTCTGGGAGGAAACCAGAATACCTAGAGGAAAACGATGAAACCTGGGGAGAACCACAGTGGCTACCGTGCTACCCAGGAAGAGCCCACACAGTCTATCGTTATTTAGTAGTAGTAGAAGAACCACAGTAGCTACTGTGCTACCCAGGAAGAGCCCACACAGTCTATCGTTATTTAGTAGAAGAACCACAGTGACTACTGTGCTACCCAGGAAGAGCCCGCACAGTCTATCGTTATTTAGTAGAAGAACCACAGTGACTACTGTGCTACCCAGGAAGAGCCCGCACAGTCTCATTATTTAGTAGAAGAACCACAGTGACTACTGTGCTACCCAGGAAGAGCCCGCACAGTCTATCGTTATTTAGTAGTAGAACCACAGTGGCTACCAGTCTATCATTATTTAGTAGCAGAAGGAGCAGCACAAACAACATTAATAAAGTACGGAGCAACTGAGGCTCCTTAGTCATGGGCAAAATGAAAGTTTGCTTTGGTTTCAAATTGGCAACCTTAGATAGACTCAAGATTTCAGATGTTTTATTGGAAACATTGGAATGCAGACTCAGTCGGCCACACCGACTATAGGGAACAACAAGGTACAAAGGAAAAAAAAAAAAAAAAAAAGAGACAACGGACAAATACATGCACAATAAGAGAGTGAAGACGAGGAGTACTCAGACGTTACGATTCTTATGAGGCGCAGAGTGCAATAATACTGCAGTGTGCAGTTAGGCATGATGAAGATGGCCTGGGGGGAAAAAACCATACTTGATTCTGGTGGTCAGTATGCTAACGCCGTCAATACTTCCCGCTCCCCCGTAATACCAGCCAAAGAACATTACACAGCTTTCAAAATCATTTCATTTGTTTTATTACCTGATCGTTTTCATCAAAGGATTTTTGAACCGGACACATCTAACCACCTGGATATAGGAAATGTACTCAAGGGTACAGCGATTAGATACCTTAGCGGATTTAAACCCAAATTCCAGCAACAAGTTCATGATTTGGAGCACTTTAAGCTTATCTAACTCATCAGCTAAGTTGTAATGGCACAAGAAACCGTTTGCTCCCAGAGGTTATGATTTGTTAGGTTTTGCCATTGATAAATAAGAAATGCATATTCAGAATTCTGTTAAAAAAATGTTAAATTATTAATCACATCAAAAGTCTGAGGCTTATTGGGCTGATGAGGGAAAAAAAAAAAAAAAAAAAACTGCATAAAAATACAGCAATTTTTATTTGGAAAAAGACTAGCTGCTGAACAACAAACATTATCCACTAGGGGAATCTCTAGATTTCTTTCTAATCTCATGAAGTGCCTTGATATTGAGAGCTGATTGGCTCCAAACTCAGGCTGCATTGTGGGACATGCCCTGTAGTAGACACCCAAGCTGTGCACCGTGGTCAGCATGCTTTGCTTGTTAACACCAGACCTCATGTCATCTGAACTTGAACTTTTGAGCGGAGGAATATAAAACAACTGGCAATCACCACAATACAGTTTGGCCTGCCAGACAGATGGGCCTGCTCGCTTCTTGGACTTGCCCCCCTGTGTGGCTACTCACCCATGAAGTTGAGGTAGCCTTCCCCACCCAGGCTCTGGGTGAGCAGGCGGATCATCTTGTGCAGCTGAATCCCGCGATCAATGACAGGTGTCATTGGCATCAAGGTGCTCATGTTTGTGTACATCTCCTTGTCCATGAGCCAAAAGGCCAACGACTTGTCTCCAACGAGAGCCTGCCGTGGAATATATACAAGGGGAGTGAGGAAGAGATAAGTTTTGGAGTGGGTGGATGAATATACAAAGGAGCAGAGAAAACGTTGGAGAAAAGAAGATGAGAGATGGAGGAGAGATGGGCAGAGAGGCAGACCTCACATGGATGGGGAGAAATTGACAGAGATGGAAAAACAGACAGATGAGATAAAAGAGGAGTGGACAGAGAAATGAAAAATGAATAAACAGAGTACCTCAGGTCAAAACAATACATATAACAGCCATATATACTGCACATGCATGCACTCCATACATCACACCACAGAAGAATCCTCTGACGTGTGGTCCTGCTACTGCGGGCAATGTGTCTTCTTCTCAGAGTATACTACACTTGAAACCTGCTACCAAACCTGGGATTTCATCTTCTAAATAATTCAAGCAAGATAAAAGATCTACAAGGTGGGATTCCAGCACAGAAGACCATAAACACTTCAGATATTCTCAGATGAATCTCAAGTTTTGGAGATCGGGTACGGGAAGATTTGAGAACATCTGGCCAAACTGCATCATGATCTAAATGAAGGAGGTGCGAATCGATGACAAGGTACCTACCTGGTCGTGGCTTTCGGCGTACGCAATGCAGCTCTCCCCGTATCGTCGGTTGGTCAGCGTGTACACGATGTTGCCCACGTTCCAATCCTCGTCCTTGTACTCCTTCAGAATCTGCCATTGCCATAATGCATGGGAAAATGAAGGTGAGCGGGCAAGAGGCTGACAAACGGACTATTCCGATAAGCATGGAGGTCCACAAGATCCTCGGGTTATTATTGGGATGACAAAGAAACTGGTTTATGGAGGACAAAAAATAATATTGAGGGTAACACTTGGAGAAAAAGTAAACAAGCCAAACCTGACAAATAAAACCCAAATGTCCACTCCCTGCATCTAAACCTCGACCTCCGGTAGAAGGTGAGGCCGGAGGCGAGGACAAGACGTGAGCAGGCAACACATTTCATCCGTCCCAGACTGCACCTTTCCCCCAACCTACATGCCAGACGTGCTTCCTCCAGAATCCATTAACCTCGTGCAGTTAAAAACCCAGCGCCGGAGTAGAGGACAAACAGCAGTGAGACGGTCGGCTAATTCTACCAAGCTTTCTGCCATAAGTTTTAACTCTGCGGTTTTAGAAAAGCAGTTGAGGAAACATATCGAAATGCTCAAGTCCTACCATCCCAGTGGCGAAATATATTGACGGTACTGATGGAGTAAAAGCATTAGGTACTGCTACAGTCAAATAGATGAGCGATTCCCACTATCTATGCTCTTTGCTGATAGCAACTGTAGCAACTGTCCTTTAGAGCCTCTTCCGAGTTGGCATGGACCTGGCAGAGTCATTGCCATGACAAGCTGGAACCTGCTCAGGGTGATTATGGAAGACATGTGACTGACAGAAAGGGGAATCCTTTCATTGCGTGATCGAATTTAAAAGGCCACAATCGATAGCGGCAAAGAGCAAATTCTGAGAATGTGGCCATGTCAAGCTGGCAGATCCAAAGATGGATTTGACTGTTTGGTCTCTTGCTTTTTCTTTGTCTTGCAGCATTATTGAATAATATATTTGTTGTTATTTCACATAAAAATGACAGAACTAGCACTCCATCCAGGGTAACCTTGGCTATGTGGATGGAAATCTCTCAGCAGTCCAGCTGGATCAGTTTCCATCCTCATTAAGCCCAATGAAAAGACGTACTTCTGGAATCCTGTGAGAATGAGGGAGGCGCTACACGGGGCCAGATGTGGTCAGGGTTAGGGGGGCTTCTTTATCAACAGCTGTGGTACCTGCTCAGTAACACCAGGGGATAGCAGCACATAAGGCTGACACGGAGCCAGCAGATGTTGAGGTCCTTTGTGCAGGGACGTCACGCCGAGCTGCCACAGTACCAACCCACCTTGGGTCTCCTCTACGATGGATCCACTCTGTTTGGCCACAGAGGGCTTAAGAGTCTTAGTGGGGAGCCATAAAATATTTATCTGCCCCTTTGGTTCAATTTGTACCTGTCTGAGTGGAGGAGGCAGTGGGATCAATACTTGGGCCACAGAAACACATTTTCGCCACCCAGAAATGCCACTCGGGGCATTTACACCCTGTGGATCCTAATACCCACCCCACCAACACATCTGTTTGCTAAGGCTGTGAACTGAGGACCCACATTAAACTGCAGGTGCCTTGCTGACACCGCCAATTAGAAGTGGCAGGATTTTAAATAATTAATCAGGCCCAATCACCCAAACCTATGCTGCATGCCTTCTTGGTCCCTTTGCTGGAACGTCTTCATTCTTCCCACAGGATGTTGGCTGTAACTTTTTGCATCCCATAAAACTGAGATATATTAATTTGGAAGTCAGGTAAGGGATGGTGAGATGGGGCAGGGTGCGAACCTCTGCCATCACACAGAAAGCAACCAATACCACCTGACCTCTAATGCACCCCCCCCCCCCACAGTAAAGGCATAATGGTCTAATCCGATGTGCTGTCAGAAGCCAGACATCTCCTCTCTCGCCTTTAGCCTTGGGTTCATCACCTTCATTATTCATTCTCTTAGCAAACACTCTTCTCAAAAGAGACCTGTGTGCATTAAAATTCTACAGTAGCACCAATTTATATGTCCGGATATTAACGGAAGCAATTTGGATTAAGTGCACCCCTTTGGGGTCCAACAGTGCCACCCCACTTGGGATATGAACTTTGCAATCTTCATCTTCTTAAACCTGGTACAGCAGAGCACAAGTCCACCAAAATCATGACAAATACATCTTTAATGATCCCTCCAACCCTGGCTAGGATAAGAAGTTAGACAGGTGGATGGATGGATGTTCAGAGATTTAATAAAACCAATTCAAAAGAATGCATGGAACTAGGAGGGGGGAAAAAAAAAACATTTAGGTTACTTTGTTCTCAAAAATCAGCAAAAACTCAACATGTGGGCTATGTGAAAGGTGGCTAACGGGGGGGAGGGCTGGAGTTAATCATCATCACGATGGCTGTCAGGTGCATTTGAGGGTGAAGGGAGGGAAGGGAGAGCGTTCAAAACACATCTCCTGCATGTAAACCAAAGTACCATGCTGCCTTTGCTGCATTAACCCTCTTTTCAGGCAGAAGTACAGCTGTGCAATTTATCTCTGTGTCAGCGGACAAACGACAATAATAGGGGTGGGGAAAATGGCAGATAAGGGAACACTCAGACCAGTGCCCAGATACCCACAATGCAAAGGGGGAATGATTTCAGAAGTCCCCACTTGGAAACTACTGCCACAGCTACCTGAGGTGTGGAGGGGAGCAGATGTCAATGATGAATGAGGTTGATGGGCATGGTAAGGTCTGGTGGCACCTTGTGAAGTCCTCTGCAAGAAGTTCAACTGTCTGGGTTCCACAGATCCCCACCAAAGTTCCGTCACTGTCCGGTAGAGGGCACCCAAACTCAGGCAGACTATTCCGCAGAGAAGATGAATCACCACGCTGATGTTTTGACATTCAAAATGACAGCACCGGGGACATTTTGGAAGGCATGATAAATAATTAAACACACAGCTCAAGTACAGTCCTAGCTAGCTGATGGGGGTGGAGCTTTGATTCATATTAACAAGCAGTGAATTTTAATTGCTTAAATGAAGTGAAATCTGTTCTCATGTTACCTTCTAAGACTGAAGTTTCAGGTTAAACAGCAGGAGGCTAACTGTCAAAATCGTAGCCACCAAAAGTAAGAAAAGTACTGGTAACATTTGTAGATCTATGCTGGACTGGTTTGTTCACATAAGGCCAGGCTTTCGGTCTTTTTGCCCCTTCTAGGAACTCCATTTTCCCCCCACAGTCCAAAAATATGTTCTTAGGTGAGCTGTTGTTTATAAACTGCCACAGTGCCTGACTGGGTGGGTTGTGATTGGCTGGATATACACCCAGGGTCTCCCTGCCTTGTGCACAATGGTTTCTGGGATAGCCTTCAGGCTCACTATGACCCAGTACTGGATGAGGGATTATGGGAAATGGATAACTCATTCAGCCATTAATACATTGGATTTGGATAAAGCACTCCAGAATGGATGCTGGCCTCCAGAGTGCTGCATAGCAACCAGGAGTCCACTGAGAGAACGTGAGCACCAGCAGCATCCCAGGAAGAGTGATCCCCATTCTGGGATACGCTCTGCCCTCAGCCAGCACCCAAGAACCACCCCAAAGCAGTGGAACACTCCCTCATTGGTAA
The DNA here is from genome assembly GCA_009936485.2 of Gymnarchus niloticus. NCBI lineage: Eukaryota > Metazoa > Chordata > Actinopteri > Osteoglossiformes > Gymnarchidae > Gymnarchus > Gymnarchus niloticus. The sequence continues at coordinate 11,066,796 of JAACJT020000031.1, read as the reverse complement.
TGAGAAGGCGAATAAAATGCGATGGGCAGGAAAAAAGAAAGCTGTCTTGGGGGGGTGACTATGAGGCGAAGAGAGACGACCTTCAGCCGAAGTCTCCCACTCGGCCCTTTCAGGGAAATCATTTAACGAGCACCATAATTAGCGGCCCAAGAAAATGGCCCATTTAACAGGAAAAGAATCTACCTTAAGAGGCCTGGCGACTGTGCACAAGTCATTAATTAAATAACTCCCACTCCTTCAATTATCATTATGTTGCTCATTTTCATTCATCTTTCTAAGAGGACAAGAAAGGTAAAAAAAAAAAAAAAAAAAAATTGATAAAAGAAATAATAATGTTAAAATGTTACTTCACAAGAGGCCAAGGACTGTGATTTTCACACAGCTGGTCTGGTTTAGCGTAACCTTCCCTAGTTTTCATCTAAGTAATGAAATGATAATTGAAGAGATTTACTATTTTATCATAAGGCCCTTCCCAAAGCCACCTAGACAGCTTAAAACCTTGTTTTCTTCTGGGCGTCTCAGTAAGCCCATCTGCTTTCTCTAATTATTGTCTTTTATTTAATGAGAATTTTATTCAATTTGTGCACTTGTTTCTTGGGAGATGTGGGAGATGGAAAAAAGAAATGTCCTCGAGAACATACTTAAAACGGTGGCGTTTTCTCTTTGCCAAAAGCGAACGACATAACTGGGGATGGGAAATAAGGACAAGGCATCAAGAGTTTGTGCATTAAAATGGCATCAAGGCTGTACTATAGTGGCAGAAGCTTCTGGCTGATGCGCAAGCTGGGCTATGGGATATCTAATGTAAAGTCCCCGTTAGCTGACATACGGCGCTGGCGTTTTCATACCCAGCTCCTTCGTAGCAAAGACTCCGAGCTTATGAGCATGCGTCCTTGACCTGGTGCTCCCACACAGGAGTTAACACAGTTTAACGCAGTGGTGCGTTCGCATGGTGTTCTCACGAGAAGGCCAAATCTGGAACCTGACTTCACCGGCTATCAGGTATTGCTGGCATGCCTCTCGCTTTCTGTCGCTCTCCCTCTTACGGAGCCACTCCGGTAGCGAGTAACTGCCATGGAACTACGGCACGACATGAGTGCCACAGCGCTGTTCCACAATTTAAGGCGCTAATGCACCGAGAACACTTAAGGGTTGAGTGTGAACCCAAGTAGCCCAGAACATCAGGAAGAGATTCTATTTGTTTTATTGTACATATGAGGCACTACAATAGAGAGAAAACCAATCATTTTACTTTGTTTAATGGTTTTTTTCCTATTAAACTACATTTCTCATTCCCTTACTGAAATGCTATATTATATTAGGGCACGCTTGCAGATAATACTCCTTCTCCTGAAACACTGTTTCCCGACTGCTGGCACCTTGTGGTTTCTGCACGTAGGGACGGATGTTTTTTCCATCTTCTCATAAACGAAAACATTTTTACTGAAGAGGCGCCTCGCTGCGGCCGGTCACTCAGCGGACACCCCCGCTAAAGCGTGTGCGTCTTAGTTTTTTTTTCCCTTTCACCTTTTAATTCGCGCTCGAACTCAAACTGGCCATCCAGACATCTGGGGGAAGTTTTACGCAAGCCCCCTTCCTTTTGTAAAGAATACAATGTGATAAAATATCACTGAGTTGTTACTGTAACCGAGTCATTTTTAACAGATTAAAATGGTTACAATGAGACGGAGTGGTGATGCACTAAGAACATATGGAAACATATTTGACCAACTCATGAAAACGATGGATAGATTTCACTTCAATGGCCTGCAAACCCCACCAGAGTGTCCTCTACTTCCCGCTTAGTGCTTCTGGGATAGGCTAACTCTTCCCCTGTTAAAGATAGGTGGATGGATGGATGGGTTTTATCCAAATAAAGCAAAATGGCTTGTATATAATACGATCAAAAAAAAAAAAAAAACACTGCTGCCTATTTAGATCCATCCTCTAATGAGAAACTGCAACATGCTTTACAGTGATTTGTGTGTCAGCTACTGTGTGCGGTATCTCGGCAAAGGCATAAGAATCATTTTTCAGAACCTTAATTGTAAATCCATTATCTGCGTGGTATTGACTAATCTGTACCTCTGCATTATGTGGTTTGACACCAGCCCACACCACAGGAGTGCCAGACGGGTTACAGCCTGCACACGGGAGAGGTGAAAATGACAGTTGACTGCGGGGGGAGTGGCTCACACCGCCGATTTTCCACATAGACCCAACCCTCGAGACTCAAAGGAACAAGGAGACAGAGGCGTGACAGAAAGACGCTCCCTCTGGCATAAAGTTCTGAACGGACAACGGCGCTGAATCCCGCCAATTCACAAATACCTTGTGTCATTCTAAAGGAGGGTGTGAGAGGAGCTTGGCCGAAGCTGGTTTCTTCACCGATATCATGCTATCACAAGTCCAGCTTCTTGAGACAGATCCCTTGATGAGATGAAAAGTGTTCTCTAAGACAACGCACCAACGTACAAATTAAGGGCAAAGTCCATCACCATCTAACACAGCAATGGCTGCCTGGAAAGGCTTGCATGGCACAAAGCATCGGGACTCAACAGAAGTGCAGCTGTGCCACCCTCCTCCCTGCTCCCTCCTAGTACGTAAACAGAATTGGGAAGGTCACATGGCATGGGGGGAGGGGCTCACCTGAATCCACTTGTCAGGTATCGCCATGGCAAGACGGTAGTCGAAGCCGCACCCTCCTTCCAGGATCTTTCGGCAAAGCCCTGGCATTCCAGACACATCCTGCAGGCACCAGGGGGCAGGGCGGTTAAGAGATGCTGGCTTGCAGCCTAAAGTAAAAGCTCGGGAGGTATTCTGCTATTTTACATTTTTAATGCAAATCAACCTGGAGTTCTTAAGTGACATGGCCATACAAAACTATCTTCCTGCAATGGGCCAGGTTGGAATGGTACATTTTAGCTATACTCATACTGATATTAACACTTACACTAGGGCTCACAATACAAAAATTTTGTTAATCTCTTAATGTCAGATATTTCAATACATATAAACTGGGATGTGTTAAATAAAACTTTAATCTGGGGGAGGTGAAAAATAGCAGGAAGCCCTGTGCCTCTCGAGAAGGTCTGGGCAGGGTTTAAACAGGGCCAGCTGAGCGACTCTCTCGGAGGAGTAGTTGACATGTTCACAATCTGGGTTCACTGGCAGTCTGGCTACTGTGCTTACATGAACATTTTTAGGTTTGTGTGTCTTTGAAGCATTGCCTCCATTTTGTATTCTAATTTTGAGTAATAAAATCCTTTTTTGTCTAAATCCAAAAAAAACATGGCTCATTAGAAAGATAGATATACTGTATGGAAGACTGGGGATTTGACAGAAGAATATATAGGTTTAAAACTTACAAATAGATATGAATGCTTAAGGCAACCTGGGCAATGCCAAGGTCAGTCACGAGGTCACTTCTATGGCTTTCCTGGGAACCACTCTCACCTCTGCAATGGTGATGCATTCTGGGTAGAGGCTGTGTAGAATGTGATTGGCCACCATCAAGTAAACCAACGAGTCCTCGTCAATATGGAGGCCAAAGTATTCACTGTAGTCACCAGAAAAGCCTGTGTCTGAGATGGAGAATGGGGGGGACACACAGACATACAGGGATACTTGTTTAACTTGCAAATTCAACCGTTGTTTCTCCTGTTGGAAATGCAGAACAATTGAGTGAGACACGTTAATTAGTATACCAAGGTCTCCTGCCTTTAACAATTGTTACTGGGTTATTTATGTAAATTTGTCTCCCCGCATCGGTGCTTTGTATCATAATTACTACTCGTGATTGACACCTAACTACAGGGATGAGCAACACTATTGCTCTCAAGGAGAAGCGGATTAAGACTCTGGAAACATGGGTAGCTGTGTGTGCTCAAGCCAAAGGACGACAGACAAGAGTCACAGGAGGCAGCTACACCGCTTTATAACCAGCTGGTGCAGCAGAAGAGCGACAACACAAGGCAAGATCAAACGATCGCAGAGTGACACACCGATGCCGTGGTGATGGTAAAGCATGGACGTCACACCATCGAAGCGGAAGCCGTCGAAGTGGTACTCCTCCATCCACCAGCGCAGGTTGGACAACAGGAAACGCTGAACCTCCCAACTAGGGGGAAAGGAACAAGGCGGAGGGGGATGAGAAAACAAAACAAGGATTTCCAGTCATTTCTGGATGAAACTCTGTGCTGTGGAGGTCTGAGTACCGCACCGCAGAGGGAGCAGAACCTGAAATACTGTACACTGCTCTACAGGAAGGAGTGCCAAAACAAATAAGCAAACATTTTAATTCAACACGAACTCCGAAGTCCCCTGCGAGCCTGCTCAGGATCTGTGCTTGGAAGACGAATGGCATGCTCCATAATAACTGTCCATTCATTTCTCATCTTATATCATCTAAGTTATCATCTCAGGGAACCAAGCATTATTATTAAAATTTATTAGGCTGACGTTCATATTTAAGAGAACTCTCCAGCATTACAAATTACATATCAGGATGACCTCGAATCGCACAGCTTAATTGGATTTCTGAACCACCAACTTGAACTTCACAAAGTTCACTATAAACTACAGCAATCTACACTCCAAAATGAATATCACACATTGTTTCCTGGTGCGGCAATAAACAATAGTGGGAGAGGATATTAATTACATGACCCTTCATTAAGGCCCATTTGTAAGAAATCATTAAGCCTCCCGGTCGTCTGTCCTTGAGGTCACAATTAAAGCGGCAGAGCGGTTGGATAGTACCCTTCACTGTGGCCCGCCAGCCCAGGGTCCTATGGAACTGTCTCCAGCACTCATACCCCAGGTCAGGGTAATTAAATCTACTTGACCGCAAGCACCATGAGGTGCCATGAGGCCACTGCTTCTGTTTGCCACAGAAAGGGAAGAAAGTCTCCAGTAGCCATTCACAAGACAGGAATCAGCTAAGTGAAATGCTTCATTATCCAGTACGGACGTCCCGCTTCCTGAACTGAAAACCATTTTTGGTCACAAACCCAATTTTAGAAAGAGATCTAGTTTAGCTAACTGTTTTGAAAATCAAGGAGGTACCAGCAAACAAGTCATCAGTGGATTGGGGATCAGTATCTGTGTCCAGAAGGTAATGGGTGCCAAACCCTTATGCTGGCACTGCTGGGGTCTTGAGAAAGGCCCTTAACTCCAACTGCTTCTGGGCCCTGAATTCAGGCTGACCCTGATCTCTCACTCCCAGATTTCCTCACATGTATATCGCTATGGACAAAAGTATCTGCTTTTGTTAATTAAACCATTTCCAAAGGCACTGTTAGCTTCCCTCAATACAGAAGGAAATAGTGTGAACATTTCTGCTAGACTGAATATCAGCAAGTTCCTTGAAGACACCTATTGAATGATGGGGTCAAAAAAAATATATATTAAATATGATAAGCAGGTTTGCTGGTATGTCAGATAGATCACACCCAATATTACCTCCAAACATACTTACAATTTCACAGGTTTAAATGAGAGGAAAAAGAAAATATGCAAACTCACCAAATCAGGGGCAGGAATAGAAGGAGAGGTGTGGCTAGAACACCTACAGAAACCATTTTTGGGCCCTGCGTCTGACCAGCTGACTAACCACCAAAGGATATGTAATTATGTTTCTCCACATTTGAGCACATGGTCACCCACCTTAAGAGAAATCTACTTTGGAAAGTTGACCAGGTAAATATAAAGTTGAGAAGACCTTAAGCGTCCCTCTAGGGAATCGTTTAAGACTGACAGAAGGTGATGTGCCTCAAGATTATTTAAGCCTTGATCTCTTTCACAGAAAAGTCACACAAGGACATATTAAAAATAAACAAATAAATAAGCGTAACAGGTCATTCGGCCAAGGAGAAGCACACAGATTAGGCCCCTGACGGCTTGATGGATGCAGCGTTGGGCAATGTGCCATAAGGGTGAACTAAGCCGCTGGTTCTGCAATTCTCTCCTCCCAAGAGGTCCGCGGCAAACTGGTCACTGCTCATTTGGCAGAGCCAGACGACTGGCGACAGGGCATCTGGGTTTGGTGTACTGCTGGATTAGCAGACGCCGCCTGCTGGGTGTTTGGGGACGTGGTACTGCAGCTGGGGTCCGATCTGAAGCGTCCAGAGTGTGACTTGGGTGCATGCGAACTCACAGGCACGGGTACACATGAATATAGGCACAGACAGGTATAACTGCCTGCCGAATTTCTACGGGATAAGATGTTTACAGGGATTTCCATGAAAACAATCCCTGACCTTCCTGCGTGCCACGCGTTTTTACCTTTCAGAATGACCTACAGAGCCGTCAGCTGTTACCTCATAGTCAAGGAGGTAGAGTTGAGCACAATTAGACAGAAATCACTGAACACGTCATATAAGGGTTATAAGTGAGCATCACCACTGTGTCCGAGGTCTGCCCTCAACCATTCCAGCAATGAAGAAATGCAGTTTCTGCTTAATATATATGTTCAGCTAATGCCCAGTCTTCTGACGAACTCTCTCTCCTCCTTCCAACGTTAGCCTCTCTGTACTCCGACGCCAGCACCATTTATGCACGCCCTACAACACACTGACACTTAACTGCTATAAGCCGCAATTAAACAATGAATGCTAAACACATGCAAGGCTGAACGATTGGTTTCCAGTCAGTTTTGTATTCCTGGCCTGCAGGCATTCAGAAAGGCACCTAAAGGACCTTGGAGCCTATGTATATAACATCCACAACATACATATTCAACACGCACATTAAAACCTTCAGATGAATTAATTTATTTTCTTTCATGCTATGTCTTTGTATCTCAGGGTGCTGAGTAGCTAAATTTGTAGGGCTTATATAAGATGCTACTGTGGGAATAAAAAAAAAAATGGTTTTGCAGGGCTTGTCACATAAAGCAAAGATCAGACAGTCCTTCACCATATGGCCCAGTGAAATCCCCCCCCCCCCCCCCGGCTCATCACTTGTATCACAGTCTAGCACCTTGTTTATGCCGAATCACAGGGGCTCAGTAGAAAGACGAGTGCTCTGGTACAGACCAGAAAAACAACAGTGCGATTGATCAGCATGGTGCTAACAGGGCACTCTGCCTGGCAGGCACATCTGATGGGGTTTTACTGGGTCCGCCGTACCATCCAGATCCACCACCACCCCCTGGGGGCCTAAAGGTCCCCATTTTGCCAGGAAACTTAAAGGTGAGGGTTGGTTTTGGGCTGGATTTTCTCCTTGCTTTACCCAGGATGAGCAGCAGCTTTGGCCGCTGGCACAGTGCAGGGCCGGCACCAGAAAGCAGCCACGGAACAAGTGGATTTCCACTGCAGTCCTCCAGCAGTTCAAAGACAAGGGAAAGCAGATAATCCAAAATGGACTTTTTGGCCAGATAAAGCAACTGCCAGAACGTTTATTTTTTAAAGCAAATTGAAGTTCTTATTCAAAGCAGAGAGAGTTAAATTTGTATCTGTTTATGGATCGTTGCAGGTCACGGGACTCAGGCTCATGAGGGCAGTGGTGGAGACTCTCCTGAGGTTTGAACCCGAGGCTTTCACAGAGATGAGCCTGTTACCTCTGCCGCTGTGTCCGCACCTGTCCTGACCCTTACAGCATTAACACGGTAAACACTGCCCCCCCCCCAGCCTATTAATTCGGCCAAAGTCGATCCTCTCGTACCATGATGGAAATTGCAATGCCCGCGCTTGGGCACCCGACAGGACAACGTGAGGTCTGCAGATTGGGAAGGGGGCGGGGAGATCAATCTGTCAGATTCGGCTCGGCGTCTCCAAAGCCATTAAAAGCATTATGACAAGCAGTTTATCTGTGGTATCAGAAGCCCGGTGATTATGACAGCGGGGCTGTGAGATTAGATCTGAGGCTGCCTTCCAGGCCCACGCTGCTATTCGTCTGTATGGAGGCGAGTGTGCGTGGGGGAGGGGCAGGTGACTGAAACACACATATCAACACCCCCGTGTGTGTATTCACACACGGGGGGAAAAAAAAAAAAAGAATAATAATTAAAAGGATGAACTGTCCGACACTATTCTGAGCAGTGACAAAGACTACCAAGATAGGCCCTGCAGCAGAATGTCCACTTTAATGACTCCGAGAATCAGGAGAGCTCGCAAAGTAATAAACCGTGCCCCCCCAGCTCCTTCGCTTATTAGAGCTACTGTCTGTGGACGCATCAGCATAGCTTCAAGGAAGGCATTCGGCAACGCGGAGGTCTGCTCGGCTGTCTCCCCCTTCCACTATTGATAGGATCGCTCCCAAGCAACAGTGGGCGGGCCAAAACGGAGAAGAGGGGGCAGTTTTTTTTAACCAGGCATCGTGGAGAGCCATCAAGGTACGAAGCAGTGGTGAGGACAGCAGGGCGATGCCAGGATACAAACGTCAAAGGGAATTTAAAAATGAGACCAAAAACCCATGCCCCAAGTTCTCTTTTCCTGCTTTGATACAGAAACCACATCAAACCCAGCAGACACTAGAACCTTCCTAAGATCGGTGGCCTATGTACGGCATAATTCATCAAGCAGATATGCAAAAAAAAAAAAAAAATCCTTTAAAAGAATAATAATAATAAAAAAACACTCTCCTTTGACATTGTTTTGCTGCTATCCACATGGCACAAATTAGATTTTAAATCACTCATTTCTTTAATTGTGTAGGGTCTTCGAGTGTTGCGAACTGTATTTTTAAAAACTTTAAAACAGCATAAATCAGCAGGGCAAGAAACAAACACGTATTAGCCTGAGAGAGAACAAAAGATGAATTAAATTGAACTTATCAGCAACTGACTTGAAGTTCTAGGTTTGACCACAACATGGATGCATTTCAATACAAATGACTGTAGGACAGCGAATCAGCAAGTGAACGAGAACCACACGTCACAGCAGTCATGACGAGAGGCACGCCGATGGGCCGGTTCCCTTGGCAACAATTAATTTTTCATATTCAGCTCACGCAGCGGATGTCATGTTTGTAACATTGTTAAAATCTATGTTAAAAGCTATGTACGACTGAGGAACGCTTGGGTTCAGAGAGCAGGGTAGGTCAGCATTTCTGAGGCAGTCTTCCTCAAGGGTCCAACAGTCAAGGGCTTGCTCTGCTGGCCACAGGCTTCAAACCCACAAACATCTGCGCATGGGGACTGATCCCTAAAGCATGGATCTATACTCAATATGCTTGGATGATGGAACGCAAACTTGGCTTCCCTTAACTTGAAATTGCATTCAGACACTGCTGTAGTAGTGAGTGGAGAAAGAAGAAAAAACTCAGGATGTTCCTCTGCTCAAAAAGCATGCGTGTGGAAATCCTAGGTGGGCTGAAATCCAGTGGCAAGTGATAACAAAAAAGGAGGTTTTGAATCTTTACTGAGACCTGCCTGGTCGCATTGGTAGACGCAATGCCAATATCTCTTCAGCCACCTGGGCCCAGCCCCCTTATTTGCCAAAGATGAAATGGTTGCTCGCCTGCCCGATTTCCTCCTCCAGTTTGATGAGTCCCAAAAGCACAATTAAATGAAGTCCATGTCCCATCCTCCCACCCCCTGTCATGTGATCCTGGTTCAATGTCTTGAATGGATGAAGCCTTTGAAAGCAGACGAACATTTTTCTGTTGGGCAACATTACTCAGCAAGTTATGTAAAAATGATAACTACCTACAATTGGCAGTCAGTAACTCATACCCAGATGGTATAAGTCGGCATTAAAAGGCACAGTTTTCCTTAACCACCTATCCAGGAAATGATCATCTCAGGAATCCCATATAGCAGGGGACACCCAGGATGGGATGCAAGTCCATCACAGGGTGCACACTCATACACTATGGAAAAATTTTAGGACTTCCCAATTCAGGTTGTGGCAATCAAACCCAGAATGTTGGAGGTGTGAACCACCGCGATTCCCGTCGTCAACGGTGTGCTGGTTTGTGGCAGTTTAATAATATGTCTCTGAAACTCAAAAACAGAGCAGTAAACTCTGAATCACATTCACATTGATTTGGAAATTGATTTAAGTTGCTGAACAGTGACCTGCGGTCTGGCATGGTCAAGGGCTGTAGGGTGAGCTTGATGGCTCCTAATCTCCACTCTAAATCCCCCAAAAGATTAATTACATGATAAGTCACCCTCCCTAGCATTTTAGAATTTGACCAAACAGGAAATAATGCAATCTCTAAATTCCTCATGACTGCCTTCCCATACATAGTGCTTTGCAAAATGGTCTAGAAGGTTCTACTGGACAGATCTGTAAGATCAGTAGTAATGAAGGAAGAATATTACCAGGAGCAGAACTGAGCAACCCCAGTTCTACATACTCCACCAACACCCCCATAACAAAAAGTGGTTGCCTAAATGCTGGAGGTGGTGGCAATGAAAAATTACATGCTCTTTAACGCAGCATTATAAAGACAAAACCATATACTGAAAATGTAATAAATTGGCTTGTCATTTTGAAAAATCGAGGCACAAAAAAAAAAAAAACTACTCCCATCACCCGCATTTCTGGAAGAGTTTAACGGGAGAGAGAGACGCACGAAACGGCGGCGAGTCTCAGTGCGACGGGAGAGAGAGACGCACGAAACGGCGGCGAGTCTCAGTGCGACGGGAGAGACAGAAAGCAGTAGTGAGGCTCAGTGTCTAAGCAGTGCATTTTCTCGTAAATGACTTCGCCGTCTTTAAGAGCCGGTGCTGTGTTCTCATACTGCCGTGAGGAAATGTGAACAATGCCTCAAGTGAGAGTGGCCTTTCTTGGAATAACAGCCTATGAATGAAAAATAGCGACACATACTGGAATCTGTAATTGCCTGCTGCAATTACCTTAGCTCCACTGCAGGCCTCTTTAATTACAATTCTGATGAGGTTTGCGTACGCACAAGAAGGTGCCTTTCTGTACATGATGTGGCCCATAATGACCCCGGGGTCACAATCTCTGTAAGACCCGCTCCTGAAGAGAGTGGAGCAGCTCAGTCTCTGTTTAACCCAAATTTGTCTGCCCAATTATATCTCCAAGGAGAGAGCCTCGTAACATCTCATCATTCACTTCCAGAAGTGAATAGACAACTGCAGAAAGGCATAAACTACGAAAGGAATATACATATATTTTTTGTTCATGAATGGAGTTTGGTGGCAACGCCCCTAAACTTTCACCCATCCATCCATAGATCCATCTATTCTATTGGAAGGAGGACAGGGCATTTAAGAATTTATTTCCATTGTAGGGCATACAGAAATAGCCAATTAATATATTAACTTCAGTTATTTTAAGTGTATTCAAGTGTTAGATACTCAACACAACACCAAAGTGCTGTCTTATGCAATTACTGACATAATGACAAAAGATGGCTAAGCCTACCATGTCTTAAAAGAGTAAAAATAAATAAATACATACATACATAAACTGCAAGCATTTGTTTACAGCACAGTGCTGCACATCTGGTCACACAATGTTTGACCAGAGTGCCAGATGGAGGAGTAAGAAAAGGAGGGTGGATGTCGCTGGTCCGAGAGACGGCGTTCTTCTTACATTCCAATTAATACATTTAAAAAAGAAATAAAATAAAAGAAATAATATTAAAACAAGACAACGTGGATAGACGCATGAGGCTTTAAACCACAGACTTCCTGGACGGCTCGGAAATCTCATTAAAGATATCACAATTAACACAGGTCACGATGGAGTCACGTTCGGTCTCAGCAGCACATGGCCAATTTAATAGATGGAGGTGGATCACAGTAAGGTCCCTTCTATTTAATTAGAGAGAGAGATTCAAACTCCACTCTTCACTGCAGCACGACAGATACCAGTTATTTTTACCAATGCAGAGTAAGGTGCGTCTGTACAGTGCCAATGCAAAAAACTCATTTGAGAAATAAGGTGCTGATGTGACGGCGTCATACAATTAAGGGTTAAGTGGTGCACTGGGGACCGCTGGGTGCAATTTTGACCTATTACCTCCAGGGCTGTGGGTTCGATTCTGGTACCGAGTGCGTGTGTGGAGTTTGAATGTTCTACCAGGGCTTGTATAGGTTTTCTCTCATGATCATAAGACATGCCATTTAGATGGGGTTAATCTCTAAATGATCCAGCGCCTTGAGCCCTGAACTTCCCGCACTAGGCCCTAGGCTCTCCTTGCCCATGCATCCATTCCTATAACTTATCATCTTTGTTTTACAGTAAGCCTCAATCAAATACTCGACTTGGTTCCCACATTCTGAAAGTCACCTCGTTAGCAGTACACCACATAATCGTCTTCCATTAAAACCTCATCGGCAAATGTTTCGCAGAAATAAAAAGCTGCAAGTGGATTTTGTACAAACTTCAGTCAACAGTTTCACCTTGAGGAACTCTGGGATTTTCCTTCAAGACACAGTGAAAGTTTTTACCCATTTTTTTTTTTAATCTTTTGAGAATTTCTCTCCTTCAATTCAGCTAGGCAAAATACAAAAAATAAACCCGAAAAACAGACATCCTTATAAATATTTATAAAAAGCAAATAATAAATAATAAATATCATCATTAAAAACCCAAAAGTTTTACCTGGGATTTTTTATTATTATTTTAAATTGTGGTCTTGTAGGTTATCAAAACCCAGAACATGTATTTGAATTATTTGTTGTCAGTGTTGCCCCAGGCTTTATCTGTACACATGTTCTGCTGCCATTTGCCTGCCTTTCCTCTACACCCCTACACTGTTGTTAAAATGTGACTCTGTAAATGAGCATGTGCCCTGCAACAGACTAGCTAGCCAATTCACGACGAGCCCTGCCTATGATTCTGGGCATAAATTCCAGTCCCCTCCCTGCCCTGGTGAGCAGTTATAGTAAATGGATGGGTGAATGTTCTCAGATCCTGCAAAGTGAAATATAGGCCCTTAAGGAGCTAAGCATTTTAACTTTCCACACTCACGCCAGCGCAGACACTTGTGACTCTTGGTTTTTACAAGCGATGCACATTTGTAGGTTTTGCAGTAAACTTGAAAAAGCTGCAGTACCTTCTACAGCAAGAAAAACATTCGCGGACACACACACACACACACACACACACACACACACACACACACACACACACACACACACACAAAACAAACAAAGCACGTTCACTTTCCCGAAAGACCAAACGCTCAACCAGGCGTGACAGAAGACCCCAGGAAGCAGCTATTGGGAAAAAAAAAAAAAAATCACCATGAACATCACTGCAGACCTGGATTAGTATCCCCCACCAGCCCAAAAGCCTGCACTAAAAATCCCTTGTTATTCAGCGCACCAAATTCCCACTAAATAAATCTGGCACTGCTCATTTATAACAAAAAGGCACGTACACACATTTTAACATACTCCAGATGAATCCCCTAAAGCGGGAATCTGTGCCCTATGGAGTCCAGCCTAATGCCTTTGAGCTTCAGAAATAATTGCTGACAAACAGTGAAAGAAAAACAGCAGCAGCCACAAAACAAATAAATAAATAAATAAACAAACAACCAAATAAATAAATACAGCTCCCCTCTTGTTCTGCATCTAATGACACTGGGTGCTCATTAAATTCAAACTGCGTATGCCCACGTAGGCCAATCATCCTTCAGATCCGCCTGTTTAAATGGTGGCAGTTACTGATGCTCTTTACGACTTTTCTTAGGAGTGTTGCAGTTCGCCGGCCGTAATTGCAGACAAAAAAAAAAAAAAAAAAAAAATATAGAGAGAGTATCTTTGCTTAGGTTCTGCATCCGAGAAGGATGACGCATTAACTCCACTTGGGCAGGAGGTGGCATGGTGGTGCAGGAAGCCAGGTTAAGGGGTCTTGCTATTTCAAGTGCTAGGAAGCGGACCTGTTAGCCTCTTCTGAAAGGTACTTGAGCCTCAACTGCTCCAAGGTTCTCTGAACAACACATTTCGGTGGGCTACGCTGAGTTCTGCCCTTAAAAACATATTTTGGCATTTTCGGCACAGCAGTCAAACGTTCTGCCGAAATTAACATTAAGCGACATTTTCCTGAAGTGCGTAGGCAACTGCGAGCAAATGGTCAGAGTATCACTAGAAAAAAAAGAGATGTCAAATTTGTTTTCTTATTTTAATTTCTGCATTTATGGATGCAGCATTGAAAGGCACCGATTTCAAAGTTTTGCACAATACTCGGTATTCACAGCAAAATGGAAAATCTGGAAACGTTCCCTTCAAAATAAAGCCCTCAGAAAGAGACAGTGGAACTTCGATATAAAGAAAAAGGGGAGATGTGCAAGGTCAAAAAAATCTTTTATTTTAATCTAATGAACACTTTATTTAAAAGGTAATGACAAGGTGACAGGGGTCGTCTTGGCCACGGCATCTGACTGATCATTAACAATCATCACAAATTCTCGAAAGAATGGAGGGAACCACTTTGCGGTTAAGGGCTGAGATGGGAAATTTGAGGTCAGCATCAACCTGTGGGCAAAGCTATGGATGGCGGACATGCGGAGAATAAGTTCTGTGGTGAATCTGTGGTGCTTCCCACTGATGGTACTAAGAAATGCCTGCCACCTTCCCCCCTATACAAGGAAGTTTCCGGGCCCGATTCCCAAGACAAGGGAGTCTGCACGCAACCGCTTCCACGCACATCTCTCGCTTTTATGAACGAACTCCCTCCCCCTCACCTGAATCTTCAGAATACAGGCAAGAAAAGTAGTACTGGGTAGCATCCCACTTATACTCAGAAAGTTTCAGAGACTCTGTGAGGGTGAAAAAAAGACGACACATAAAGTAGACTTCACGTATTTAAAAAAAAAAAAAAAAAAAAAGGGAGCGTTCCAGAAAGAAATGCGGTTCTAACAGTGCGGAGAACTCCGTAGGGAGAACGGAGGCACACGGAGGCAGGCAGGCATACCTGGAGTAGTTGAAGAGCCGGCTGCCCCAGAGGCTGTGTTCCCCACGAGACCCGGAGTGGAAGAAGCAGGAGTCGGTTCCGTCGAAGAAATTAAGACCATCCTCCGTATTCTTGGAGGCGTGGCTGTGGACCACGTCCAGCAGCACGACGATGCCCAGGGAGTGGGCCACATCAATCAGCTGCTTCAGCTCATCTGGGGTCCCGTAGCGGCTGTAAAACAGATGAGACCAATATGCCCTATGGCCCAGTATCTCTAGGCACATTGGATCCCAGTTCCATTTTAACGTGACGGCAACTGATCGTTCGTAAACGTGGCAATTATTGTTCCCATACTTCAGTCTCCCAGCAATGGGAAACCTTTCTGAAAACACATCCATTTTAATATGCCACCTGCCTTGAGAATATACTGCAAGAAAGAGGTACACTGCCTGAAGAATACAGTTTATATTAAACACAATTTATAGATTACACTAAGGCTGTATTTGATGGTCAGACTTCACTTTTTCTTAAAGATTACCGAAGCACGGGACCTTACAATCAACTTATTTAAATGGAACTCCAGGATACCTTTCAAAATCCTACCCTCCATACTAGATGTTCTTGTCAACCGTTTCTTTTCAAATAGAATATTCTGAGGGTCAGAAAGATCATAAAAATTCACTAGCCTACAAGTCAGCCACTTTCTAGTAAATTGAAGTGACAGGGTTTTCTCCTCTCAATCTTAAAGCATTAGCCTAGATCATCCTGAAAAACCATTCTTCTCAATGCACCTGCCAATTGTCCAGTCCTGGAATTTTATCATAACAGAAAGCCGTATAGCAAATGAGCCTTTGTGTTTGTCCTACACCCACCCCAAAATATTCACTCGTGTCTTGGAAGGTCCTTCATATTTAGGCACCGTGGAGCCCTGTAAGAACCTCCAGCAAAACAAGTAGAGCATCCACACCAGCAGTGAGTGCCTTACCTGGATGCGGCGAAGAAACTCGTCACCTGGTAGCCGAAGCTGGCATAGTAGGCGTGTTCCATGATAGCCATCAGCTGTATGCAGTTATAGCCTAGAGCCGGACAGGGAGCAGGAGATTAGCACCTTGCATTTAAGTCGAGAAAGATTCCTTTCATAGCTACTGCTAGAGGATACATGGGGTGCATTTTTTTATGGGACAGGATGGGATTTGTGTGGGAAGAGTCTCGCTTACTTAAAGATGATAAATTGGGATTTTCAACACCTGCCCTGGGAGGTACGGCTGCTCAATTGGTAGCTTCCCGGGATGGAGGTTGAATCCCACCACTGTACATGCCCTCCCCCAGGTTTCTTCTAAAGATCTGCACTTGGGTGAACGGGTGTAATTCCACTAGTGTCCATTCTGCGTGATTGTCTGTATGAGCGTGCATATGCGTGAGTCCCATGTTAGCATCTATCCAGGGTGTTAGAGTGCCTTATGCTGCCTAGGTTGGACTCCAGGCCTTCAATGACCCAGTAGACATTCTGCATAACCAACTGGAAGATGCATGGATGAACAACCGCCTTCACTTTTGTGTACAACTCGTATGCAAACGTGTTTAATGAGGTTTAAAAGGAGAAAGCATTCATAAGTCCTGACGGTCCCACAGAAGGAGTAAAGCTGCCCTTTTTATAGCGCAGGGTTTAAGGCGGTCAGTCGAGATCCAACAGCCTTGGTCCTCAGAGGATCTATCTGTTACAAATCTCTAAATACTGCTGTGGCACAGAGTGGTTTATTCTCAGAGGGGGATCCTGGGCTAAGCAACCACACATAATGCCTAACGTGACAATAAGGCATTACTGAGATGCAGATCTTCAGAGGTTCACGTCTTCTCGGTCTGCTACGTCTGCTGTACTAGTGACATCAAGGTTAGGAGTGACCTCGATGCACCACAACATACTTAAAATTTGGGTTGGCAGGATGGGGAACTGTTCATCACTGGTGATTTTGTAGGTAGAGACCTGCAATAATTAAGTAGATCACTCATCCTGCTCTACAGGAATTCTCCACGGGAAATGAACCAGAACCGTTTTCAGGTTATATGTCCTTGGTTACTAGGCTATCCAATGCACCCACATTTACACCCCCACAGTACAAACTGCCGTACTGCATGGAAGCTGATAATCTGGATACTACGGTGAAGATTCTAGAACAGAAGACAATGCCATTACTGTCACTGCACGTAGCAAAACCAACAACGTTCAATTGCGACATCAGCAATGTGTGCTTTACATTATAAATCCGGGATGAACACATCCACGATCTCCAGTCCACAGGCACAAATCTGCCTCTCACGTTAGCGCCAAGGTTCCTTAACCTAATTCCATCCCCGCTTTATAAGCGAGACAGGCCCCGGCACCGGGTTCAAGTCCCTTAAGGGTTACTAAATTGCTGACAGTGAGCTGGTTGAGTTGAACAACTTCCCACATCTGTCTGCTTAGGGGTAGACTTATTAAAACACCATGGTATGCTCGTTCTCTGTCCCTTTGACCAGACTGTATACTGGGTTACTATGGTTTTTAGAGCCAAACCAACTCAGAGCACACAGATGAACAACATGGGCTTATCATCCATTACCCAGTACAGGATTGCAGCCATCTCACAAAGCAGAAGGCTGGCGACACCACGAATGGGATACTCAGCAATACCCACTAAGGCACAGTGCCACTCTGGAATTACCAGAGCATCAGAAACGTTTAGTAAACGTTCATAAAGACCCTCATCTGTCTGTGGCGCACCTCAGCCCTGTGAGCGGAAAGTGGGTGCTGGAATCTATACTGAGGTTTCAGATTTCTGATTTTGATCCAGTCAAGATAGCCCTTTACGTCATATGGCACTGAGATTAAAGTCGGTTTCTTTAGATTTCATCACTCACCGAGATCTTTGATTCGAGGCAACACGTTGACTGTGAAGTTGGTGTAAGATGCTATTTTTCCCTCGGGGGAGGCGATCCCAACGTGGGACTCATAAATCCTCAAACTTCTGGGCTTCTTGGGGCGAGGGTGGGTGTGCTGAAGGAAAACACCAAACAAAACCTTAGGGTGATGTTGTTTGCTGGAGTACCTTGGGGGCAACCCAATCCGACATGGGGAATCCATGTCTTCAGAAATGATGGCGGGCTCCTTTCACTCTTCTTCCCGCCAGTTATCAAAGAGGAAAATCTCCATGTACTCACCTGATAAGGATGAGGAGGATCCCAGTGCACCCAGTCATAGATGACAGAGGTGTTCATCTTTGTCACATACTTCGCCCAGGGTGAAATACGAAACAGACGCTTGTGGTCTTTGGAGTGCACCACCACCTGGGAAGCAAAACAACTAGCTAGTGTTTCAAGCCGTGTGCTGGGAGAAAGGACTTCGGTTAAAAGAGTGTCCATCTGTGCAGACCCAGAAGGTCTGGAGGACACGGGCAAGGGAGCAAAACCCAGAACTGCTCGGAGAATTAACCAACTTCTGGGCTGAGCCGAATTTAATCCCTTCTGCAAACAGATCAAGAAGGTCGGGCCGGCATTCGGCACCAACAAATGTCAGCACTGCTCCGCGACGAAGATCAGCTTACGGGAACATTTGTTCAGATGCTGGAGACGAATAATGTAAACGAGGTCGTTAGTGGCGGTTATCTTTCTACTCGCTGAACTGAAACGCAGGAGCATCACGGCATCTATCTTTGTAATATAGTTATAATTAGCAAGCGGAAATGCCACCGAGACGTCAAGGTGCTCGATTCTCAAAGAACTTTTCCCTTAAGTAACAGGCTATAGTAGAGACAAAAGTTAGACACTAATTGTATCCACTTTATAGCCATAAAAATTTAAAGGGATCCAGCCACACAAACTATCCAGAGAAGCAATATGATTCAATCAGTGTCAATTATGTTTCTTTGTTGAAGTCCCACTGCCTAAATCATTATTTTAATATTTACCACTTATTAACAAAGTATCCATTCATCTTCCATAACTGCCTACCCAGCAGAGGGGTACTGGGAGTGTGACGTGTATCCCTGTTAGCACAAGGGACAAGACAGGGGATGCCGAGCCATCGCAGTGCACACATTCATTCACAATGATGAATCACAGTTTTGGACTGAAGGTACAGACTAGATTACCCAGAGAAAACCAACATAAATATGGGAAAAACATGCAATGGTACGCACCCACACAGAGATCTGGGAATGGGAACCAATCTCACAACCCATGAGGTACGTATAAAACCAACCCACTTAAACAGCTATTTAATACATACAAATGAATGACAGATTGACCTAATGATTTGAAGAGATGACATCTGCAAAAGACATGTTTGGCTACAATAATCTGTCACCGTGGTTTTCCCCCATGTTAAACAAGGGAAGGGCAAGGGGTTTGCGGGACGCAATTCGTTTAAAAACAAATCTTAAACTATTTAAACGCTCCCATCTGGCAACCGCAGACCAGCCGCGCTATAGTGGTCCTGGAGCAGCCGTACACATTTCTACAAATCTAATTTGCCACAGAGGTGGACTCGATTCGCTTTTAACACAAGGCCCCCGTTCAGACGGGTGTTTTTTCAATGTCAGCTCGCCGTCAAAACCATAATTGGATTTTACTTCCATCACGGCTCGGTCCTCTGGTTTCCCAGAGAACATTTTTCAGAAATGGAAAAGGTCATTTGAGGCCTAATGACGTTCCGGCCACACAGATTCCTTGACCGGCACACCTAAACATTTCATGTAGTATAGCTGTGGGATATATTTATTATGCAGATTGCTAATTGTCTCCCAGTTAGTTCTAAAATACAGGTAATTTTTCCAGCTTCACTCAATTACTTTCTATGATTTAAGTAGATTCAAAAAACATACTTAAACTAAATCCTTTACTGAAGCAATTTAAAGTTGAGCAAAACAATAACACAGCTTTATCAAATTGGATTTCATTTCATACAATTCAGACTAGAGATGTTGACAAATGTTGATTTCATTTCAATAACCTTTGACAGATAGCCATTCTATTAAGAGAATTCAGTAATCAATTGACAGGAATTAGCACCTATGGAAAGACACATTTTAAATATATTTAAAAGACGAAGGATGTCAAACATACCACGTTTTCTGGTACGCATTTTAAAAAAAGCTCGTCCTAAATGGGCACCCAAAGCAGTGAAATGAGGGCACTTATGCTTACAAATCGCCTGATACGGGGGGGGGGGGGTAATCGAAGGAAGAGATCCAGCTGACAGTGAGAAAGAGCGGCAACACTGGCCAAGTCACATGTGGTCATGGAGGTGGACAACAGGCTTTTCAGCAGCCAAATCCCTCCTCCCAAACAGGGCTGGAGATGTTAGAGGCACGAGAAAACGCCCCAGATCTGAGAGGCAATCAGAGCTTTAGGGCAATTTCTCTTTCCTTCCCTCTCGTGAAAGAATGCCCCCAGGGGCCCACATGGGGGGCCACCGGATACTGTTCAGCGCTTGATTACCACATGCCGTGAGAGTGGCCCTCTGCTTCTACAGTCCACTTAAGTGGAGAGGAATTGCAAAAAGACCAGATTAATCTTTGCCAGATTGTGCCGTGGTGGTCAGCTTAGCGTGGGCTCCCCGTCAGCACCTGCAAACGATGCACCGTGCGCTGCCCGCCGCGGATTTTACTCGACAGCTCCCTCTCCTGGTGAGCCACCAACATGCAGTTTAATCAGATTACACAATGAAACAGAGAAGTAAGGACAGGCAAAGTCAGATATGAGGTCAAGTGAAAGAAAGATTTAAAAAGAGAGACAGGCCCAAGTCACGGATGACAGAACAAACGTGTGGATGAAGGTTCTGGCAAATATCAGGATGAACAGTTAATGAAACAATGATAAGAAGATTAATTAACCACAGATAGATATATACAGTAAGTCTTGCTCTCCAAAAAGTTTCCAACTTAGTCTGTATCTTTAAAATCTTTTACCCCTTTAATTTAGGATTTTGCTAAGAGGGAGGGTACCTCCCACCGGGGTGGGTAGGTCCAGGCAGCTACAGAGGCTGCAAAGATGGTGGGCACTGAAAGTTGCCTTCTAATTATCATTTTACCACTAATTTGTGCTATTTCTGGATCAGTAAGTACGGGCTGGATAATACTGCATTGCAAAAAAAAAAAAAAAAAATCACTGTTTCATGGTGATGAAAGTCTGATTGCCACACAGTCTTTAAAGTTTAACCTTTTGAGGCCTCAAGCTTATAAAACAAAAAAGGCACAAGCTAACTCTGAAAGCGATACCAGGAACACAGCATTCCTGGCTAGTCCTAGATGTGAGAATCATCTGGATAATCTCATATCCCAGTGTTGGGTTAAATCCCCATTACGGCTCCAATACCTTAAGAAAAACCTTAAACTGTACTGGTCCAATTGTATGAAAAGAAGAAGGGGGGGGGGGAATCATAAACGTTGCTTCAAAAAACGCATCAGAGAAGCAGCCATTGAAATAAATGCAGGCTCTGAGAAAAACCAGGCAGGACAAACCCCACCAGTGCATGAGACTGTCGAAACAACCATTAAGGACATATTTATGGGATTTTCATCCCTGCTAGATTATCGAGTGGAGGTCTCAGGCTATAAACGCATAGGACATTGCTTGCTCACACCGCACCTATCCTTCTCTTCATATATAAATATATAATTTTTTGAGTAAATGATAAAGATGTCGGCAAAATCGCTCCAGCTTCCGCATGACTCAACTCAGGTGGCAAGGAACCCTTTTGCAAAGTCTAGACTTGATAGATCTGGGGAGATTCCGGTTTCCATGGCGTTCCAGTTTACGCGGCACCCGATCTCCATCTGAGCGTTTGTTCCTGACCTCCGGCAATCCGGCGCCTCCCCTTCCCAGCTCCTGCAGCTTTGCCTCCGGCTGCAACGTCACACAGCGCGTTTCGCTGAGGGCATCTCCCTCCCCAAATCTCATTGCCACCATTTTTCCGGAGAGCATGGCTGGGGACTACAGTAAAACTCTGATCCACGGTAAAAAGGCGCACAGTGTTTGAGCATGAAGACGCCCGACTCAGTCTGACTCACTACTGTCCCATGAGGTGAGAGTCATGTCTTTCCCCTCCTATTAAGCATAACTGGATCCTTTTCCTGTTTATATGTACAATTATACGCTGCATAGAAATAACACGGGAGAAAAATGAGCTGTGACTTTCTGTCGTACAGCTTTCTGGACCGTCGGCTCTATTTCAATGCAAGTAAATGCTCTCACCATGACCGATAGCAGGTTTTAAGGCAATGGGAAGGGGAGAGCGAACATGTTTGGAGAGGACTGGCCAGCAGAGGCCATTAGAGTGCATAATTAGCTGGCCTGTTGGTCTGATAAAACACTGTCAGGTCAGCAGGGTAGCCTAGTGTAAGTGTCGGGGACTAAAATATATATCACAACTGTTTTGCACAGCAATAATAACACCGAATTTAACTATAGGTTCGACACTATAGCATCACCCAGCTATCCTAGGATAAATTATCCTAGGCAGCATAGGACACTTGGCTGTAGCAAACTCTGGATGGTATACAAGCCCATCGCAAGGTAAATGCACACAGTGCAACGCGGTGGAGGTGAAATTCGAACCCACAAACTGGGAGCTACGAGGAAACGGTGCTACCCACCCTATATAATCATGACAAGGCAATTTAATCATTTCATACAAAACAGTAGCCTTTAAGGAGCCTTTTGGCCATAATGTTATTAACCCACAGCTTGACGTTGGACCATGACAGCTTTGGGGGGTCCATCCTCTGAGAAGAGGCTAAAGAAACATCCAGAATCATCCCCGCCCACAGACATTAGTGCAAGAGATACACATGCAGACCTTCAGCTTAGACAGGTGAGGAACTGCTGGGGTCTTGTCCTCCTTGGGGGGAACGTACAGTTCCCATTTGCCAAACTCCTTTTTGGTGTAGGGGTGAGAGAAGTTATCCCAGCCATCTGATGGGAGCAAAAGACACAAGTCGTCAATATCCTGGAAGAATTCATTAGGAAAGGCCTCCAAGTTTCAGTGTAAAACCAAACTCATAGGATTGGTAAGATGACAGACATGCTTGAGTTCACATCTTTTTCAGCTTTCATACATGCAAATCACATTTTTTCCTGTTCTTTCAACTCAATATTCGGTATTCAGCATGCAAGCAATTCAGCATTTTTTAAGACTACCTCAGAGGTCTTGCCTGGGCATTAACCAGCATCGCACAACCAAATCTATGTTCAGAAAAACAATGTAAGCTGACTTCCATTTGCACAAAATATTCATTGTGATAGCATTCATATTTACATAGGTAAACTCCTTTATATTCAAAGAGCAATCAAATGGCATACTCCATACATATGAATCTAATTCCATCCATCCATCCATCCATCCATCCATCCATCCATCCATCCATCCATCCATCAGTGAGCCTGCAGCCTAACCCAAAAAGCACAAAGGAAGGAACATCTCATGATGGATGCCAGTCTATTATGGGACACACACACACACACACACAAAAGCAATGGTCAGTTTAGAGACACCATTTAACCTAAACATTTTTTTTAGCTACAAAACCGTTCTAACGTTTTTTCATCCCGAATAACATGTATGGAGCGTTCCAACCAGCTTCCAAATGGAAGCAACCTGGTGTCTATCACCAGATGTTCCTCTGAAACCCGTGGAATGAATTTACCTCTCCATTTTCAGGAAAGAATGCAAGACTTCACCACCTTGGCCGGCTCCCTGGGATGCCAGGCCGAAAGCGAGCAGGGCGTGTGTTCAGATTAGGAACTACATCACTGGACGTGCCAGTGACAGGCACCACTCTCCAAGCCGGTGAAGCACCAAGGGTCATGTCATTCCCATTGGAATGCAGCACCCTTCACGGCCCCTAACTCATCCCACAGTTCCATTCTGTTCACTGGGAATTAGACCCCATAAGCATTTTACTTCAGCAATCTTATTTAAGAACAGCACTTTATACAGCAGGTCACACCAGGAAAGTTTACAAAATCAGTAACAATAACCGTGAGAATAAGCCTTCATGAATTTTAAAAGACTATAA
Source organism: Gymnarchus niloticus (assembly GCA_009936485.2). Lineage (NCBI taxonomy): Eukaryota > Metazoa > Chordata > Actinopteri > Osteoglossiformes > Gymnarchidae > Gymnarchus > Gymnarchus niloticus. The sequence continues at coordinate 11,042,918 of JAACJT020000031.1, read as the reverse complement.
TTATGAATCCAATTACTACTTGCATTACAGGTGAAAGAATGAAATAACAGTAATTATTTATATGCTTGGTAGTTCCATTGTGCCACCAGCACTCAAACTGACATAACGCAATATGACATACAGTATATTTATTTATTTTGAAGCATTTCAATGGTGTGTACTAGAAAAATGATACATCTACTATACCACTTCAAAAAAGTGACTGCTGTCAGATTTCAAAAGGACAGTAACTTCATGTAAATTCTTCAAATGCTGAACCTGAATACTTTTTGGGTCACCACATAAGATTTCGAGTTATGCCTGCGATGGACTGGCATCCCATCCAGGACGTTCCAGAGAACAGGCTCCAAGTTCACTGTAACCCTGTACTGGTCAGACAGATAAGATGGAGGCTGTTTTGTTATACAGCATTTAAGCTGTGAACAAAGAATGAAAAATGTATTTGTAAACAAGTAGTCAAGTTCGGGTGAATTGACTAGTTTTATTATTTTTTGTATTCATTAATGTACTGTTGTAAACCTCAGGAAAACTGCTTTACAGTGCGACACAATCTGGAACACATGACTTGGTTACCACCAAGGAGGAACACCATTAAATCAAGTTGTCTATCAAGCAGATCCCAAAAAGTAAAGGCGGATTCAAGGCAGTCGGGACTTACTAATAATTCTGATTTACTTCTGGAAGCGGCAGAATATCAAAGTTATGATTTGGCACAGGTCTGACTGAATAATTAATATGAATGAGAGCTATTGAGTTAATTAGTAATAATGAGTGTTACACTCACTCATTGCAATTAATATGAAGGTATACGATTCCTCCGACTAGTCAATTAGCTGAATACTCCGCTTCACATTAATGAGTTTCCATTCTTGGAGTTAACTTAGTATAATGAAACAGCACAGGGAGAGTTAAGGGTAACATCCTGGACATTCTATAGTATATCAGCCCCGCCTCCCTATGGGGTTTGTCCCGCAGTCAAAATCACGCGGAAAGGCGGTCCAGTTCCTTTGAATTGCCCTTAATATGGGACTGCCTGCCCTGCAATAAACTGACTTCATGCGAAAGGTGTCCCTTCCTCACAGGGACCCTGCTCGGAATAAGCGGTTCTGGATAAACCAACGGAATGGATGCATGTCTGCCGGCTCGCAGGCCTGAGCACACTGCTCGCGCTAACGAGCGAGCTTCCGTTTGATCTGCTACATGGTATTTGTGTTATTGTCCTCCTCCAGAAGATAAGAAGACCCTCATACTTCTTCACGCTGAGTAACACATTCTGAATCCCCAGAAACATAATTTTACTTTGAAAGAGTAACTCTAGGCACCTCAGGAAGGAGTTCTTACACTTAAGGTCTGGTCTTTCTAAAAGCCACTGTTAGTCAGACTAAAAGATGACCGCTTCTGAACACCCAGCAGGTGAACGTGTAGGTGGCCTCCAAGTTGCTCAAGTTAGACTCAGGGACAAACCTTTGCTTCATCTGGGCTCCTTATTCATAAACCCTTCCGCAAACTGTCCCTTTTTAGCTCTTATATGAAGCATAAATTAAAAATGTTTTTGTATCTAATTTTCAAGAAATCCATGCAAATGTACAACGTCAAACGCTCTCTCCCTAAGCATACGAATTCAGTTTTGAAATGTACACATCAATGGCTAATTGAAGAGACAACGCTGGATTTAAAGAACAAAGGTGGAATTAGACACCTTTCTACACTGTTTACATGCTGAAAACTGGACTGTACCTGTCTTTGAGTTCAAAAGCAATGTTCCAACTCTGTTTACAGTAAGCAGCAACAACACCACACACAGAATGGGCAAAGTATGGGGGGCGGGTACATTTAACATTGAAGAAAATCAAGGCCACAATGGATTCTACATTTGCTACATGCAGGCAGAAATCGTTACACATTCCTTAGCAATAAAAAATGCATAACGACTGCAGCACATAACCACACAGGGACGAGATTCCTTCTTGAGGTTTCTCTGACATTTTTAAGATGTGGTTTCTCATTTGCAAGATTTGGGAAACACTTGCTGGCATTTACAGAAGTGTCTCATGAAAAGACATCTAATATAAGTGCGTATGCATCGTCCTTACTGTTCTCACCCATTCACCAGTAAACCTACATAGCCAACATTGTGGGCTATGGTAAAAGCACTTACAGTATTACCTGTTTACATTTATTTTTCTGGGCTGGCACATCACATTAAGGCATTGGAATGCAAACCATCGAGTATGAACAGTTCTTAGTACAATGCTGGGATGGCCGCTTGCAATGTATTTTGTCTATATGCAACGGCTAGCCAAGCGACCCAGGGTTTTTTTTTCAAATGCCATGCAGGTTAACTGCCAACAGTTGAGTGGGGAAAAGGAGTTTTTGAATCTGTGAGCAAATAAACAGCTGACTTGGAAAATAATAAAATGGTGTGGATTTGTTTTGTGCAACATAAAGAGAATTATAGGCAATAAAATTCCAACCACGCATCCATCCCCTAGCCACTTATGCTAGTCAGGGTCTCGTGGGGTAATAAAATTTACTTTTTTTTTTTTTTTAATTCATTTTTCGGTAGCAAAGATTAGTCAAATTTCTCTACAAGTCAAATTAAGCTACATAATTAATATTTTTAAAAAGCGACACATAAAATTATATTTGATATAAATTCCAGTTTGCCTAAACACAGTATCAGTCACATTTAGCACTAATCTCTTTCCGTACACAGAGCAGTATAATTGGGTAGGCTAAATCAGGCCTTTTCAGATTAAGCCACACGCTAGCGACGGCTGTATACAAGACCACACTTCCATTCGGTACTCAATCACACGCGGTTTTTTGTGGCACTCACTGCATCTCCGGTTATACAGCGAGTGCCACATTTACAGGGTTTTATTAAAACCAGGCAGCCATCGAAACCTTTTCAACAAAGCAGTTTCAAGGTAGCAGTTAAGTCACAAAAACGAGAAGAGTGTCTGTCAGGCTGAGAGGCCGAATTATTACAAATTGCCGAACAGCCGCATTAATTAAGTGAAAGTAAGCCCGATTTAAGGTTTGTTTAGCATATCAAACGAAATACAAATCAGACTCAAATTAATGTCACGTAAGAGAGGCTGATGGAGAGGATTTACAGGGTGCTGTGCCCCAGCTCCCTGCAGAGATTATGAATGTGAAATAAAAGCTTGGCACAGCACTCGATAAAATCTGTGTCGCCACGCCACATTTGACTGCTAATTCATTCAGGCTTTACTTTTGTTTTGTGATGTTTTGCGATGGCTGATTCCCCCCAAAGCCCATTTTAGTGGGGGTACTGGAGATCGCTGTGATTAATTAAAGATTCATTTGATCCTTCAGGGAGTTCATGTACAATGTTACATATCATTTGCTTAACTATTTTTATAAACATTTACAGGAGGCATAATTTATTGAAATATTTCGGGCCTGGCAAAAACAGCAAAGCCTTCTTAATATGCACTAATAAGTAAAAAACATTTGTAATTCATTAGTTATGATAATTTGCAGTCTTAGTGTTCGACAGAGCAAAAAAAAGAATAAATAAATAAGCTGCCCATGCAGTTTATTTAAAGTTCTGTGTTAAAAATAACTGTGCTCCTTGTACCAGACTTCAATATGCATATTAATTCCAGTTCCATTTTTTTCTTTTAACTCGCCTCCTTCTTCCGTCATAAGCAAATAGGGAAGGGAAGTCAGGATGCAAGGACCGGCTGCCCAGCCGCTGCTCTCCACGAGAGATGAATATGAAAGAGATTTCAAAAGAAAAGCCTGCAGTAATTTCAGGGCCTGCTTTCTGGAGCTCGCGACGACTGAGTGAGGTGCCACTGCAGGAGTGGGCCGGCCCTTCCTGCCAAGCGGCCTCTGATCCCGTGTCCGGCTTTTAAAGGATCCCATAAATAAATCCCAAAGAAAGCAACGAGTATTCTTGGGGGTGGCAGTGTGGGGAAGCCCCTAGGGATTTGTATTGATCTGAGGATGGGTAGGAGGTCTCGTCTCATGGGGAGGGACGGGCGTGGGGGGGGTGTTTGGCCACAACTCAGCTTTCATCTTCATTCTTTGACCCCCCCGAGTACGAAGGAGCAGTGTGAAAGGTCTGCCTTCTGGGGAACACAGCGTGTTCCTCACCTGCAACATGCACACACTGAACCTCACTAAGATGTGCAGGGGCACTTGAAACCCCCCACGCCGTCTTTGTGAAACAATGAATGAACTTCTAAATGCTGAAGGAAATACTACTAATTCTTTTAAACCTAGTATACCCAAAGAATAAAAGAGAGATTGAGCAGAACTTTACTACAAGTCATTATTAAAATAAAGCCCATGAAATAAAATCATTGAAATATGAAGGCACATAAACTATTGGAGAGCTAAGTGCTAAAAACCATTACATATTTTATTCTGTCAAGTGCAGAATACATTATAAAAGGTAAGCAGTCTGAAATTACAGGCAGTTTCCTTGGTAACAAAAGTACACTTTTTTTTAACAAAAAAAAAAGCAAACGTCTGTCGATTCATGGGAAACATGATGATGTGGGGGCTACTTACTGAAATCTCCAGTCAGGAAGAGAGCCTCGGCCCCTGGGGCCCACTCCTTAAACAGGAGCCCATTGTCGGGCTGCCGGTTGACGCCAAAGGTCTGGTAGCTGCGCGTGAACTGATCGAAGCCACCTTCCATCTCCTCCAGCAGGAGGAGCTGCTTTTGAAACAGCTCATACCTTGGGATACAGCAGAGACAAGCACTGCATCAACATGACGCTGTGGGTGAGGACAAGCACACAGACTGGTACTGGTAAATAGTCCCCCCTGACTGGGGGGACTATTTACCAGTACTGGGACTAAATGAGCCATTAGGGCTTCAGCCAAAACAACAAATCGCAACAAAGACTTGAAAGTTGTGTAATTTATTGCTTTTGTTATGATGACAGCAATACACTTGATAGTACATAAAGGTAGGTTGAATTCCTTGAGGGTACACCAATGGGACATCCTGACATTTATGGTTAATTGCACAGTTCCCAAACCACTGCACCACCTGCAGGCCAAGTTGCCTGGGTTCCTCCAAATTCAATCTGCTGCGGTCTCCCCTGTACCACTTGCACATCTAGGCCAACGGCAGAAGGTCTCTAATCGTGCGTCACCTGCTCAAAAGCGAGCTTCCCTGTACTGACCCTTCAGGCCAACAATTCTGCCCCTAGGTGGATGGCTCTTCCTGCTGGTTGCTGAGGTGCCGTACCTTAGCAAGATTTAGAGATGTATTTTCTAGCATATGCCGGTGAGCTGGGGATTCCGATGCAGCCTGACACAGTGATCGAGGTGGGTGGGGTATTAACTGAGTGACATGCCCAGTCAGCCTCAGAATGCGTTTCCTCCATCTGCACAAGATCAAGCTCATGTCCAACAGCAGAACTGGCCAGAGAGGCGGCAGTGAGGGAGCACGAAGGTGCATATCGGAATCAGAAGCTCCCCCAAGGTGACTAGCAAAAGCATTCATCTCACCAAAGTTAGATCAGAGCCAGACCGAGACTACTCACGAGTCTTAGTTTTAGTAATGATGACCCCATAGACGAAGTAAGAAAGCTGCCCCCCACCCGGCATTCCTTTGTGGACTCCCTGCTGATTCTCAAAACAGCTTTAGAACCCGAGCTAATGCTGCTATCTTGCTGGAAGTTTCGCAAATGCATTTGTATTTAGTTCAAAGGCAAACAATAACACGCTTCCCCTGGATGCGAACATATCTAACGAACCTGTTGCACATTTGCATCTGGCCCGCGAGATACTCCACCAAAGGCGTCCTCCTCAGTTAGCCAGCCTTGAATTCCTTCTAATCATGGCCCACCACTTATCTCGATATTTTCAGCACATAGGGGAAAACTGTCACAGCCGGTAATGAAAATGCCAACTGGAAGAACTAAATAAAGCCCAAAAGTACAATTCCCCGAAGTTAGCCGAAGCCTATGGAAGAGCCAGATACTTTCAATACACGGTGCTAAATATTTGGATATTTAACACTTTTTAAATCAGTTACGGCTGACCGATAGAAGGAACTGAGTGATGTCAACATCCTTTTTAAAAGATCTGCGACGCTCCACAGGTCGTGACCTTCTGTGGTTGCTAGGAGATCACTGTTAGAAAGAGGAAGGATATTAGGAAAGAAGTATGACTACGGTCACCACATTTCTGCTGTTTAGTTAATGCCGCATTCAATGTCATTTAGTGACACCCCCCCCCCCACGCACACAC
>JAACJT020000031.1:11018058-11036575 GCA_009936485.2 Gymnarchus niloticus | reverse complement strand
CATTATGCAAGCAATTTTGTGCAATTTCATTTTTAAGGTGAGTACTTATAATGGCCAAAGCCTCATCCAAATCAGTTAATACTTGACTTTTTTAACGTAAATCTACCATTTCTAGTCTAAATGACTACTGCCACAAAGCTTTAACATCCATGGCCACAAAATGTCTGTAAAAGCTGGTCATGTAACACAAACTATATCATCCCTGCAACCTTGGACGCACTCCAGTTTTAAGTCCAAAGAAACATGTGTGGACAATGCCATCTCCCTGGCCCTGTACACTGCTCTGAGACATTGTGAAATGGACACCTGTGTCAGGATGCTGCTTATCCAACCTGGTGTTAAATCTAAGCAACCTTAGTCTGAGCAGCTCCATCTGTGCCTGGCTGACTTTCCAACAAATTGGACCCAGACAGTGAAAACTGGCAATAGATAATCTATGATGATCCTTAGCATCAGGGTCTCATGAAGCTGCCACCTCAGCCAGCTGCTGCACAGTCTGTTCACTCATTACTGTATAATATGGTATGCAAGCAACATCACCACCGTGATCGGCCTCATCAGCGACACAGAAACGGCTGCCCACAAAAGGGTGGCAAAATACCTGACTGCATGGTGCCACGCAAAAAAAGCTCTCTTTGAACATTGGTAAGAAGAAGGAGACCATCACCACCTCAGAAGGAACTCCAGTAGACACTGAGCAGCTACAGGTTTCTGGGCATCCAGATCATCGACTCCCTCTCCTGGTTTCTTAACACCAACTGCACTCCCAAGAAGGCTCAGCAGGAGGCTGTTCTTCCTGAAGAGGCTAAAGAGCTTCAGGGTGGAAATCAAAACCCTGGTAAACTGCTACTGCTGCACTATTGAGAGCATCCTGATTGGGCATCATGGTGGAGCGGAGTAGCCTGACTGACCAGGACCTCAATCTGTCACAAAAGGCTGTCCAGTCAGTGCCCACAATCATCGGCACTGTATTATCTTGTGTAATGCTCCTTATGTACTAGCACCTTGTAAAAGTTAGACTTAATCCTCTAAATAAAACATACATGGATAACACTTCATTAAAAGTATTACTTTACCGATAATAGCATTATTTGTGATACGAGACATGCCAAAGTACGTTAAGGTCAGCCAAACGCAACAAATGCACAGTACTTCATTAGCATTTTAGCCAAATGATTGTTTAAAAAACTGGCTAACATTTCGAATTTGTTAAGCTTTACCACATTAACAAGGAAATGCAAACGTATCTGCCTGAAAATTTAACTAGAAATACAATCAATAAGATAACTTACAGTTTTTACACACCCAAAACGCAAACATGTGCAGCCCACACTACCTTCCTTAGGAAGGAAAAACCGGAACCGGAAGTAAGACACCGGATGTTTAATGGTCGAAATTTTTCTTTGTTTGCATTAATAATTTCTTCCTCCACGTTCGCAAAACTGTGTGTACATGCATTCAAGACACCGTAACCGCACTCAGTGTAGCAAGCTTTGAAACTAAAAACTAATATACGATAGCGGAAAAAAAAACTTGTGCAAAGGGATTGAGGCATAAGAAAATCGCGAGATCTTACGGGCGTGAAGCAACAGCCAACGCTGAAAACCGCGAGATCTAATGGGTTGAGACTTCGCCTGAATATAAATACGGTCACGTCTGTTCAGATGTTCGTAGATTTGTGGTTTTATTCCAATACAATGTGTTCCATAACACAAGTATGGAGTACAAATTCATTTTTATCGAAGCTGTGTTATAAATACACAACTCTGTGTGTGTCTGTGTGGCAATTTTAAATCTGAATCACAGCTGTGGCTTATTGATGCTTATTCCTGCAGTTCTCCTCAACTTACAACTCTTTTGGCCTTGAGTTGTGTGAGTGACCTGAAGTTCTCCTATCCTGATTCACCCAGTTATTTGGTTGAGTGTTATTAGTAGGCCTCACTTTTAATTCAATTAAACTTTTTTACATAGCACGTTTAAGAAGGAACACTGTCAAAAAGCACTTTACATAAACCTGGGCCCAAGGTCCCCAGAGAATAAGCCAAAGGTGACAGTGGCAAGGAAAAACTTCCTCAGGAGGAAGAAAACTTTGGAGGAATTAGAGTCAAGGTGGAGGCCCATCTTTCTCTGGCCAGCACTGGTAGGACAAGTTCATTAATACAAAATGGTGAATAACAATGAGGTAGAATAGTCAGATGGAAAACAACATATTGGATGAGGCAATCAGGTGATCAAGTTGAAGAGCAGGTTCAATGACTGAGATAACAGTAAACGAATCCAGATGAACAGCAGACAAATATTGGGATCTCTTGATAGAGAGTGAGCCAGAGTTCCACACTGCTGCTGGAAGACCATTCTACAGCTGTGAAGCTCCACAGCACAAGAAGACAATGTAATGATGACAATACAGTACTAATATGATCAAACTTCCTAGTTCCAGATAGTACTCTGGCCACAACATTTTGCACCAGCTGAAGTCTGTGTAACAAACTAGAATTGTGTCCTGAGAACAGAGCATTACAACAGTTTATCAGTTCCAATCAGGAACTGATAAAGGCACGAGTTAGTTTTTCAGCATCATTAAAGGAAAGCATTGTTCAAACCATGGCTATCTTCCTCAAATGGAGAAAAGCTGTTCCTAATGTGGACATCTAATTATGTCACCAAGTGGCAGCATATGCAAGATGAACAACAGGGAGTCCAGCAGTGATCATTATGAGACACCATATCTAACTTTGGTAGAATGGGAGGACTCATTGTTAACATGAGCAAACTGGCAGCATTTCTATATTAATTCAATAAGGTCATCTGGTTGAGTGCTATTAGTAGACACAATGTTATCTTACCATGTATTTGCAGAAACACTTTGGGGCATGGGCAACATTTGCTTTAACTCATGAGTATCTATAGGAAAGATTCTTTTCAGCTACTTAGCCAATCAGCCAAAACAGCAGACTGCAGTCCCCTTCTCACTACTAGATTTTCTTCCTTGCCCCTGCTTTGGATTAGTTTCCTATGAAGGATTTGACTAATAGAACTAGATGTAACTTACCATAACCTGTCTAAAACAGTTCTGATTGTATCCATGTACCAATAGGTAGGTGTTCCCGTTTTATCACTTGGGCCACTTCACCTCACCATAAGCAGGTGTCATTTTTGCTTATTTCATCTGTATTATTGTATCTTTCAGACTGTTATTGCACACGTAAATGTCTATGTCTGAGTCAGCATTAACTAAATATTGCATCTGTAGCTGGGCAGGCATGCCCAGCTTATCAGCGATCCTCATCCCCAGAGTACTAACAACTGGGTTCAGTTGTCTGGCTCCTTTTGACCCTGCCTGTCCTTGATATCCCTTTAGATCATGATTAAAAGTGTTTTCTGAACTTGGATCCTCACAGTGTGGTCATTACAGAATACCTTGCCATGCTATATGAGCTTGTCAATACACCCTCTGCCTTTCAGTCCTTCATGAATGACATGTTCTGGGACGTGATGGACAAATGTGTGTATACTGATGACCTCCTCGTGTATTCCCTAGACCCTGTTACTCACTGATCCCATGTTGCAGCTGTGCTCCAGTGCCTGCGTGAGTTCTCCCTTTGTCTGTGAAGGCAGAGAACTGAGTTCCACCAAATATTATTATCCATCCTGGAATATGTTCTTGGAGCAGATGGGGTGAAGATGGAGGAGAGCAAGGTAACTCCAGTACAGGACTGACTGGTCCTGGATAACAGTGATGTGCTACAGCAATTCTTAGGCTTTGCCAGTTTCTATCGGAGGTTCATTCAGCTCCATTGTAGCCTCTTTAACTGGATTGATAAAAGAGCAGTTTTATTGTCTCCAGTGGATGGGCCAAATCCATCCTCTCCCAGAAGCATGGAATCCCTCCTCAATTGTACCCCTGTACCTTTTATTCCCACAAACTCATGCCTGCAGAATGGAACTATGATGTAGGTAACCAGGAAATTTTTGCTGTAAACTTGGCCCTGGATGAGTGGAAACACTGGCTAGAAGGAGCCAAGCACCCCTTCCTGGTGCTCACAGATCATAGGAACCCTGAGTATATCTGGGAGGCTAAGTGCCTCAACTATGAGTTGGCCCGATGGACCCTCTTTTTCACTCAGTTCCAGATTGTCTTGTGCCTGAGATGATCCCGGCCCCTTCGAAGGTCTTGGGCCCCGGTCTGTTGGGACCTGATGTACGCCCTCCAGGAGGTGCAGCACCAGGATCCAGGAGCCCCAGATACACACCCCAGGGAAACACAGTATCTGTAACAATCTGGCCCCCGTTACTGCAATGGGTACACACTGTGCTTAGCTCCGAACTCCCAGGGGTCACCCACACCAAGGCCTGCTCACTTGGAATTTCGGTGGCTGTCTTTACCTGGTGACGTCCATGATTTTGTACTGGCCTGCCCTGTGTGTGCCCAGGCTAATACACCTTGGTCCTTACCTGCTGGGACCCTGGAACCCCTACCAGTCACACACTGCCAGTGGTCCCACATTGCTGTGGATTTTGTCACTGACTTGTCACCCTCCCAAATGTATAACATGATGCTGGTAGCTGTAGACTGGTTTTCAAAGACGTGTTGTCTGCTTCCCTTTACACCACAGCCATGGAGATGGCAGAGTGTCTCTATAACCATGTTTTTATGGTGTTTGGGATTCCAGGAGACATCATGTCAGATTGTGGACTCCAGTTCATGTCCAAGGTCTGGAGGGCCTTCTGTTACCGCCTAGTTTTTGTGTCTTCAGGGTACCATCGCCAGTCAAACGGGCAAACTGAGCGGCTGAATTTTGTAGCAGACCAGATCAGCTGGAATAAGTTTCTCCCTTGGGCCAAGTATACCCAAAACTCTCTGGTCCATACTGGGCTCTTCTTGCGGTTTTCTCACTGCCCAGCGGTGATGACTCTTTCAAGCAGGTTGAGAAACTATCGGCGGCAGCACACGTCCAGCTCCATTGTGAGGAAGAAATCCAGAAGCACTTCAAGACTGGTGCAGGTGTCCCATGCACCTTTTTCATCCAAGCCAGCACGTATGGTTATCCACCCGAGATATCAAACATTGACTGCCCTGTGAAAAAGCTCAGTCCTTGATACATTGGTCCATTTACAGTGCTCAGACGCATCAGCCTGGTCACCTATCAGCTTCAGTTACCTACCCGATACAAGATTTCACCGACTTTCCAAGTTTCCCTGCTAAAACCTGTATTTTACAGCCCCCTGGATCCGCCTACAGCTGTGCCCCCTCCACCTCTGGATGTTGGTGGCAAACCCACCTATGCTGTGCTCACCCTCCTGGACTTGAGGTGTTGGGGTGGCATGCTCCAGTACCTTGTGGATTGGGAGAGCTATGGCCTGGGACATCCTGGGCCCCAGTCTTATCATGGAGTTCCACCGAGCCCACCCAGATCGCTCTGCCACACCATACATTAAAACAAGTAATTACTGCATTTGAAATTTGTTGAAATGGCACTTGTGCAATGGCAATGACATAAAAAGCATTTTGGTACAACATCTGATCAACTTGTGAAAAGAACATATTAAAAATAGAGGCTATTACATTTTTGATTATACCTAATTCTGAAAATTGACATTTCGTTATGGGTATTTGTGTTGAATTAATCATAAAACAAGGTTTGAAAATCAATAATATCTGTAATATAGTTTTAGTCAATATGACGAAAAACAATACTGATCATGATGCAGATTTAGCTGTTTCATTCGACGTTGTTATCTTAGATTATAATTTGTATAACATTATATTTATCCATCTTAGTTTAATGCTCTGCTTTTCTGATCGAATTAAAGGGTACTTCATTACTGGTTATTAATAATAGCATCGAAGGAACTCGAACAGTTCTGCACCTTTAAATATGAAAGAACGCTGGTGTTGTGACGTACTTTGTCTAGGAAGAGTGACGGTGCAGCAGCCAGCGTGAACCTCGCCTATTGTTGTGATCGCTAAAAAGAACAAAACAAAACTGATAATATCGTAGTTTAGAAGAAAGGGCGATAAAGCCAGCTATTATGACCGAGGCTTCTAAAACGCACGTCATCTTGTTGTCGTGTGGCAGTTTTAACCCCATTACCAAAGGACATATTTATATGTTCGGTAAGATACTCGTTTTTCTTTATATTTTTGGTTTCTTTCAAGATGCAGGTTATGATCTATAAGGCTTGCTTGTTTTAGTGTGCTTTAGTGACATTGGTTTTATTGTATATACGTCTGTCATGGGGATTGCGTACCGTTTTTCACGATATGCCTTTTTCATGCCGGAGCGTGTCAGTCGCTGTCTAGGCGTAGTGGTGCTGAAACTGATCACGCCATTACAAGCCAAATTGTTTGAATTACCGACTGTTTATAATTTTTTTGCACAATATATCGATTATTTAAAGGAGACAATAGCGATTTGTTCTCACATTGTTCAAATGTTTAAATAATTTAGATTTACTGATTTAGCTGTAAATCTGTGCCGTACATAAAAATGTATTTATATTTACAAAACAGTTCATGCAAGTACAGTAAGTACATATAAACCAGATAAAAAGCACACGGAGAATTGCCAAGCATCAATTTTTTTCATGTTGCATTAATTTTTGGCTTATGTCCATGAAGTGCTATGCTACACATTCTAAGTGAAATGTTTAAAATTTTGCTAAATTATATAACATGTTTTAACTGCTACTGTTTAAGTAGCAGACCTCAAGCCAGATGTGTCCAGTTTTTCAGAGATAATTGCAGTTTCAAGAGGTGAAAACTGAATTCTTTCATTAAGAATAGAATAGATTTTGCAGCTGTGTGTGATATGGGATATTCTATTACTGGAATCCAGGAATATATAGAAATAGGCTTGAAATGTCTGGCTTTGAACAGGGTATCATCCATTATCTTGATGATGTTCATCATGATGACCTTGAGGTGGTTTATGAAGTTCTGAAACCTTTCAATGAACTCCTCTCCTTGGTTATCCTGTTCACCAATATCAAGATTAGTATAAGCCTCAGCCAGTAAATAGTGGTGGTGAAATGTAAATGTTTTTGGAAAAGAAGCAAATGAAATGCAATGATGGAGTAGCCAGGTTAGCAAATTGGTCAAACCAAGAAATGATCAGAGCCTGAACCACCAGCAGGTTCATTAGACCATCTATTGGAGAGTGAAATATCTTCTGAATTTTGAACACAAGATATCTGCAGTACTAGGTCACATAATGCAGATGCACCAGGAGAGGCTAAATTTGTCTTCAGGAATCTCCAAGGTTTCAGTTGTGTAGCCCAGAGAAAGGCAAATCTATTATGAGGTGCTGCGTTGTAAGTCATATGATAAAAACTTTAGTATATGACCAGATGGTTGTAAAGTGAAAATTAATAGACAATTATGTACACATTTATATACGTACATTGTAGAATGAACTGTTGTAGGGTCTTAAATTAAAAAATTAACTATGTCAAGAAACACTGGTATATACAGGCATGGAACAAGATCCTGCAGATAAATCGTTGCAATGTTTTGTTTATAATGAATAGGATACATTATTAATCTATAAGCTTTGGTGTTTTTATGATTTCTGTACATTTAGTTTACTTCTTAAGTGTTTCAGTTAAGATGATGCTTGATTTTTGTCAGTGTGATGGAAATCCAGACCTACCACCAAAGACTGTGTAGCTAGATCATCAGACTGTTCATACATGACTTAAATGAGTTTGTCATCTATGACGAGACAGAGATATTATTTTCACTAATGAGTTTCCCTTTGAATATGTAGTGTTTGTCACAGCCATGCCAAGTCAGTCTGCACCAAGACAGCCAAACCAGTCAAACCAGTGTAACCAGCCACACCCAACCTATTCCCATTCATCATCACATGAGTACTAACCAGCTGTGCCTTGTTTAGTTGTCTGCTTACACCTAGCAGGTCAGTTACCTCATTGTGAGGTATTGTGTTTCTGAAAACTTTTCTGAGCTGGTCCTTTGGCTTTATGAGTTTACCAGTGTATGATCCCTGCTAGTTCTCAATTTTCTCTCTTTGCCTTCTCTTTTGGATTTGGTTGCTGTACTGATTGCTCTGCCCTGGATTCTGACTGTTTGCTTGCGACCATGACTATGTTTTAGATGCTGCTCTGGTTTTTGGGAATATTGCCTGTTCTGGTTTTGGCTCTGTCTGTTTTGAGCACAGTACAAGACTGTGATTTTGCACTTGGATCCATTCTACGTATTCATTAGTTTTATGCTGTGTTCACCTGTCTATGTGTGTGTTGTAGTATCAGATTCTTTAACTAGAGTTGCTTTCTTAGGAGTTCAAAGATTTGCGTTGTTTTTATAGGGCTGATGGGTTTCTGTTGTCTGAAACAGGTACAATAGTGTAACATAACTGTGCTATTGGTGGAGCCCAATTCTTAAATTGTTCTGAAAAGTTGGTGCTAATATCAGCTGACAATATGTCAGTTTGACAAATTTTTTGCCAACTTTATGCCTGTCAACTTTATGAATTTAGTCAGTTAATACTCCTGATTAATGTGAATAACAGCCACCAATGATTTCCCTCCTATTTGTAGCTTCAGTATTGAGAAGTATCATGCAGACTTCAAATTCTTGTAATTTAATGTTTTCTTTGCTGTACCATTGGATATAAATGGAGTTAATGCTGCAGAGGCTGGAAGAGGCAGAGAGGGGAAGAGCATTCCATAGTGCCTGCATGGAGAACAATGCTAAGTGGTACTAGTATTGCCAGCTGCTAGCTTGATGGTATAGCCATGGTATTGTACTGATTTGGAAATGCAGGAAGTCTTAAAAGGTTTGTGAGAGCCTGCACTGTAGTACCCACAGAATGAGCCCAACTATACTATGCTTATAAGTAAGGAAAAACTGCTGGTCTTCTGCTCAGTAGACATTTCAAATTTAAAAACAAGGATAGACTTGTTTTGAAATTTTGCAGGCTTTTTGCATGTGTAAATTTGAAGTCTTGTGAAATTTGATTATGGTTAATTGTTAAACTGATCAATTGTTGTGTGTTTTTTTTTTTTTTAAACCAGTCATTTATGGTTTAAAGGTGTAATGAATGAACAAACAAAGGTTGTGTGCTGTTTTTAGACTTTGTTTTTAAATTGTCTCCTCTGGTAATAGGCTTTCTTTTCTTTATTTTACAGTGGCTTCAGCTCTATTTCAACTTTTTTTTTTTTTTTTTTTTTTAAATACTTTCAAAAAGTAGTCTGGCTGTGAATGACTTGCTGTGTCTGCTGAATGACTGTATCACAAATGGCTTCTTTACAGGGTTTAACCATTCTGTATCACTGGCCTCTGAGTATATGCATGAACAGACTTGGTGTTCAGGCAATTTAAGTGTTCTAATCTTCTGGCATTTAAAATAGGTACACATTTGTATGGCTATAACAGAATAACCTGGTACATTATTTTGTGCATGTGTTCTTGCATACCACTTAT
Source organism: Gymnarchus niloticus (assembly GCA_009936485.2). Lineage (NCBI taxonomy): Eukaryota > Metazoa > Chordata > Actinopteri > Osteoglossiformes > Gymnarchidae > Gymnarchus > Gymnarchus niloticus. Next base: position 11,027,130 of record JAACJT020000031.1, on the reverse strand, counting down.
GTCAATGTCTGCTTCCATATGGTTTTAGTAAAATTCAGACCCAATCAATCTTTTTTTTTTTTAACAGTCATTAACAAGTTTTAGAATATTTGTTACTGATATCTGACATTTTAATACTGACTAGTCAAACTGGAATCTAGCTTAGATCTATATTCTCATGCCTGGTCAATCAAAAAATACATGGGGGGGGGATATCATAATTCCTCACACAAGGCAACAGAAACATAGGAACTGGTTATGGTCATAGTTAATATTGCTATTACTTGTGATTTATGGCAGGTGAAAAAGGAAAATGATAGGTAGTCAGCTGGTTACTGTGTAAGTTTGTAGTGGTTGATTACAATATATCAAATTTCTAAACCATTTTAACTGTGGCAAGTCAAATAAATTAGGCCTCTAGGAATCTTTAGAAATATACATGTGAGGTCCAACCTGTACTAAAATCCCTATTATTCAGTATAAGAAAGAGTTAAGGCAATATATGCAAAAATAAACAGCTTTGCAGAAAAACAATCAGTCCGTACTGCAATTGGTTTTGAAGTTAACTACATAGACCAGACCTGGGCATTGTATGGCCCCTATCCGGCCCTTTGGCTATCCTGGACTGGCCCACGTGAGGTCAATGGGAAATTAGGAAACAGACATAAAGATACATCATGCATGGAGTACAGTTGCATTGCTTTTATTTTGATGGGCACTGCTTTTTTTTCAATTCATGTATTTTTGTGTATGTGTGTGAAGGAATGCACCTTCACTGTTTTTTACACTGTTATTGTGTTGGTGAGCAGCCATTTAGGAGAGAAGCGAGTTAGCCCTCAAAAATGTCAGCTCATGGTAAAAAAAGAAAGATTGATACAGAATGTTATCACTGTCTTTCGGCTGCTCCCGTCAGGGGTTGCCACAGTGGACCAACAGTCTCTATCTCCTCCTGTCCTCTGCATCCCACTTTGTCACACCAACCACCTACATGGCCTCTCTCACCACATCCATAAACCTCCTCTTTGGCCTTCCTCTTTTCCTCTTGCCTGGCAGCTCCGTCCTCAGCGTCCTTCTCCCAATGTACTTAGCATTTCTCCTCTGTACATGTCCAAACCAACGCAATCTCGCCTCTCTGGCTTTCCCTCCAAACCGTCCAACCTGAGTTGACTCTCTAACGTACTCATTCCTAATCCTGTCCATCTTCGTCACCCCCAGTACAAATCTTAGCATCTTTAACTCTGTCACTTTCATCTCTGCCTCCTGTCTTTTTGTCAGTGCCACCATATAACACCAGCCCATATAACATAGCTGGTCTCATTACCATCTTGTAGGCCTAACCTTTCACTCTTACTGGTACCTGTCTGTTGCAAATCACTCCTGACACTTTTCTCCACCCGCTTCACCCTGCCTGGACTCTCCACCTCTTTTCCGCACTCTCCGTTGCTCTGAACTGTTGAGCCCAACTATTTAAACTCATCCACCTTCACGAACTTTACTCCCTGCGTCCTCACCATTCCGCTGCCCTCCCTCTCATTCACACGCATGTATTCTGTCTTAGTCCTACTGACCTTCATTCCTTTCCTTTCTAGAGCATACCGCCACCTTTCCAGGGTCTCCTCAACCTGCTCCCTACTCTCACTACAGATCAGTGTCTTCTGCAAACATCGTCGTCCACAGGGGCTCCTGTCTGATCTCGTCTGTCAGCCTGTCCATCACCCTTGCAAATAAGAAAGGGCTCAGAGCTGATCCTTGATGTAATCCCACCTCTATCTTGAATGCATCCGTCACTCCTACCAGAGCCTCAACCAATCCGGTATGGAAATCTGTTTTCTTGTCCGCGTATGTGATTTGGCAAAAATTTTACACCGGATGCCCTTCCTGACGTAACCCTCCTCATTTATCCGGGCTTGGGACCGGCACAGAGAAACGCACAACACATTCCTCAGTGGCTGGGTTGTTTGCTATGAACAATGTAATTAGTAAGTCATAAGTTTGACAGGAGATCTGCTGAAGGGGTAGCAAAATATATGTTTTTCTCAATATTTTGCACAGTGCATTATTTTTAGGTATTCTGCAAGCATTTTACTATAAAAGTGTTAGCATTGTACACTTCCTCCAGTTTTTATTCCTAGGCTGACACAGAAATGCAATCTACTGTCACAAGGTTGTGAATTGACTAACTGAACTTAAATAATGAAACATCAGTTCCAGTCAGATTGTAGATGTCCTGTTGTGCAGCAAACACTCTCTAGATGACCACCATTTCTGTGATGCTAGAACATTCCTTGTCTCATGAAACAGATCCAAACTCAGAGGAACTTTGAGCTCTGAACTCTGCTGAGATGCGTCTTCAGTCGCGCCTAATAGTATATAACCAAACTCAATGTATTCACCACCTCAGTCTCATCTCAGCCATCCTAACATAAATGATGCTCAATTCACCTTTTTGCCTTCCCCATATTTCAGTATATTTTCTTAAACGTAATGTAAAATACAAATTTTTATTTTTTTTTCCTGCTTGGACCTCTTTCCCTGGCACCACTTCCATACCCATGGCTGTAGGTAATCCCGGTCATGTGACTTCTGTTGCCTCCTGTTGCTTCCTGACCCTGGACAAGTACTGCCAGCTTTGTCAGGCCTTCTTGGGATCTCGTGCTGTTTGCCTCTGCTCCTGCCTCTTCAGGCTTCAGAGTAGCTGCTTTGCTTCTCTCATCCACCCTAACCCCCACCATCCAAAGATGCTGTCACTCGTATCATTCACTCTGGCTGCACTTATCTACATAGCTATATGACATCCACCCTCATCAGAGCATTCCTCCTGCTTCTCAGTCATCTAGTTTCATCCATGATGCCTGATTTCCACATCAGCACTGGCACCTTTGCATATATCCTCTTTTGCTTTCATTATTGCTGTTTCATCCGCTGATGCCTTACAGTTTTATTTACAAACCAGTTTCATTATGAGATTCAGTTTTTACACAGTGTAGAAACCCCTCTCTCAGTAAAACTAATTTTTGTACCACAGAAGCAAAACTACTCATGCCATCTTGAATTGGTGAATTACAGTGACCTTCACTGCAACTACAGGGAATTTCCATCTCACAGGTTTTCATGCAACATGCACACACAGCATCAACACTGCAGTACATCTTCTAGTAAATCATGGGCCACTTGTAAGCCTTTTTGGGGGCAGCCATTAGAGCAGATGCATAGATGGGCAATAAAACCCACAAACTCTTAACAGTTCACACTGCTGAATTCCTGACAGGGTATTAGGGCATCCCAACTCGTTCATTCATTCATTCTACCTGCTATTCCCTATAATAAAATTGCATTATGGTATTTATTCTTGTATTCCAAATGCATTCATGTATTCCAAATGCAGAAATATGCACTTTACATTCCACTGCAATCACAGGAGACAAAACTGTATTTTTAGCACCCCGCAGGAATGCTTTATTAATAATAGCCCCCCCCCAGGGGGCTATTATTCCAGGGGGCCACATGAGAAACTGGGAGGGCCAGACCAATAGGCTGAACTCAATTTCTGCTTGACATTAATTTGATCTCTTTTGGGAGACAGCCAGAGAGGCGAGATTGCGTTGGTTTGGACATGTACAGAAGAGAAATGCTAAATATATTGGGAGAAGGATGCTGAGGATGGAGCTGCCAGGCAAAAGGAAAAGAGGAAGGCCAAAGAGGAGGTTTATGGATGTGGTGAGAGAGAACATGCAGGTGGTTGGTGTGACAGAGCAGAGCGGGATGCGGAGGACAGGAGGAGAAGGAGAAGGTTGATCCACTGTGGTGACCCCTGATGGGAGCTGCCGAAAGAAAATGATGATGATTAATTTGATCTCTTTATGAAAAGCAGTACATTGTATGGTTTTGATTAGCTACTACTAGACTAGGTAAGACTAGGTTTTACAATTAGGCAATGAAAACGTGGAACAGTCATAGTAAAAACAGCAATATTGTATCACTATTTAATCAACATTCACAAAAACGATCTTGAAAATGTGCATCTTTTTGCGGTATTTCAAAGACCAGCATTAAATTAAGTTCATACAAAAAGTAATGTGTTATTGCCTGCTCTGCATCAGTCAAGTTCTTGTATCGCTCCACGTATTTAGTCTCATAATGGCGATTCAAATTGTAATCCTTAAAGACAGCGATCTGTACTCCACAATGTAAGCACACAGCATTTCCTTTGATTTCAGTAAACAAATACTTAGAAGTCCATGTCTTATTACAAACGCTACATTCTGTATTAATCATAACCCAGCCACCGGGGGTGCACGGGTCAGGGTATTCCTTTGCGCCGGTCCCAAGCCCAAGTAAATGGGGATGGTAACATCAGGAAGGGCATCTGGTGTAAAATTTTTTGCCAAATCAAATATGCCAACAACAACACAGATTTCCATACCAGATCGATCAAGGCACGGGTTAACAAAGACCGCCACCAGTACTGTTAGGGAACAGGGTGCTGGTGGAAATTGGGCTACTGTTGGCCAAAGGAGAAGGAGAGGGGGAAGGTGTGTCCAGAGGCAGGAGGAGAGGAAGGTTAGGAGAGTGAAAGTGAGGGTAGGAACTTTGAATGTTGGCAGTATGACTGGTAAAGGGAGAGAGCTAGCTGATATGATGGAGAGAAGGAAGGTTGATATATTCTGCGTGCAAGAAACCAGATGGAAGGGGAGTAAGGCCAGGTGTAACAGAGGTGGGTTCAAATTGTTCCACCATGGTGTGGATGGGAGGAGAAATGGAGTAGGGATTATCCTGAAGGAACAGTATGCCAAGAGTGTTTTGGAGGTGAAAAGAGTGTCAGACAGAGTGATGAGTATGAAGCTGGAAATTGAAGGTGTGATGACGAATGTTGTTAGTGCATATGCCCCTTAGTTTGGGTGTGAGATAGATGAGAAAGAAAAATTCTGGAGTGAGTTGGATGAAATGGTGGATAGTGTACCCAAGGGGGAGAGAGAGTGATTGGAGTGGATCTCAATGGACATGTTGGTGAAGGGAACAGAGGGGATGAGGAGGTGATTTGTAGGTATGGTGTCAAGGAGAGGAATGCAAAAGGTCAGATAGTAGTGGATTTTGTGAAAAGGATGGACATGGCTATGGTGAATACGTATTTTAAGAAGATGGAAGAACACAGAGTGACAGATGTACACAGGTGGATTGTATCCTATGTAGGAAGGTCAGTCTGAAGGAGATTGGAGACTGTAAAGTGGTGACAGGGGAAAGTGTAGTTAGGCAGCATAGGATGGTAGTCTGCAAGATGACATTGGAGATCAAGAAGAGGAGAAGAGTGAAGGCAGAACCAAGGATCAAATGGTGGAAGTTGAAAAAGGAAGACTTTGAGGTGAAGTTCAAGGAGAACTTAAGACAGGCACTGGGTGGCAGTGAAGAGTTACTAGATAGCTGGGCAACTACAGCAGAAGTGGTAAGGATGACAGCTAGAAAGGTGCTTGGTGTGACATCTGGTCAGTGGAAGGAAGACAAGGAAACCTGATGGTGGAATGAGGAAGTACAGAGATTATACAGAGGAAGAGGTTGGGGAAGAAGAAGTGGGATAGTCAGAGAGATGAAGAAAGTAGACAGGAGTACAAGGAGATGAGGCATAAGGCAAAAAGAGAGGTGGCGAAGGCTAAAGATAAGGTGTATGGCAAGTTACATGAGAGGCTGGACACTAAGGAGGGAGAAAAGAACCTGTACCGATTGGCTAGGCAGAGGGACCAAGCTGGGAAAGATGTGCAGCAGGTTAGGGTAATAAAGGATAACAATGGAAATGTACCCACAAATGAGGAGAGTGTGTTGAGGAGATGGAAAGAGTACTTTGAGGGGCTGATGAATGAAGAGAATGAGAGAGAGAGAGAGAGAAGGTTGGATGATGTGGGGCTAGTGAATCAGGAAGTGCAACGGATTAGCAAGGAGGAAGTAAGGACAGCTATGAAGAGGATGAAGAATGAAAAGGCTGTTTGTCTAGATGACATACCCGTGGAAGCACGGAGGTGCTTAGGAGAGATGGCAGTGGGGTTTCTAACCAGATTGTTTAACGAAATCTTGGAAAGTGAGAGGATGCCTGAGGAGTGGAGAAGAAGTGTACTGGTTCCGATTTTTAAGAATAAGAGTGATGTGCAGAACTGTAGTAACTACAGAAGGATAAAATTGATTAGCCACAGCATGAAGTTATGGGAAAGAGTAGTGGAAGCGAGGTTAAGAAGGGAGGCGATGATTAGAAAGCAGCAGTATAGTTTCATGCCAGGAATGAGCACTACAGACGTGATGTTTGCTCTGAGGGTGTTGATGTAGAAGTATAGAGAAGGTCAGAAGAAGTTACATTGTGTCTTTGTGGACTTAGAGAAAACATATGACAGGGTGCATAGAGAGGAGCTGTGGTATTGAATGAGGAAGTCGGGAGTGGCAGAGAAGTATGTAAGAGTGGCACAGAATATGTACGAGGGCAGTGTGACAGTAGTGAGGTCTGCGGTAGGAGTGACAAATGCCTTCAAGGTAGAGGTGGGATTACATCAAGGATCAGCTCTGAGCTCTTTCTCATTTGCAATGGTGATGGACAGGTTGACAGATGAGATCAGACAGGAGCCTCCATGGACTATGATGTTTGCGGATGACATTGTGATCTGTAGTGAGAGTAGGGAGCAGGTTGAGGAGACTCTGGAGAGATGGAGGTATGCTCTAGAGAGGAGAGGAATGAAGGTCAGTAGGACAAAGACAGAATACATATGTGTGAATGAGAAGGAGGGCAGCAGAATGGTGAGGATGCAGGGAGTAGAGTTGACGAAGGTGGATGAGTTTAAATAGTTGGGCTCGACAGTTCAGAGTAACGGGGAGTGTGGAAAAGAGGTGAAGAAGAGAGTACAGGCAGGGTGAAGTGGGTGGAGAAAAGTGTCAGGAGTGATTTGCAACAGACAGGTACCAGTAAGAGTGAAAGGTTAGGCCTACAAGATGGTAGTGAGACCAGCTATGTTATATGGGCTGGAGACGGTGGCACTGACAAAAAGACAGGAGGCAGAGCTGAAGGTGGCAGAGTTAAAGATGTTAAGATTTGCACTGGGGGTGATGAGGATGGACAGGATTAGGAATGAGTATATTAGAGGGTCAGCTCAGGTTGGACGGTGTGGAGGCAAAGCCAGAGAGGTGAGATTGCATTGGTTTGGACATGTACAGAGGAGAAGGATGCTGAGGATGGAGCTGCTAGGCAAGAGGAAAAGAGGAAGGCCAAAGGGAAGGTTTATGGATGTGGCAAGAGAGGACATGCAGGTGGTTTGTGTGACAGAGCGGGATGTGGAGGACAGGAGGAGATGGAGACTGTTGGTCCACTGTGGTGACCCCTGACGGGAGCAGCCGAAAGCGAATGATGATGTTGTTCATAACGAACACTAATAAAAAATAAATGTGGTCAAAATGACAATGTGTTAATGTGTACCTGTGATCAGGTAAATTGGGGCAATCAATTACACAGAAAAGCAAGATTTGAAATATTACCAAATCCCATTTCAACTTTCCTAGAATGTATTTTACCCTACGAGAAGTTAACCTTGATTATTCTCCTTCTGTATGTGTCTGATAAAGTTGGATTCTGCTACAACCCCAAATCAGAAAAAGTTGGAATGGTATGAAAAATGCAAGTAAAAAAACAAACGAAGTGATTCTTAAATTTACTGTGCCTTTTATTTCATTGCAGACAGTATGAACCTAAGATATTTCACGTTTTGTCTGGTCAACTTCATTTTATTTGTTAATATACATCCATTACTGCATTTCAGGCCTGCAACACATTCCAAAAAAAGTTGGACAGTAAAGAATTTACCATTTTGTAATGTTGCTATTCCTTCTCACTACACTTAAAACGTTTTGGCAAGGAGGATACCAAGCGATGAAGCGTTTCAGGTGTTATTTTGTCCCATTCTTCCTGCAAACACATCTGAAGGTGTGCAACAGTACGGAGTTGTCGTTGTCACATTTTTCATTTCAAAATTCTCCACACATTCAATTCTCAATTAGGGACAGGTCAGGACTGCAGGCTGGCCAGTCTACTCATAGTACCCGTACCCTCTTCTTCTGCAGCCATGCCTTTGTAATATGTGCAGAATGTGGTTTTGCATTGTCTTTTTGAAAAATGCATGAATGTCCCTGGAAAAGATGTTATCTTGAAGGCAACATATGTTACTCTAAAATCTCAATGTACTTTTTCTGCATTAATGCTGCCATCACAGAAGTAGGAATTACCTTTGCCAAGGGCACTGACACACCACCATACCATGACAGACCCTGGCTTTTGGACTTGTTGCTGATAACACTCTGGATGGTCCTTTTTGTCTTTGGTCCAGAGCACACAACATCCATTTCTTCCAAAAAAGATCTGGAATACTGATTCATCTGACCACAATACACATTTCCACTGTGTGATGGCCCATCCCAGATGCTTCCGAGCCCAGAGAAGTCAACGCCGCTTCTGGACAGGGTTAACAAAAGGCTTCTTTTTTGCAAAGTAAAGTTTTAAGTAGCATTTGTGAGTCTAACGCCGTATTGTAGTGCTTGACAAAGGTTTGCCAAAGTAATCCCTTGCCCACGTGGTTATATCAGCTATTGATGAATGACGGTTCTTGATACAGTGCTGTCTGAGGGATTGGAGATGACGGGTTCTTAGCTTAGGCTTACACCTTTGCCCTTTATGCACTGAAATTCCCCCAGATTCCTTGCATCATTTAATGATATTATGCAGTGTAGTGGGTGAAATATGCAAATCCCTTCCTATCTTTCTTTGAGGAATGTCTTTAAACATTTCAATAATTTTCTCGTATTTGTTGACACACTAGAGATCCTCTGCCCATCTTTGCTCTTCAAAGACTCAGCCTTTTGTGGATACTGCTTTTCTACCAAATCATGATTACAATCACCTGTTGACATCACCTGTTAGAAATCACATCATTATTTATTTTTTTTACCTCATTACTAGCCTTAAATTACCCCTTTCCGAATTTTTTTGGAATGTGTCGCAGGCCTGAAATGCAGGAATGGATGTATATTAACAAATGAAATGAAGTTGACCAGACAAAACATGAAATATCTTGG
>JAACJT020000031.1:10992824-11017958 GCA_009936485.2 Gymnarchus niloticus | reverse complement strand
CCACTCCCCACTCGCCAAGTAAGAAACGTTTAAGCAACATCACTTCCACCACTTTGAGCAGCCAACTGCAGTATGTAACAGTTGTACTGGTGTTGGTTTTTAAAATTATAAAAATATAGGAATAATTAGAGCAGTATCTTTAGACTGATATCATGTATTGTTCACATGCTTATCAGTCCCCTAAGACTCCTGCACCAGGGGATACAGTGACAAGTCCATAACTAGTCCCACTGGTGTATTTACTAGCCCAGTTCAGGAAGCCTGGTAAATACGACAAAGTCTGCTTTTACTCACACCAGTACATTCTAGTGTTGGAAGCACACTGCAATATTCATTTTCCTTTTGCCTGATTTTTTTCTTGCCAATTCCTTTTCTCCTCTCTGCCCTTCACAGCTTAAGCATTTTTGCAATTTTGTATGTTTATATAATCATGAACCTTGGAGTTGGCAAAACTGTACACACAAAATGTAAACCTAATAAAAAAAAAAAATACAGCATATATACGAGAGTTCAGGAGTGAGTAGATGAAACTTCATTGCCTGGCATTCGGAAAGCTAAGACAACACGTTTCAACACAACAGACCCAGCAGTCTTACAGTGATCCACATATCACTGACTTGTAACAGATGCACAAAGACAGTAGTTGCAGATTAAAACTTCTCTCGCTGCATCGCAATGTTTAGCTGCCAGCTAAGAACTCAGCAGGACGGCACAATGCAAAACGCTTCTCCCACCAGTGAAATTCCAGACCAGCTCTACTCTACCTGCCTGTTCAGCTTTAGCAGTATAACTCTGAGAAATACAACCTTTTGGCAAGGATGACTTATCCAGTGAACACCATGGGACACGTGGGTGCCCCCATGAACATACCTGCCTTGCAGTTTGGTGTTCATAACGTGGCGGTATGGTTCTAAAAAAGAAAAAACCCGGTGCCACTAAACTATGGTACATTCAATAACATTCTATTGCCCTCATTACTGCAAGGGGGCTGAAAGGACGGGAAAAGCTTTTAGCCTTTTCAGTCACAGTAATTAAGATCTGGGCGCTGGTAAGGGACAGCAGATTAAAAGACAAAAATTGTGCTTTCTTTTACAGCCACAGCAACAACTGGGGAAAAAAAATAAGAAATCTACACAAAGTTAAGAGACAGCTTAACAAGGTGTACAGTTCAAGATATAGGGTCCTGCATGACCACACTTTACCTTTGACGTCTCAGTGGATGCTTTCAAAAGTAGCCTAATGTTTAATTGCAAGACACAACAGACAAGGAATTATAGGGGTAAAGTTTTCATTTCTTTTTGCTCTCTTCCTGCACTACATGTAGCTACATGCTGACTCACAGTTTCCAAGTTGTTCCCCAACTTATCCAATGAGACTTACAATTTCTCGCCATGTATACAACTGGGTGTTTCATTCAAGATATTCAATATCTTGTCAGGGTGAAGCCCAGCCTTGGGCCCTGTGCTGCCTGGGATAAGCTCCAGCCCACCAACAACCGTGACCAGGATAATAGGCCAGAATATGAACGGATGGATGGATGGATGACATTTCTTTCAAGTAACTCGGGATCTGAGTAATGAAACCAAGTTCTTCCTCACTGCATGACCATCGACTCAGGAAGCCATTTCCTTCACCACCATGCCACCAATTGCCCACCTGCCTGTCTAACCTCTTCGCATACATCTATATTTTTCTCAGGAACTGGAAACCTCAGTCATGCATACCCCCCACCCCCCGCTTGTATCCTGAAGGCAATCTGAAATGAGATTTATCAAAGAAAACAAAAAAGTTTAACAGACTATTTTTCTGTAAAAACAAAATGGGGAAAGAAATGGCAATTATAATTTCAATCTTCAATGGATCTGAAGCATAACAGTACAATATGAAAATAGATTCCTTTTTGTTGTCATTCAAATGTAAACAGAAATATAGAAATGCCAAGTAGCGCTTCTGACGTAATTAAGTATAATCTGTAATGCTTCAGTCGTGGTCATTCACATGCATAACAGGAGTTTGAATTTATATCCATCCAGTAGTAGCTTATAATGGTCAGGTCGCGGAAGGATAAATCACAATGCAGAGGAAATCAAAACACACACACACACATTTCGGATAATTTAGGGACACTACATCACCTATCTATTTCTCTGTGACTGCAGAAGGAAACTCGCATACCATGGGGAGAGCATGCAAATGCAAACTCCACACACTCAGAGGGTGGGGGAGGCGGCGGCTCCGGAGATGTTGACGAGACATGTCTACCGGGCCACGGTGCAACTCTCAAAAAGCCCAACTATTATAGTACAATGTTTATTAAATGTTTCTTAAATCAAACGTGCCCTGCACCCCAGACCAGGAAAAGTGGTTGGAAGACGGACGGATGGACGGATGATTTACTGCAATAGGTGTGGTATCACGTCCACCAAAATGAATAAGCGTTCTGGAATGGAATGAGACAAGCTGAGTTAACTAATGAGTAGGAGGCACAACTGAGAGTGTACCCATGGTAAGTTCAGTTCCAAAAACCATCTCCCGCTTACATTTTCCCTTTACAAAATTTTAGACCCTCGTGCTATGGAATGAAGCACAAAGACTGGAAATGCGAAGGCGTTTGCTGGGAAACCTGAAAAACAGAAATGGCTGCTCAGACCTCCTGCCGGTCAACACACCGGTGACATTTTCAACCCATCTCTGGCAGTAAACAAGCTGCGTAGGAATACGCCCTGCAAAACGCCATCTGCTAATGGAGATACGAGATGAAGACGCCAACGGCAACACCTGTCTCCTGTCATCGTTCTCTGCTAGAACGCCAAGCTCTATTTACAAAACCAGGCTTAAAATTGTTTATTAGGTTAGTATTAATTTTGACTTTCATGTAATAATGCAACAATGTATAGACTACAAACTGGATAAACCTTTTTTAAAGAACAAGAACATTCAATTAAATATTTCAGCTAACTCCAATACTGTGCACATTTGATCAAAACGCTTGCATTCTTCCTGTCATGCTAGGTGACCAAAATAAAACTATAAGCATAATAAAATGATAAGTCCATTCTGTGCATAGTAAACCGACAGACTGTGATGGGGTCCGAGTACCTTTTTAATACGTTCTTGGTCTAAAAAGGCCAGTTCTCCAAATACACGCTCCTGCTTACTGGCACTTTGAAAAACATTTATTCCATTAGGCACTCCATTCAAGTCTCCTTGGCTAGCTTTCAGCGTCAATTCAAAAGGGAAAAAAAATTAAAAAAATAAAGATACGGGGCTTTAAAAGGTGCATATACAAGCAGCAATGTCTTTTGAACCTTCTGCCACTAGATGGAACTCACAGAATGCAGACTACATTCCCTTCTCCAGCACGCGGTTGCTCCGCAAACGACACTGACGGCACGTCGTCTCCGGTTTTCCGTTACGGTGCATCTGCATGCCTTCCTAAATGACTACATCTTACAGAGGTGTTGTACATTAACTGCTACACAGTAACAATGTAAAACTGAGCCCGTGAAAGAGTTGTTCCCCAGAACCAATCCACGACTCAAAAAGCATATATATTATTTAAAAAATGTGGCGTTAGATGAGGGGTTATAGATGTTATATGGCTGGTTATCAATCGATTTCACTGACATATTTAACTACAAAAATATAACTGAAGGGATATATGCCAAAAATAACATTCTTAAAACATAACATGGCATTCCAGAGCTCGCGATCCCATGGCCTACTGCATTCTAATGTGAAATCTGGGGGGGGTGACAGTACAGTTATCCCATGGCCTACTGCATTCTGATGTGAAATCTGGGGGGGGTGACAGTACAGTTATCCCATGGCCTACTGCATTCTGATGTGAAATCTGGGGGGGGTGACAGTACAGTTATCCCATGGCCTACTGCATTCTGATGTGAAATTCTCCAAAAGCAGCTGAAGTCTGCTAAGTTTCTGAGCTCCCCACTAATTCGCCGCAAGCTTCACTCAAAGCCCGAGGAACATCTCACGCTTCGGCGAAAGTGCAAAAGCCAGCACGCTGCTGTCTTCAAAACCAGAAAGCCTGCTTTAAGAGCTTCCCATTTCATCCGCCTCTGGAAAACGGACAAAGTTCTTTCGACGATGAGAGGTTCCGGAAATTCCTCCTGAGGGTCCTCCTCTTCTCTCTGTACTTCTTCACAGCTCACGGGCTGCGTACTCCTCACTTTGCTTCCGGGCAGCTCCTGACATCCCGGGCCGATACGCGACGTAGCCTCAGTTTCTCGTTGTTATTTCGCATATTCCTGTCTGCTCCACCTGTCAGATGGTTTCCTTCCGTTTGCGTCATTCTGTTTGCTCCGGATGGCTCTACCATCCATCTTCATCTCCACCCGGCTACACCAACCACGCTTCGGATATCAGGGTGGTGCCAGAGGAGGCAAGGCATAAAGATGCTTGCTTTCATCAACCCGTCCACCATACAGGACAGTGCGGGACGCCTTATCTGATCGCTTTCCGTTTTGTTTCGCAGTCAGTTTCGCACTCTACGTGGCGACTGTGTCGCACGCACCGGGTGACGCCTGAATGAGCGATCATATGACAAATTTGGGCCAACGTGAGGGGGATCGCCCACAACTGACTGCTATCGGACCATAATAATGCCATCACCAATACAGGGAACCACAAAATCCAAGACAAGCAGCTTGCCTCTCACACTGACAAACCGAATGTTCCCAAACAGCCCTTAATATATACTTTAGCGCAGCCATTACTCGGCATTACGTGTGGCATGGTAAAATGTGCTTACATTCAGTGTCGTGGCTGCTTTTAGGCGAGTGATACAGATATCCAGGTGGACATTTCACAGGTGGAGAGATTCAGGTCAAGTGACTTGCTCGAGGCTAATACAGCAGGGTACTCTCTTGGGAATGGAAACTTCCTGCTGGCCTGGAACGGCACATGAATGGTCGAGCTTATGCAGATGTGTATCAAACGTGTTTATAGTCAATTCCATACACGGTGAATGATGTTTTATTTTAAGGGGATCCCACACTGTAAACTCCAACACCCACATACCCCCTGCTCTGTCATATATGTTGCAGACGATCCCGACACTTCAACGGTAAATAAAAGGCAACCATGTGGGACAATCTTCGAAGCATGACACCGATACCGTCAATCGCTTTTTACGCACTTGTGCTAAAAGACAGCTTAACACCAGCAAGCAGCTAATCTAAAAAGGTACATCACGTGCCATTGCTAAAATACCCATATTTAAGGAAAACGCAGGGCTGGGTATAAGTTAGGGAGACAGGTTAGGCTTGAATTTAATTATGATTTGGACAGAGGTACTTAATCAAAATGGTAAATTACTCAAACAGCAAAGCCCGTGTTTCAGGCTGGTAAAATATGATTGCCTGTATAATAACAATTATCCCAGTATTGGTCAGCTGTTATATACTTATATAATGGAAAGGAAGAAGCTCAGTTATTGGAATGTGATTATATGGGTAACTACTTTCAAACTATCCTACATTGCCTTCTCACAGCATTCAGGTGACACCCCCAAAAAAAGTACATTTTCATAAACTTCAGGCACTCAAGGTCAAAAAGGTCACCTCATAAAAAGACAGTGAATGGCAGCCTGGAGCATTATATACATCCTGTAAGGCAGCAGTACACTCTAGACAGGGTTTCGGTCCATTATGAGACACAAAGGTTTCAGACGATTTATAAGCAATTTGGAGATACCAATTCAAAGAAAAGATGTCGGTGGCCTGTGGGTGGATACTGCTGCAATAAGAGGAAGCCTGTGTGACACAGGAAGAACACGCAAAGCCTATGGACACAGAGCAGGGGTGGAACTCAACTCAATCACTGGGCTGCCTCTACCAATGAGAACATGATTAAAAAAAAACTGTTCATGACCCCACCCACATGCAGTTCCTCAACTCGCACTACAGGCAAAGGAGGAGAAAAACAGAGGCAGACCACTCAAAGTAATGAGTAGGTGTAAAATATCTCATACTTCCCCCTAGCTCAAACTTGTATGTTTACCCCTAGTTATTTAAATGTACTCACGGCCTTCAAGTCCAAATAACAGGTCATAGGACTTTTAGTCATGCTGCAAAGTCTAACCAGTCCAATCATCGATGGGAATCAATTCAAGTTCCATGCTGTCATCTTTACAGTCGCCACTGCATGATAAACCCTGAAAGGTCCTGGCCCCACACAGAACAAACAGCTGGAGCTACAGATGCACGACGGCCACAGGAAAACAACAAGAAAGGCTCCGAGTTTAAAAAGAGAAGCCAGCAGCAGGTCCCGGAGGAAGCACTCGACAGTTGTCCCAGTCTATGTTATCGCCCTCGGTGACGGCAGTCCAGGCGGGCTAATAGACCACTTATCGCTTAAGAAACAAGTTGACAGTCACTGGAGATCAGGCCTCACTGCTCAGTGGGAAGAACGGGAGCCTCATCTGCAGGCCCTCATGCAAATTCACGGCAGAGACACGTTGCAAGGAATTTCAAACAGCAGGCGCAGTCATTTTGGCGATTAGTAGATGCTATTATTTAAAGGGAATTTTGGTTACAAGGGTGGGTTCTTGACCACCTGGTCATCTGGCACCTGTTGCATGATGTGCTTATCTCTGTGGGCCAAGTCCATGTCCCCATTTAGCCTTGCCGGTGACACCGCCACGGTACTGACTGAACTAGCATTTCTGTGGGAGGAGTCAAACTCACAGCAGGTCCGGTGGGGAATTCTGAGCTGTATGGCCGACTTTAGCATTCAAGGCCGGCAAAAGTGAGACAGGAACAGTACCAAGACCAACCTGGGGGAGGTTGTGGGGGTGCATTTTACCAAGCGGGGAGGTGGCGGCCATCTGTGATGGCAGCTCCGTCAGGAGGGGAATAATCCTACTGGCTTTTCCATCAGGCAGACAAGTGTCTGAGTCAAGGTTCAGATTCAGCAGTTGGTGGGGGGAGTTTGCGAGGGTGGAGAAGCCCCCACCCCCATCTTCATACCGTGTCTCCTAGATCTGCCTTAGATTTCAGTTCCTCAGTAAGCAACCGTTCACGTATACGGCGATTTAAAAAAAAAAAAAAAAAAGAGCGTAGCTCTCTGTCCACCTATTGGTGAGGACAGTGACCTCTCTGAACACCCGGAGGTTCAAATCTCCGGGGAACCACAGTGTTGCAGCTTTCTCCCCACTTTAAATGATGTACATGTAACTCAGTCTGCTTCTTTGGATAGTAATGCTGGCATTACTGACACAGGCCAGGTCAAGAAGCTAAACAAATGACAGCCAGCACTGATTGGTTACTTCAGGATACTCCCACACACCACTGGTTTTAAAACCTCATTTGTCCCATCAGTAGTAAATACCCAACAGTTGGCCAATCATGACCCTCCTGGCTTAAAGAGTTTACAATATTAACATACATTTTCAGTCTTTACTGTTAGACTGTAAATAGTCTAAAACAGTACAAGTTTAAAAAAGATCATACAAAATGAATTCTCCTGACTCTGTAAAGCCAACCTTTAGAGTAGTCAATAAATAGACTTTATTCACTACTTTAGTGGGGTAGAGTGATTCCCCAGGGTCCATTAAATCCCTTCACTACCTATCAATTTTTGGCATACATAACAGCATGTTGAATCTTTTTTTTTTTATAAAAAATGCATTGCTTTCACTCAATAACACGTACGCAGGAAATGTTTCTGTACGCATAAAAGGAAGGCCAGATAACTAAAGCCAGCCATAGTATCTCACTGCGTTGGCTATTGAAACTGAAGCCACTTATTCCCAGCACCAGGCCTGCTATTTGCGATGAAGTAAATCACTTCTCACAAGAGAATAAACCATCTAGCTGTTATCTTCACTGGGTTCCCACTGCTTTCTCCAGGGGGGTTCAGCAACATGTCTTGTGTTGCAGGTACGAAGCGGTCTTGCACGACAGCACTCATGCCGCCTTTTTGCCGTCTTCAGGAGCCGTGCATTTTTGGATTTGTCCGGGCATGAAAGGCAAAAAGTGTCCAGCCCATTTCCACTGACATGGCCACTGAGACACTATCCATAAACAGCAGTTTCTCCACACATGTACATACAGGCTGATGTCATCCAGGGAACTTCGTGCACTGGCCATCGGTGTCTCTTTGAGAAGGTTAAAATAAAGGGCAGCAGTCCTCCGACAGGAGGAATGACATCATACAGAGAGGGCAGTGGATGAAATTTAATTAAGAATTAACTCAATTAAATTCGACTTCTCGGCCTCAGATCTTTGGTATACACATGGCTGTACTGGATAAGCCGGCTGAATACCAGATGCCTTAACATTTACTGTATTTTATTTATTTATGCCAATGTTTCCTTACGAGGTACCGAAACCCTCCGACCCCAAAACATACCGGAAAGCTACATACATGTAAAGTGCTGAGACTCATAGTGAATTAGGATAAACACATGAATTTAGGGATTGTGTAATAGTTTTGTGAATGATATCTCGAACAATTTGAGGACTGCGAGTTTAAGACAGTTAGCTGGCTGACAAGCGTTAAAGAATCATGTCCTACCAACACGTATAGCTGCATACAGTATACATACATGTATGTAACGCCTGACCCTGAGCATGACCCAGACAGTAACGCCAAGGTTAGTACCGCTTATGAATATGAATATTATACATAAACACGCAGATATTAACACAGATACGCAGAATGTATAGGACTTTTTGACTTCACGATTCAAGAATGACATTTTCATACTTATACAATACTAAACCATTACCTCCTTCGGAAATCGCTTTCAAAGTGCTTAAGGTAGGGGTCCATTTGGAGGAGATCTCCAAATTTGGGGATTGAAACATTATCCGAGGAACCAGCCATGTTCAGAACAGACCAAAGCAATTGAGCACTGGCGGCTCCGAGTCACGGTGAAGGACACGTTGCTTTACAGCCAGGACCACTGCCAACAGCCAGCCTATCGAGCGGCGGCTCGTTGGTCTCATCACGCATCGGCTGTGATCGGCTGTGATCGGCTTCCCAAAGCTGCGCGCGTTCAAAAAAGCGACACGTGACTACCCAATCCGCGGTTCCCCGCCCGATTTGCAGTGCGTTTTCGTGCGCCGCTTCATTTTTTTTTTTTTTTTTTTTTTTTTTTTTTACGGCCTCGCGTGGTTCTTTATTTACGGCATTATGTCATTTCCTGTTATTTGGTTGTCATATGGCGCTTCAGCTGTTTACGTTATCAATCTTTCCACGTTTTGTTTCGCAGTTATCAAATAATGAGAAGTTTTGAATTTTATCATAATGTGAAAGAATATCTTTCACGGGGAGAAATCAGTGGAAGTTTCAGGAAGAGGGAGCGAGATGACGTGCGCCGGACGTCAGCAAACTTTATTATCAAAGGTATGTCAGCTAGGCAAGTGTTTGCTTACGTGCGAGAAGAGATTCTTGATAAAATGAAACCTGGTCAGGGATTTTAGGGCTGTCAGGTCTTCGTGATTCGATCCTTCAGAGGTAGACATTACAGTATTCCTCAATGTCAAGTTAAATTTAACGGGGGAATATCTCATTTTTTGTGTTTGGCAGATAGCCGACTGTTTTATACCGGTCCAAGCCAGAAATACATGCGTTTGGTTATTATGTCAGAGGAAGAAAAGATTTCTGCTCTAATGGAATGCCACGAAAGACCTGGAACCGGCACCCATTATGGGGTCCGAGGAACCAGAGACAGGGTTATTGCAGGCTACTTTTGGCCGACACTCATAAAGGATGTAACTGAATGGGTAAGTTCTGACTCCTGAGCATTCTCTAGTTAATAATGTCAACATATGTGTTGGTTTTGTTTCAAAATATGCTTTTGGTTTAACTTGAGCTGAGATGTAGAATAATAGAGAATAATATAGCTGAGACGTCCTTGCAAGTTATCATTTGTGGCATTAGAGCTGAGAAGTCCTGTAACTATGTCACGCCATCATAAATGTTGTACCTTTGGATGTTGATACAAAACTGGGATTGATGTTATCATAGTTTGTTCCTTAGCTAAGTAATCAAATTTATTCAGTTAACTCTCATTTCAGGTGAGATGTTGTCATCGCTGCCAAGTGAATTACCCAGTCAAGAAAGTAACACCAGTTTTTCATTCTGTCAAGGTATTACGTTCCACACTTTTGCTAAATAAAGACAAACATGGTTCTAGAAATTAAAAAAACTGGTTAGGTAGAAGAAACTTGGGAAGTAATGGGCCTGGACCTCCTTGGCCCACTACATGAACTTGAGAAAGTGTAGGTGCATGTTAACCTTGGCGCACTTGTATGTAAAGCCGGTCGCCGCCGAGACTCCGCCATCTAAGACCCTTAGTGAAGTCCCAGATGCCATGGTGGTGGAGCTGTACTAATCTGGTATGGCGAGAGAAAATTATTATGGACCAAGAACGAACAGAGTTTGTCAATAAGGCATAGTCTCTGTCTTGGTCTATAATCCATGTTCTGTAGAATGGAAGGGTGACCTTTGTGCAGTGAGGCAAATGTATTATTATAGTATTATAATACATGAATGAATTATTTTTCCTACTGCCTTTAATGTCTAAAGAAGTAGAGGAGAAGTTCACATGGTAAAATCCAAGCTATTAAGCCTGCCTGTTTACTACAACGGGCAGCAGGGTTTACGCACTGCAGCTATTGTATATTTTGTGTATTATTAGTTCATAGTGGTTTTGTTCTTTTTTTTTGATTTTACTATAACACATAGTCCGTTTTTACTCTCTACATATATGTGCGTGTTTAGCATACAAATCTGAGCTTTAAACTTTTTAATCTAGATTCTGAATGTATGAGATTTGGTTGTTAGTCATCAATTGTAAATAGCTTGCAAGCTGCATTTAAAATTTCTGCATATAAATCAGTCTTAACAGTTGTGTAGACTAGCTTCAGACAAATCTGGCGGATTACAGTGATGGTGTTCACTTGGACTGTAACGGTACATGCGTTCATCGTATGCCATTTGGTTTCATCAGTTTTGGTTTGGTACATACAATGAAACGGATGAATGTATTTCTTGACACCATTCACAAGTACATATTCTGCACAGAAAACATCATGCTTAAATATCAGTGTGAGTTGGTTATGGCTAGTGCTGGTTCAGGCAGAATGGTGAACTGAGAGTGCGAAAACCCTCCCACATCACTTAATTCAGTAGTGTCAGAGCATTTCAGTTTTCCAAAAAGTTACACTAACACTGGAGACAAAGTAGTTTGTAACACCAAGACTGCCTGATCAGGCTAAAAAAAATGACTAAACCTATGGGGGTGTTTATCGTTACAGATTTGTGACCATACTCAATAGTAAAGTACACAATATGCATATAAGCCTTTCTTAGGTTTTGTACCTCTGACACGTCAACAAACACATTGCTTTTGTTTGGTTTACAACAGTTTCTAATTTTGTGTTTTGCAGTTTTAATAATAAACAAATTCTGTTTTCTATGCTGTACCGAAATTGCACTGAACCATAAACCCAAAACGGAGGTGTGTACCATTACACTCCTAGTATTCACGTGAATGAGTTTATTAATGGACCGATGAACACAGATTGTGAATTCACCTTTTCCCAGGTCTGGATTTAAAAGTTCATTTCCCTAGTGAGAAGTTTTTGAACTTTGTGTGTTTTGTTATGGATTAATACTTATGAAAGCTTTGTAAATGGCTTTGGGTTGTATCTCTACTGTAATCCCTCCTTAAAGATGGAATGGCTGAGAGTAATTGGCTGGGGGGGGTATGCCGTTTGTTACTTCTGGGTGTTCGTAGACCATTTTTACAGTACTGTGTTCTTTGAGCCTGATGTACCTGAGGATGTGTATAGGCACGGTCACACTGACAGCAGCAATGGTAGAGTCCAGAAACCGTTGTATTTATGTTTCAGTTTATTCCTAAAAGACTGATATAAAAGAAGATGGGTGCAAGCCATTAGGAGAGATGAAGGGCTGAATTTTAAGATCTATAAAGGCAACTCTTCCGTATGCAGTCAGTATCATTCTCCCGCAGATAATGTTGCTGGCAGCAGTTGTTTAAACGTCTAAGTGGTCTCCACATGTTTTGCCTGGAATTATATCTGCATACCACAGAGAAGGAAAACTGCGTGTAATGGGGCAAACAAACGTAAAGATGCCCGTCCATCTGGTGTCACTGGTATCCTGGAAGGTGCTGCCAAACTCGATCATGATTATGTTGCCCAGCCACCTGCCGGTAAGTACTGTTTAGCATGTTATGTTAATGCTAACCTATTTCAGTTATTTAGGTCTACTCGATTAGCCAAAGCTAGCTG
The DNA here is from genome assembly GCA_009936485.2 of Gymnarchus niloticus. NCBI lineage: Eukaryota > Metazoa > Chordata > Actinopteri > Osteoglossiformes > Gymnarchidae > Gymnarchus > Gymnarchus niloticus. Next base: position 11,005,671 of record JAACJT020000031.1, on the reverse strand, counting down.
TTAATCTGGGTCTGCAAACACTGACGTAATAGTAAACCCAAATATTCAGGTGTCCAAAATTTGGCTGACGACATGCTCACCGAGCTTGACTTAAGAGCTTGTTCTCTCCATTACAGCTGCACTAGATGAGGCTCTTGATTACATTCAAGACCTAGAAGCCAGGTTAGAAAAGGTGTCCCGACCGTCATCTGTAGTCTTCAGCCGATACTGTGCCTCTGATGAGCAGATAAGATTTTACACAAAGTTCCCATCAGAGGAGGATTTTAAGACATTTTGGGAGTCTGTCGCACCATCGGCCTCTCGACTGGTGTACTGGACCGAAGCTAAGAGGTTGGCTGACGATGCCTACCTTGACCCTACTGCCTCACATGTCACGCCATTAATTGACGAACTCTTCATGTACTGTTTACGCGTAGCTGTTGGCATAAAGGAACAGCTCATTGCCGACATGTTCAGCGTTAGCATTGCCACTGTCAGCCAAGTGATGATAACCTGGGCTAACTACCTCTTCCTCATCCTCTCTTCCAAATCCATCTGGTTAACAAGGGAAAAGGTAAGATCAACCATGCCACTGAAATTTGAGAAGCATTACCCCAACGTTAGAGTCATACTTGGGTACACAGAGGTTGCCCTTGAGGCAGCCTCAACCCTGACACTGCAGTCGGGCACATTCTCCACCTACAAGGATAGAACAACCCTAAGGGGGTTACTTGGTGTTGCCCCCAGTGGTTCGGTCACCTTTATTTCACCCCTATACACTGGCTGCATCTCTGACAAGGGGATGACACAGATCAGCGGAATCCTTCCCTTGCTGGAGCCAGGAGACGACGTCATGGCTGAGAAGGGATTCCTCATCCAGGACCTCTTTGATAATATTGGAGTGAGGCTCATTACCCCTCCCTTTAAGCATGGAGCTCAGGTCACCAAAGTGGAGGCTGAACGAATGCAGGCCATTGACTGTCTCACTATGACAGTGCAGAAAGTCATAGCAAGGGTGAAGTCATTCCACATATGGGACTCTCCTGTACCATTTCCTTTAATAGGAATTGTCAATCAAATATGGCACAATTGTTGTGTTTTGGCTAATTATATGGGACCCATTTCTTTGGAAGACTGACATTTGGAAGACAAGAATAACAGTGAATCTTAAAAGAATAAAATTGAGGTCCTATAAATTTTTTAACAGTTGTGTTGATATTTGTATAAAGTTCTCTTTTTTTTTTTAATATGTAGTTTCATTGATGTAAAAACCACTTAGAAACATTATCAGAATGAAAGTAAAAATCCTACGACTTAATTCCTCTGCCTTTTAATTAATTGAACCACAATGCAATGCACAGCATGTCTGAGTTTTGGATAAAAGCATTCATTTATTGTATCAAATATCTCAAAGGCAAAGCTAATTGCATTCTGTTAAAAAATATTTGTATGGTAGCAATCCAATAACAGTGCATAACAATACACCACATGAAAGAAAATTCCCTAATCCCATATCTGTGTGAAACCTGACAACTGAAGATAAAAAAACACGGTACTGTTCATCTGCTGACATTCAGACAAGCGTGAGATCTGCATTTATATATGTGCTGTGGTCAAACGTCCAGCATTCTCCAATGTTTCTGATAAAAGAACTCTCCTCACTCTTTCGGCCATTACAGTGACAAAGTCACACTATTCTAGTCCAGTAAATGCCAACTGGCCCTGAACTTGCTAGTAATATTTGTATCAATGCCTCAGAAAGTCATGACCATTCTAGAACATGGTGTGTGCCACCTGGGATACTACTTCTTTGGTGGTGCTGTTCACAGTGGGGGGGTCTCAGTGGGCTCATAAAGTCTCCCATATGGGCTGGCATAATGATGAAGTGCTTTGCAATGAAGTTGAACAGGTACAGTACATTGACCAATGTCATTATGCCAAGCTTTACCGGACTTCATATTCAATTCGAAGACCCCATTTCGTTGAAACTGCTTTGTCAATCCCTTTATCACCTGAGCTACAAGGCCCTAGCTGCATATTCCAGTTTTGCATCACCATCATGGGTGACACATGCCTCACTGAGCCGCCTCGCTGTCAAACATGCAGGACTTTTTGACTGCAGCCTGGTTCCTTGCTCGGTGTCTTTTGACAGTGATACAAAAACCTTTAGGGACTTGATGCATTGATTGTTGTAAATCTGGAGTGGAGGTGAAGTTAATTGTGCTCCATCAAGATAAGGCCTGGGAAGTCTGGACCTTGATGTCAGGTGAGGTTTCCGGAGGATGGTGGTATACCACTGAACGTCTCCAATGGATGGGTCTTAATCTGGAGGGTCAATTTACTGTTGGACAATTATCATCTTAACACGAGCCATGTCTGAGGATCCCAATATATGGTCATCAGGAAGCAGCCCGGAAAAATGTTGTCATTTATTTATTTATTTCAAATTGGTGAGGGTAATTAAAGTTAATTAAAACAGTTGACTTATCACATATTTGTTCCCTGTAAAATGTACACCCAGCAAATAGGGGAAGTTCCCAAACTTTCAGTAACATTCTCATTAGGTTCTTGAAAGGTTTGGTTGCAACATTATATAACTAACATTATTGTAACGTTGTTAAAACATGGATTGGGAACATTAACGAAAACAGAGCGTTGTAGGAACATTTTTAAAATAACATTTTTTCAAAAACGTTCCTTGAACGTCCAGAAAACTGGACATAAACATTCTAACAACCTTAAAACAACGTTTTAAAAACGTTCTGCTAATCCAGAATTGTTAGCTGGGTACTTTATCCCATTCTTGTCCACTCTTTTAAGTTCCCGCATCGCCAGCTGATTCACTGGCACAGGGCAAATTCCCTTGAAATAACTTAAAATATATTTAGCTGTGCATGCAACTGCTTCATATGCTTTTATAAGTAGCCTCATAAATGTGGCTGAGAAAATCGAACCACAGAACACCTCAATGGAAACAGAGAACAAAGTAGACACTTTGTTCCTGTAGAAGAAACTGGGGTTTGCCAAGTCACCGAGGATTCTCTTCCACAAGTGCCACAAATTCTTCCACAAATTCTCTTCTCTTCTCTACCTATGTTCTCGGTCTGTGTCACCTTCGTAAGTTACTGGTGCAGGCAAGAGAAGTTGGAGATAGCTGTCCAGAAAGGCCAGGCAACATCATGGATGCAGAATCCTTAACCAGCTACACAGCAGGCTTCTGATCTGTTTCCAAGGATATCATCTGCAGAAGGTGAGAAATTAATATGATCACTTTACTGACTCTGGCTACTAAGAAGTTTAAACAGTAATAATGACATTTATAAAAATTGTGACACGTAGGCTTCAGACTTTGAAAATAGCATCATTTAAGTTAGTGTAACACTTGCAAACTGCAGTGAAACCATAAAGTGCTACAACTGCAGCAAAAAAGAAGTAAAATGCCCAAAGGAATTGTGACGATCAACGAACAGTCTAACAAATCAAACCAGATTTGTGGAGCTTCACAATCTTTCTCATGGACCTCTGACACCACACCGCTACATACTTTGATATACTGACATGCTTAACAGCAAACAGTAGGAAAGTGGGTTTATACTTAAAGTACCTATTTAGCTAAATAAAGTTACATTATAACAGTCAAGTAGGCCTGCAGTATGTTTTCTATAGGTACAGCGAGTGCTTTGAAAATGGGAATTAGCTACAGTGTGATTAACATATTAGGAAAGGGTTGTTGTATCCCTGATGTTTGCGTTCATGTGCAATTTCATCTGCGAGAAACATCGGGTGAATGCAGCAAAAAAAAAAAAAACAGCTGAACCGGCCCATTTAAATCACAAAAAATACCTCATTTTACACCCCAAAACACGTCTATAAGTATCCTGGATCAAAAAAGCCTTGCAGTGAGCGCAAAAGGAAAGCTTTAAGTTTTGAGGAGAACCTTGAAATATTAAAGCGGATTGAGTTGATATGTGATTTCGTGAGAGCAGAAGACATAAAGGGATCGACTATGCGCACCATCAGAGAGAATGCTCAAAAATCAAAGTTCTATAGCTGGAATACCTTTCTGTGCTGCGATGTCGATAAGGACAGGTTTCTGTCTTTTTTGTGTGTATTACAAGGATTTTGAGTGTTTTGCACCTAACCCATTTTTTTTTTTCCATAACCCCTGATGTTTCAATAGCACAAATTTCCTTAATACTAGTTTTTTTCAGGAATGCAACTATCATGTTACTGGAGAACATGCTATAAGTTTAAGTTATTGCACAGCATTTGAGTAAGACAGATATTTAGTAACTCACTGAGAGCCATGTTTGGAACTAGCTAGTACCAACATTACTAGCCTGGATAATTGTGCATGAATCCTTCACGGAAAAATGCAAGTTAATTGTCTATAGTGGAGGATAAATTATTTTGCGATATTCAGAGTAATTTCTGACTGCTAATCCTAGTCAGGGATGGAGGGGAGGGTGCCTAGAACCTATCCCAGGAAGCACAGAAGTGTTCGACTGAGGTACACCCCACATGTGATGCCAGTCCTTCGCAGGCCACATACAAACGCTTACTGGCACTCTGTGGGCAGTCAGAGACACCAAAATGGTTAAATGCATGGTGTTGGACTGCGGAAGGAAACCCATGCGACGCAGAGAGAACAAGCAGAGGGGAAGTGGGAAGGCCCAACCTTGAAAGTGTGAGATTACAGTGATACCCCGGGCCCTGGGCTACTGTACCGCCTGAAGTCACAACAATGATGTAGAGCAGAAGCACAGTTAAGAGAGACTTTAAAAGAACTCCGTCGCCATCCATTTTCTCTCTCTGCCGCAGCTAATGAATGGAAATCGATTAACTCGTCGCCTGCCCACTTCCAGCAAAGTCTATGGGGCGGAGCTAAAAAACTTCCCTCTTCCTCGTGTTTACTGTCAGCTACAGGTCAATACGCTACAATGGAGACAGCAGATTGTTGCCTTAAAAGTTGCGAATTGCCCCAGTTCTCTCCATCTGTGCTGCAGAATCACTTCTGGCGCGTTCTTTTTTAATGGTACGCTCAATCATCAAGGCCATATTTCTGTTATTTTTATTTCTGTTTATTTAAGGGATCTTAGTGGGTTCAAGCCAACCTGTCTAAAACACGGTTTACCAAGAGCTTCCAGAACCATATTTTTCTACGTAAGGAAAAGGTATAAAATCCCTGCCTTAAGCAGGTTTTGCATGCTAGCCCTTATATTGTGGCACAGAGGCCGTGTCATGTGAAGTCTTGCAGCAACTTCCCCAGGAAGAATCAGGTTTATTTAGATGGGTCTGTTATTGCAACAGAAACCCAAGTATTGCATCTATTATTCAAAAACCTCTTAGGCGCAGCACCTTTCACGATGGAACTGGTGTTCTGGCAGGGAGTGGTAATTGTCCCGTGTTTACAGTGAGATCCTCAGCAATATAAATGGAAAGTGACACATTTTTCTGGGCCAGCACATAATGAACAAAGCCCCTGATAATAATTAAAAATTCAATAGGCAAAAACAAGGTTTTGACCATTTGTCATACTCTGACTTTAGGATTTTGTGTTTTGTGCTATATGGCAGTTTCTTGAGTATTAAAGCCTCTGCAAAATGTTTAGAAAATTTTCCCGCTCTGTGTTTAGGATTAGAACTTCTTGCTTACTTCAATGGGCTTTGCAGACAGCCGTGATTATACAGCAGATTTCCGAGTCAGTGGGAAAAGCTCAATGGCGCTCCAAAGAATTTGGAAACATGAGCTTTTGAGTCTGTCAGCTTTGTAAGAACTTGTCCTACCTCCAGATGTACTGTTAATTTAGGTATGTACAGTAAATGGCCTCCCTCTATCGGCACACAACACATGGTGACATATCCTAAGAAAATTTACAGGAAAACATGAATCAATGCGTGTGTGGATGGTCGTATGTCCAAGTGTGGAACTGCAGAAAAGAAGCTGGCCTGAATTACTGGAGCACAGACAATATCTGGCTCTGCAACATAACCAGTTAAAGTGTAGAAATCAAAGGAAATGGATAACAGGTTTGCTAAGCAAAAAAAGATAGTGTGCACAGGGGTGCATCAGTCCATGTGTTGAGTGGAAAGGCACAACAACCAGAAAGGTGTGAGTTTAGCTGACACGGCAGTGTCAGTGCACATTTTAATCCCCACCCCCTTCCCCCGTACCCAGAACTCCTAACCGCATGTATGGAGGCTGACACCTTGTCAGAACTGTCATGTCCCTTTAAGGGTGGGATGTGAAATGCTTCGGTTACCCAGGATTCTCTGGGATTTGGATGAGCCAGAGAGAGACGAAATGCGGGAAAAGAGGCCTGGAAACAGATCGCCGGCACTTATTGATTTGTTCATAACGGCCTGTTCGATGTCCAAGTGACTGCAGCGCTGAATCACCTTGGCACCCGAGGAACTGAACTGATGTAGGCAATTACACAATGTAAATTTTAAGCCTGATGGAAATTGAGAAGCAGAACAATGGGAAAACAATGAATGCGGCCCTTTCCGGCACTCTGTAACACGAGTGAGACAAAGACAGGAGATTGCCCCAAAAGGACACTGCATGCATTCGCACCTGTCCAGAAGCATTCCCACGAGAGACACCAGGGTGAGATCTGTGGCAGGTGTGCCCCCGGTGGCCCTCGTGAGACATGCAAGCCAATAAACCGAGAACACAAGGGACTTCTGTAGCCAGGAGAGCAGTAAACAAACACATTCTTATCTTTGTTCCACAAAACGAATGCAGCATTTCAGAAGATAGAATCTCCAGTCAAGTGTAAAGCAGGCATTGGACATATCGAACCCGAAGCCAGCCAATGGTGGCCATGATCACTGCTAATGTCCTTTATTTGTCACACTTCTTCACTCCTTGAAAGGCCACAGTGATGACTGTACACCAACCTTAAGAATAGCCCTGCTGATGCAGGCCTGAATCCTTTTCAGTTGAGTAAATGTAATTGTTAGCATTGTTGTAATTGTTAGCATTGTTGTTTTTGTTTCCCCCACAGTGTGTAATGTGGAAAAGCTGGCAGGTGATCTCAGCGATTAATCTTTCATTAGGTAAATCGAGCGTGCTTATAAATAAAACTCTACTTCCCAAATCAATTCCTGATTTCGACTGCATCTCAACTATGACTGTGACTTCTAGTTTTCAAAAATACTGCCACACGATGAAAAAAGATGGGCAAATCTATACATCAGCACTTATGTATAATCATCAGCAAATATGTATAATCCGTATATGTCACACTTTAAAAAGTTACCAGGGAATTATCATTCCTATGCGGCTTTCAATAATTCGCTCTCTCTCAGAGTTGACATCCTGGCAAAATTCCAACTCCAGCAGACCCTAGTCACCGATATCAGCGATAGGGGTTATCCTCTAATTCCACACTGCTCCAGAACACATCACCAGTTACCCTCAGTTCCCTCTGTGTGAGATCGCGAATCACGTGGACACGTCCTGGACTCAGCCCCTGCTTTGAACCAAGCCTTTTCCGTTCCAGAGCACTGCCAGGAACGCACTATAGGTACAGGTCCTAGTAGACTAAAGGGTTGGCTTGTCACAAATTCTGCCTAATTGGCCGGCAAAGGATCCGGGAATATTTGGCAGCCACATCTACAATCTGGGTAAACACGGTGTTGGACGTCTGCCAGCACAGAAATAAAACAATGCAGGTCACATGCCTCCGTTTCAGGAGAGTTTTGACAGCAATGCTTCTGTAGTTTATGAAGTGTTTTTTTGTTATAAATTTGGGTAATTCTTCTGCCTACACTTATACACATAAAATGAATTATCCCTTAATTTCATTGCAATCTAGACCTGAGTGATGGAAGAACTGCCTTTGACACAATGCTATATTTGTCAATGTAAGCCTTTTGAGATTCTGTACAGAAAAGCCCACGAAGAAAATAATTTAAATTTTAGAGAGAAACCCACGTAGGAAGCAATGGATACGAGGCAGAGGTCATCTTATATTGGAAGCAATTCTGTTGTAGGACATACTGAATTACCATGTATGGAAAATTGATAAATATTTTTAAAAGTTGCTGAGCAAGAACAGATGTGGTTTAGATAGCGAGCTGGCACTTTTTTTGAGTGGCTGCATAGAGAAAAGTTTTCTGCTTTCCTGACGTTTTGACTCTGTTGTTTGCGGTAATAAATGCTGGGGAAATCTGCATGCAAAGCAGGAACTGCTCAAAACTTGAGTGATCAGAACACTTCATAGTTGTCCAATTTGCATTTTGATATTGGTGAGAGATTCTTTTTTTCAGTTATGGCCATCATCGGAGATTCACACCCCAGCAGGATAGTCAGAGGTGCTAACTTTTATCCCTCACACCCCTCCCTCCCTCCCTCCCTCCTTTCATCCTTCCTTGCATTACATTCCTGAGCATCAGGAGTGCAGTTTGTCGCTTTACATGTTACTCGCTGCCTTGCTCGAAAAGCACGGCTATCTGCACCAGAGATGGTCACATTCCGAAGGCGAGAATTGATTATCCATTATGCTCTGCACCCGGCTATATCGAAATTGATTTTGAATTCATTTCTCATGTTGGAGAATTTGCTTTTTCAAAGTATTTATGCCACTCATGCAAGTGAAAAATGTTTCAGAGTGTGTGACTGCGAGTTTGTGCCCCCGATTGTGTTTATGCACAGGAACGATAGAGAAAGACTCACGTCTGTTGGCCTGTTTATATTTTGTGACACATTATTAATTAATAAAATCTAGGAAACCTCATAGATACCAAGGTTTGTGGTAATTCCAGCAATCTGATGAATATACTTAAGCGAAGTTGCATTTGTTTAGTTCATATTTTGTCTGTTGAGCCAGATACATAACATTCTGAATAAATGCTTTTAGACATTCTAAGAGCTTCTGAGTGTAAGCTGCTCACGACATCCCACCCCCACTAAGTCGTCTCTGATTTCCTTGTTAAAGTTGTCCAGGCAGGGGACATTCAAGCCTCCTCACCTCCCCCGCGACTCCTGGCTGAATGCTAATATACACTGAGCCATTCCTTCAGTGCCACTTAATGCCCGTTCTGAGAATTTGCCCCAGTTTAACATTTCCCCACGCTGCTTGCCTGGCTTCAGATTGACTACATTTGGGAGCTTGGAGGTTCATGATGTCACGGGCAAGGGAATCGGGTGAATTGGGTTGGTTTACTAATACCACTTGTTTCACGACCTTGAGTAAACCGATAAATTATTGTGTTCTGTTTTTCCTTACTTTCAGCAAACCCGTCTCGATTCTAGCCATGAATCCTGTTACGGCCCCCCTCAGACCCCCGGTTAACATGTCAAAGTTGATGTTCTCCTCCCTCACCTGTAAAAAATTTTTTTTTTTTTTTTTTTTAGCACTGTATTGATCCCATATCCCTGCTCCGTCCCCATGAACCCCTCCCAAAAATCCACATCCCCAATAATCTTGCAATTCCCTACCCAGTCCAACTGTCACGGGGTTCCGCTCATCCTTGCGATCGGAGCGATTCTCACATCATCATTATTTTCTTTGTCATAATCTAAAGCATCTTATATAGCTAGCAAAAGGACTCATTTACGCGGCTGGCTGTTTACCAAAGCAGTTCAGGGTAAATGCTAGTGAAGACAGGCACTGGAGCCCATGCTGGCTGGGATTAATGTGCTCCGTCAGTCTCTGAATGCTTTAACACAGCTTCCATTGGTTATTTTCTTTAATACCCTTTGGGTTGAAGTGGGCAGTGACTGACAGCACAGAGTCATCTGGTGTAGCTTGCTTTTGAAAGACTTACATATTCACTCCTATCATTCCTAATGAATATCTGATTCTAGGTTCCCTTTTTGAGTAACTGATTTGCTCTTTTTTCACTTGCCCATCTTCAGTCACCATTATGCTTAGCTTGCCGGGGACTGGATATTCCCTTCCTCTCATCTTAATGCTGTCTGTCCTTCTTCCCATTCCTGTGGAGAAATCTAACCAGCAGATGGACAGATGATTACTTTTCCCCCTACATTTTCTGCAGGTATTTTCCTTTCTCCTATTCCATATGGCACCTAAAACAAGGTTTTCATATTCTGTTCTGAAATAGATTAATCATCCTCAGTACTGAGCCATATTGCAACAGTCCAAAGGTCAGACTTGTCTTCTGATCTTTTTCTCCTGGCAAGATGAAAACATACACATTGAATCTGTGAACATCATATATTAAATATATATACAGTGTACCAGTTGGACATTAAACCAAGGATCAAGGATTATAAAGTTTAATTTCTAATAATAAAAGTAATTATATAAATTACTCATCACCCCGGTTCCTACACTCCTGGTCCAATCATATTTTGCCCTTTTTATAACCACCTAACACGCCAGATGTCATATGCGTTTGATGCTATGCTTCATGCCTTTGAATTTTGTGCTCTTGATTTAATCTGACCCGAGCTAATCAATTTAATCAGAGCCGATCGATTTTAATGGCAGCTGACAAACTATTCACAAGCCGCTGCCTTGTGCTCAATCACCACTCCACGTCCTTCACCGGCTGACAGTCCATTGGCATTCATCCACAAATTATGCCTCTTCAATAAAAATACAATTAAGACTCGGAACCTTTAGAATAGTTCTACCCATAACCTTTTATGTTGTCATTCATTCATATTCTTAACTAGTAATGTACATGTTGTTTTGCCTTCAGTTCCTTGATGACTTTGCAACTGCTGCCTTCTAATCCGGAAAAGACCTCCCTGTCTGGCTGGAGGGAATGACGGTCAGACAGTGTTAGAGTGCACTTATTTGTGCCGTGTCATTTTCTTCACAGTGCAGGAAATACTCTTGTTAAAATGGTAAATGTGCCTATAAAATCGGATTGATTCCACTTTCTTACCCGCACGGTGCTAAAGTTGACTGGCAGGACCATCGGTAATTTTCAAAGTGTGCCGAAAGTCGTACAGAAGAATTAGCCCCATTAGAGGGACCGGTTTACTAAATGTTGTATAAAATTTAAAAGGATACATATGAATATTTAAAGCGCCTACAGCCCTGAAGTGGCTGAGTCATCGTGTAGACGCAGCCGGCTGATGTAACCGAAACCTATTTGCTTGCCTTTTTTTCAGCATTCAGATGATTCTCCCAGTGGATTTTTTGCAGATATTGGCTGGATGCTCCTACCCCACTTCAACTGACATGATCTAATTCAATTATTATATCATTTAAATGCTCGGCATGCTTCTACGTTTTATGTTACACCTATCCACATACTTGCGATGCACCTGGGTATTAACCGATGCAATTAATGTTTCACAAATTAATCTTTCTTAGGGTGACAACCACGTCGACCACCCACTCCCTGTGATTTGGCGACCTGCTGAATATGTACCTTTACTGCTATGCGGCATCGATATCAATTGGAAGGCAATGCTAATTTGCTAATTAGTTTGGGGCACGTCGACAGCTCTAAGATTTCCATGGCGTCGCCGTTAAACATGAGGGTTATGCTTTCAGTGTTCATCATCCAGCTTGTCTGTGTGTGTGCATCCCACACAGAAAGAAATGACCTTGCAGAATGTTATTCCATAAACATATCTTTTTGGCTGATTGCTGAGTGCAAGCTGGTGAATTATACAGAGACGAAGGTAGAGTAAAACACAGTAAAGATATGTGGAGAGGTGAGAGATAAAGCAGAAATTAAAGATGATTTTATTCCTCCTTTTATTCCTTTATCCTTACATCTCCACCAAAGTGGGGCAGAGGGGATGGACAGGCCTCACCTTTGATGAAAGGGTTGTGGAGGGATTGCATGCCACAATGCACAAACAGCGCCAGCGACTGACGAACGCCTCAAGTTTTTGTTCTTCATTCATGCCCCAATTTTTTCCTCTCGCTCCCTTCAACGTGCACGACTGCCCGGGGAGGCACATTGCATTTCACTGTTATCTCCTGCATTGTTTTGAATCGGATTCCCTCAGTTGACAAATATGCTCCATGGGGAATGTTGGAGAAGATTCCGTTTTCCAATTACTGTAATAAATTCATTCATCAGAAACAGCACTATTTGCATTTTATTATAAACATAAAACTTGTCAAATTTGGCAGGTGGGTCGTATAAGTAAATAATGAATATTTAAACGCTGCTGACAGGGCTTAATCATTAAAATATACCACCCCCCTCCTGTCATTTTTGTATGTCTGATGCATTATAAAATGTACAATTAGGTGCTCTAAAGTATGAAACTTAGACTCTGTGTCCACAGTTCCAAAAGCTCTGAGTGAAATAGGAATTCTTTTTGTGAAATAAGCAAGTAGGTCAGCAAGGAGTTTGGAGGCTTATAGTGCTGGAGTTAAGGATTGGTTTGCATATGTCAAACTTAAACCTGACCAAGTGAGACTAGGACCCTGATCTGCTTGTTTAAGTTGCAAACTGGTTTCAGTCTTGCACTGGAAGGGTAGTGGCACTAACAGCTAAATATATGGCAACATAAAGCACGATGCCTAAACATATCACACTTTGCCATGTCTACTGGTCTACAATGCAGGGAAAAAGTCTTCATTTTTATAATCTAAAATTGCTCACCATACAAACCTGGAAGAAAGTAGATATTCTGGAGAATGAGAAATTGAAGCGAAACTGCTAGTGACCTTTCGAGCCAACGTCTGCCATCAACGTCAATGATGTGAGAGAGATTTATTCTCAAAAACATTCCTTCATTTAAACTTATCTGTTTTCAGTCAGTATCTGTTTCTTGCCCTTTTTGGCACTGTAGTTACATTTGCTTGATGTTGCTGAAGGGAAACCTTAATCTGGACTTCTGGGGCCAAGATAAAAACTTCTGTATTTTTCCAAGTTTGCTAATAAGGCACAGGTGAAGCGAATTACTGCCCCCCCCCCCC
>JAACJT020000031.1:10866301-10989646 GCA_009936485.2 Gymnarchus niloticus | reverse complement strand
TGATCTTTATATATTATATTTGAGATGTCAGAAAAGTGCAGCATAATGAATACATTTTATAGTGTTCAAAATATCAGTTCCATTTTTTCTGTATATATTGCAGGTGCTGGAACTCAGGACTTATTATTCGTTTTCCTAAAACGTTGAACAGAGAACTCAAGAAATGTGACTCACTTCTTTGTGATGCCTCAGAATGGGTACTCATATTCAGACCTAAAGCTACGACACTCAACCGCTAGCTTGTGCAACAGTCTTAGCCGTTAGCCGAATGTGCGAGGTTTTGTAAGGAGACAACTCTGCCTCATCCGTGTACACTCTGTACGACCTGACGGTTGAGAACATGTTGTGAGCATGCGGTTTGTTCTTTAGTAGAGCAGAATAATAAAGAGCACAAATATATTTAGCAATGATACCCCATCCCTGGACTTTCACGTCACGTGTGCTGAAGTAGACATCAACATGCTAATTAGCAGTTGCTTGAGTTAGGGGAAATTGATTTTTGGTCATGGTTGGGTCAATGAATGCGTGGCCTGATGCCAAAACAACACTGCAGGTTGAATAATAGCCTACCTTTATAGCTTGTTAGTCTAAAATATCATTTATTTTACACACAGGGCATTTTTGTAAAATAATCTGCCCAGATACCAAAAATGTCAATGTAATGATTTGAAAATTACATTTAACACAGATTTTTTCACCTCATCTCTTATAATAATTTATGAAACTGGAGCTTCGGTGCTCAATGTCTGTACATGGTACAAATGTACTCGTGATACATCCTACGAAAGGTCACATTTTAAATTTGTGTTGTACATCCTTAACGGGCAGCATGATGTCTTAGTGGGTAATATGTTGTAGTTATTAGTGGAATACCTGTGTTGTATTGTAAACCTTTCTGTGTGTGCGTGAAGTCTTCCTCGTGGTCGATCAATGTAATGCGTGTCCTCCCTTCCCCTGTGTTTGCGTTGTTTGGAATGTGTGGCAACATTAAGTTTCTGGTCGCTTTCATTAAAAGCACCTTGTTTAAAATGAGATGTCTCCACCTGGTTGCCACAATAACTTCTTTAGTGTTGTACTGACCATTTAATCTATAGGTCAAAGCACATGCTTTATTAATCAAATCACGCCTCAGGACAGCAGAGCATTTTGTCCATTTGCAAAGCATTAAAATTTCAGAGTAAAAGGGAAAGCCACTTTCTAGTGATTTGTTTTCATGTTAGCTCAGTGCTTTACTGTAACCATGCGGCCATCGAGTTAAAACTATGAAATAAACTATGAAGTTTGGCAATCAGCACTGTAAATTATATTTTAGTGCAAACAATGTAATCCAGTTTAACTTGTGCTGTCCATACAGTAATGGCTTGAGTGTGGAGAAGTTGGCTGTGGTGGGTAATGGATGATCATTTCGTACTCTGGAATCTTTATGGTGTTGATGAGATGTAACCTTATCTGGTAACGGGGGGGGGGGGGATACTGGGTTCAGTGACCCTTGGGTTTGTCACTCTTCCTGGAGGCCTGTTCAGGATCTTCCTGATCTATGGCAGATTCCCTGGAGCAAGGAAAGATAAAAAAAAAACAGTTAGAATACTGAAGTAAGGAAAATCAGAGCAAAATCGTGGAGGTAATCAACGGCAGCTTAACAGTAGGTGAGAGGCAGACAATCAGGTGAATGGCCATCATTCCTTATTGAGAATCAGTACGCAGCTGCACACCTTGCAATAAGGACTCACGTTTACAGCACGGCCCACAAGCGCTACCATTCCTCTATGATGCCATTTTTTTGTGGCCAATTATTTCTCCTAAGTATTTCTCTTAGAAGGTATTGAGGCAACAGCAAGACATTCTGAAGGCATCTGTCAAAAATACAGAGAAGCGTAGAGACTTTCATCGTCCGAGTGAAACGGGAATTCAGGGAGAACGCAGATAATGCTTGCATTTTTGTATGTTTTTGGGTGGCCTCATTGTTTGGGGTTGTCTATTTGGTGTTGACTCCTAGCAACCATAGAGACAGCACTCCTCTTGCACATCTTGCCTTATGTCTGCATCATTAGGGTTCTTAATGGCAAGTTTGTTGTTATGATTAATTTCATCCACCTTGTGGCTGGTCATCCTCGCATTTGGTTGTTTTCCAATGTACTGCAAGACCTCAACCAGCAGGTAACCAGCATCATATGCATTATGCATTAACGTCTGCTGTGCTTTATTACGTAGTACGTAATGAGTATATTTTTTGAGGGTCGTGCATTTCCTGGCAACAGTCAGGAAGCCCTCTCGCCACAAAAGCCGCCAGTCTGCTAACTGCTAACATTGAGATCGTTGCCCAAGTGTCGTTGCCCATTTTGCTTCAGATAAATTGCACCTATGAACATACCATATGGAAACACAACGAGACACTTCTTTTGATGGATATTACAAGTAGATGTAAATTATGATGCAAAGCTGTTTTATGCATCACACGTGTTTGTAAATGTTCGAGCGACTGATTGAAACCTTTTGACATAAACAACCTGACTCAGTGTGATTAGGTAAGAGTGAACCATAACGACCTGGTGATCATGATCTACGGATATGGGCTGGGGGGCAAAGCTACAGGTTTTCGCCAGCTTTGCACAAGCTTCAGTATTTGCAGATTTTTAGATGCAGAGGACCAGAGATGCTGACGTGATCTGACTGAGTGGGCTGGAAGTCTGGCATACATTCAGACGGGGAGTGTGAAAGTGTGAAGGGATGTGATAGTCAGCTTGAAAGTACAAAATGTGGAATACGGTCAAACAGGGAATCCCAGGGGATGGGATACGGCCCGATTGAGAATGTGAGACGATAGAATATGATCAGCCTGAGATTCCCAGGGGATAGGATATGGTCAGATTTGGAGTGTGAAAGGATCAGATGTCATCAGACTGAGAGTGCTCTCAGATGGAACATGGTCAGCACAAGCCTGGGTGACTCAGCGCAACATATGCCTTGGCGTGAGGTATTATGGTCTGCATTGCCGACTCGTGCTGTCTGTTCCCCGGCCTCAGTATAGACGTGTTCAGGCACAGAATGCTCACGAGTGTCAAATCAGTCCCTCGCAAAAAGGAACATATTTATTCTGCATTTCATGTTGATCTTTGTTTCAGATAAAAGACAGATCAACTGTTTGCTGAGAGATTTGTTTATCTTACAAACTTTGTCATATTGAATTTAAAAATAGACTCCATCATCAAAATTACTATACATGAGCAGTTTTAAATATAAGTTCAATTCTATGTATAGTTAATTTAAAACAAAATGTTACTGTAAGGAGGCTCCAGGCCCACAGTAACCCAGGATTAGCAGTTAGAAGACGGAGGGATGAATGAATGAATGATTGGTTGAATAAGAAGTTGGATGGATGGATGTAATTGTAAGGTTTGCATCAGCTGGGATGGACAACAGATTCATCTGATATGGAGACTATAGGAGGAATGGGCTGGGTTTTTAACTCCTCTGGGATACAACAGGCTGGATAGCGAGAGGACTGGTGTTTCAGCTCAAATGAAGGACAAAATGATGGGAAAATGATGAGACCCTGGACAAAGCTATTCTCCTTTACTCTCCTCACATGAAAAGGACTACTTTGTGTCCTAACAACTAAAAATCAATTACTGATACTCAGATAAGCTTCTCTCTGACCATACCCCTCCTCTGGAATATCCTTCTTCTCCATCTTTATCAAAGGAATTTATTATCTTTAACATTTATTATTTTTTTCTTAACATACTGTAAATAATATTTGAATGGGTGTAATTTACAGTCAGTGACTATTAGCTAAACAAGGAAACAGTAATAGAAAATAATCATTACTGCAGGGTTTGGTCGGTCAACGGGTCGTACTTTTGCCATGGGCCACCAGGGTTGGGGGTACAAACCCCGCCCCTGCTGTGGGTGAAGTTTGCGTGAGTGTATCCCCATGTTGCAGACTTCCTCCTGAAGGTAGGCTAGTTGCGATCCCTTAATTGCCCTTAGCGAGTGACAGAGTGTGTGTGCCCCCCCCTGTATCACACCAGCATGCTGTCCAGGATGCCCTCTGCCACCCCAGTTAGTCTCTACGCTGACGTGATCCGGCACTAAGTATGTGGTTGGAAGGTGGTTCTCCTCACATCTTCTAACTCAAAGGGCAAGGACAGTTTGTTCAACGGGGTGTGACAGAGTGTGTTAAAGTACCAAATAATTTGTGAGGATAAAAGTCATTCTCCACAGTGTAAGTTCATTTATGGCATCATGATATAAGCTAGTGGTCATTTAAATAAGAGATGCAGAGACTGAGCTACCCTACCATGTGATGCCAAGATGGATTAATGTCTAGAGGCTCCAGTAGGTCTTACCCTCTGGGGACTCACTTATGAAATGCAGATAGGGAGCATCGTTTCCAGATTTCCTGCAGGCTTTGCATTTGTGTGACCGCTCTCTGCTTCACTGAGCATGACACCGGTATGGCCAATGGAGGAGAGGCAGGTGGCCCAAGCCCGGTGGGGCTGAGTGGTTGCGCACTCTCAAACTGAGGCCACGGGACCAGAGGGTGGCCGGCAGAAGTCCCACACTGCTGTTGGTGGTGCTCCAGCCAATGGAGGGTTAAGTCCGAGGCCAACACTGGTCTGTACACTGAGACATGAAGAAACCACCAGTGCATACAGGTGACACGTTGAAAGCAAGCATGGATGTTTATACAGTATACCTCCTTAGCATTTAAACCAGGAGAAACATAGGCAGTTTACATTTTTTCTGTGTATGCAAACGGATATTTACTGAAGCTATTCAAATTAAGGACTTTGAGTTCAACAGCCGGGCCTCTCCTGGGATTCAGCTGGCTACCATGGTTACTAGTCTATGTCTTTAACCACTAAGCTACCTGCTGTGCATAAAATAAGTGGGCCTACAGTGATACAAACAGGGTCAGCTGCAGAAAAGTTGAGACGATTCATCTTTTCTTTGCATCAGCCGGCATGAAGACTGCATTCCCATCCTCTCTGGTCTTTTTTGTCTTTATGTAGCCGGCTTGAAAACCAATAAGAGAGGAAAGTGTGGGCACTTCATGTGAAAACCATAGCTTTGATTCAATAGGGCAGCAGTAATGCAAACTCAAAGTGCTCGCAACTGTGAGTCAAGCTTCTATAAATTGCTTAGTGAGTAAAAGCCAAGATTCTGTGTTTACTACAGAAAGTCACCAAATTGTCTTATGGTGGATGCACTGAGCACAGGCACAGAAATAAAATGATCAGATTCACTAGAAACTGAACAAAAAAACTAACTGTACTAGGGATGTGCCCAACCAATATTCAGTCTCGTTATGGGTTCCCATACTAACCAAAAACACTGGATGAGTCACCAGACAAAAAAAGTTATAAACGATACACAGTATGATATGATACATGGGTAAGTCTTGCTTCATGTTGCCAAATTGGCATTTTGTTTCATGATTATTCCTTATTCTTTAAGGGATACGAGTATTTGTTTCACAGTTAGAGCATTTTTTGATGGCCATATTACAGATGGCATATAAATGGCTTAAAAGTTAAGTGGAAACCAAAAGACTAGAGGATTGGTATAGGCTGATATTTGTGGTTGTTTTTGGTATTGGTAAAAGTGGTTTTGACCCATCTATAATCAGTACAGCTTTACCTTTATTAATGTTGGATAATCTCTTGGTGTGAAATAATGTAAATAAATTATTTGCACAATAAGCACTGTATGAAAAAATGCCCACAATCTCTGAACAGACATCATCAATCCATCCATCTTCTGTAACTGCTGATTCTCTATGGGATCACCATGAGCCTGGGGTCAGAAGATAGGAGACACTCTGGATGGGATTCCAGGCCATTTCAGGGCAAGATATACGTATACACATATATATTTGTCCCTGAAAATCCAAATAGTGATAGTAATATCAATAGCATAATTAGTAAAAAAAAAAAAAAAAAAAACTTTATATATTACATGCACCCAATATACCATGAAAGTTAAACTCAACATTTCAGTTGCCCTTAGCATTTTCTTGCTAGAACAATTTTATGTGACTCAGAAATGGACTGGGGAATGCTGTTTTAAGTCTGCAAAAGAGTTTCTGGAAAAGGGAAGGTGGGTATTGAGCTGTAGGAAATTTGCAGTGGGGGAGGTTCCCGTACGGCCGGCACACGTTTCATTATGTGCTCACTTTTTCTGACGGGTGGCCGAGGTATCAGTGCGTTGTGTTCTGAAAGGGGCGGCGCCTACAGGAGCCGCTCTTGCATGCAGAGGCCACTCGGGGCTCGTCGGAAGGCCTGCTCTCTGGACTGCAGCTTGGTTTCTAGGGCTGGAAAATCACGTGGACTGACATAATCTTGGCTTACCGAAAGTCTCTGCTTGCAATGAAGGTGCCCTTTTACGTGCCTGTGTAAGTGTTTCAGTTGACATGGGCTGCATTTTACCCTATGAATGAGTCGTTGGCCAAGACCGTTTACCTTATAGTTCACAGCTGCCTTTCGCACCGGGGAAAAAAAGAGGTGCGACTGCTGTTTCGGCAGGACTCGAGCGACTCCCGGCGTGTCGCAATGCTAAACCACACGGTGAATCAAAATGACTCTGTGAGTAGCAGGAGGCTAAAGCCTCCCTCGGGGGCTGGGGGGGGGGTCATCAAGGCACGCTCTTGAGGAGAGGCCTCAGAACTGTCACTCTGGAGCAGCGTCAGCTGTCTCCTTTGTGAGGGAACATCTTATGTGGATTCACATGCAGATCGGTGCCCATCAATCAGAGCCCAGCCCCACAGAAGATAAGAGTAACAGCCAAAGTGGTGTCCTATTGAGGGACGCATCATAATGAAGCATGCGTAATAAAAAAAAAAAAAAATTTTTGAAAATACAAATCCATCCATCAATCCATCTTGTAACAGCTGATCCTGTTAAGGGTCACAAGAAGGAAGGAGGAAGGGGGTGAGGGGTTGGAGCCTATCCCAGGCAGCACAGGGAGTACAACCTAGATGAGATGCTTGTCCACTGCAGGGTACTTAAATGGCCACTTTCACACAAACACAGAATACCGCACAGTAGAGGCAATTGAGAGACACCATTCAGGGTAAGAACATATCTTTGGATTGTAGGAGAAGATCGGAGTATCCAGAGGAAACCCTCAAGATACACGGAGAACATGCAAACTCCACACACACACACATAGAGTGGAGGTGGGATTTGAACCCTCAACCCTGGAGGTGTAAACCAGTGTGCCCCTCTGAAAATATAAGGGCAGCCATAAATGCTAATCTGGGGCTGGGTCAGTTAAATGGAATGGTTTGAAATTGTTACTCAAATTTCTTAAATTCATTCTTGCTATTGCTTGCTAAATTTAAATGCATCGTATGTGTAGTAAAGGTCATAATAATCAATATGCTCAAACCCACTAAAAAATGAGATCTGTTTTTAAGTAAAAAAATATGCTTTTCTCAGCATCATAATACAGCTCCCGTATCATGAATTTTTACATGTGTTTGGAAACAGAAACATAAAACGTGTAGTATCGATATCAAGGCTTCCAGAAAAGTGGAATATCCTGCGGGAGAGAGATGTCACCGTGTCATTGTCCGCCGCCCGCATTTACAGTCGGAACACACGGCAGACCACTGCGGTAGGCTCCCTCCAAATCAGAAGCATTTCATAGAGTGTTCTGATGAACATCAGGGTCAGCATGCAAGCAGCACAGTGCATTACGTATAGTCGAGGCATCACAATGGTTACCGTACACCCAAAATACCAAGTCAGAGAACTAAAATTTTGATATGAAACATAACCAAAAAATCTATCATTTTTACATTTAATAAGACCATAGTTTGATTGATTTATGAGAAAATTTTACTTATATAATTTGATTTTAAGGTATTTAGTACAGTACTCTCCATTCCCATAGGGCAGGATTTTAATCAAAATCATTTTCATTTTCTTGAATCATTTTGATAAATCAATAGGGTAAAACAGCCCTGTGATGGACTGGCATCCTGTCCAGGGACTCTTCCTGCCTCATGCTGTCAGCTTCCTGGGATCAGCTCCAGACTCCCCACGATGCTCTACTGATAGGTGGGTGTGAGGAATCGGGTGTAACAGTGTTATATAAAGTGACGGCTATGACCACAAACCCATTGCAGGTAAAGATCTGATAGTTCTGCCTTGCCCTTACTGTGTTTGTTGTCCTCTTCCAAATCTGTAAGAATAACACTATTTTTTAAAAATCAGATTGAAGACTCTCAAGAGGCTTGTCAAACCTGCAGCATCAGCTATGCCTGGACTCCTCTTTTAAGGCCTTCCTGACTTTGTAATGACTTCCTAGCAATAGGATGATTTTTTTCCCCCCTGGGGGGCTGGGGGATGTACACAACACATTTGGAACCTGAAGGTCAAGCACTGACAATAGCTTTTGAAAAGCTTTTCAGGGAGAGGTTTGGAAGACGCACGTCTGACAGTTCATCCTGACTCTTTAGATGTTGGATAAACAGAGGAGTAGAGAAAAAATAAAGCAGCGAGGTAATACTGCGGTAAACTTGTGTGGGGAAACGAACAATGGCTCAGCCGGCAGTGGACATGAAGTAAACCATTGCCTGTTGACTCCCTTAAACAACACATTGGGTGGATGGAGGAGTGCGACTTTGGCAGGCACACAGAAAGGTGGATGTAGGGGTGGAACTCTGGTAGGCACCCAGAAGAGCAGGGATGAATAACATGGCATCAAGGAGGGTGAAGAAGCCACTTGAGCTGCAATGCTACATTCTGGACGATGGGTGGATGCATTTTTCATTCTGTTTTTAGGGCAGAGGTGGACAGATGGAGTATGGGTGAAGACGACCCATTTTCCAAGAATGTCTGCACCCCCCAAAAATTGAAACTGTTTGTGAATCCACATTTTAATAGTGAAGCCTAATTTTAAGAAATGTTGCTACCACCTGAACCCTGTATCAGATAAGCCATATGGAAGATGGGTGGGTGCATTTTTCTCCTTAATCATGAATGTTTGCTTTTCTACACTTAACCTTTTCAGATTTGCTCGTATTCGTAGTGTCGCGTGTAGATAATGAAAAGGACACTGCAGACGTGCCTTCAGAGTCTGGTGACATTTCGTCGGTTGTCCATTTCATAGCATCGCTGCAATCTTGGTGTACTGTAGTCAGGAGACAAGTGCAAGTAGAGATGCACGGGTCACGTTTTCTCAGCAAAGTCTCCACCCAAAAATGGAATGAAAAGTCACATTCACGATTATTAGTTTTAGTTGGAAGTGGTAACAAATGAGTCACCTCATATCTGTTTAAATGCACGTTATGTGTCTGGTTCTGACAAGCTGAATATAAATCCCCCCTCAAAAAAAAAAAAAAATAACAGGAAAGGTTCTGTAGTGAAAAGCAGGGTAATCACACAGCACCCAGCTCAGACGTGAACGATATGGGTTCTGTTGCAGATATTCATATATAATAGTGAGGGAACGTTATTTGA
This sequence comes from Gymnarchus niloticus, assembly GCA_009936485.2. NCBI lineage: Eukaryota > Metazoa > Chordata > Actinopteri > Osteoglossiformes > Gymnarchidae > Gymnarchus > Gymnarchus niloticus. Next base: position 10,980,176 of record JAACJT020000031.1, on the reverse strand, counting down.
TAGAACCTCCATTTAACCGAAACCCACAGCACATGCTTTCATTATATAATGTCCCCATGCTTTGTTCAGTAGAGGGAGAATATAAATGTCTGAAAGTGTTTATCTGTCTGCTTCAATTATTCAACTTTCCTAGCCCAGTATTGACAGGGTGCAGGCTATAGTTCAGTAACGATCTGCTTGTGCTTGAAATTCATGTCCATTCTCCTTATTTGCCATGCACCACGACTCCTTACTTAATAATTTGCTTTCAGTGGCATTTAATGAGGCAAAACACCTAATATGTTTGGCTTTTTGTATCACTATCTGAGATCAATGTTTGTTTACTTATTTTGAGCTGTGAATTATTCATAATTGTACAAAAAGGTATCTTTGAAGTTTCCAGCCAGAGTTTCACCACAGATAATTTAGGACTGAAACACTGAGGTGCATGACCTAATAGATTTTTATTTTTAAAGTCCCAAATAGCTGTTTATATTAGATAAGTAAGTGCAAGGGGCAGCATCGCATAAAGCGTGCAAGACTGATTTGTTTCGGAAGTCCACTAATATGAATGTCCCGCATGTATTTATCGGTTCGAAATCTCCTTCACTGACGGTAACTCGTATTTTTATCCCTCCACATGACTCAAATGACTTTACATAATGCCTAGCTACACTTTCATGTTTGTTATTCCATCATAAAGGATAAAGATGAAGTGTTAAGAAAAAAAAACAAAACAGTAAGGTCCGGAGGAGAAAAAAAATTCCTTCAAAATGGGGGAAGAAATAAAAGCCAGCATTGCACTTTGTTACTGGGTTTTATGTAATAACATTATTCAGCATTATAACTTTATGACTAGCTAAAAATGTGAAGGTAATGATTCATTTTTATGCTATTCTACAGAAACTGCGAAATAAATTTCTTTGCAATAACTCTCTCATAAGTGGGTTTTCTTCAAGTCGGAGAATTAGCAAAAAGCAATAAATTCTGAGTAAATATGCCTTTTATCCACTCTCAGTTTGAACCCTAAATCTTGAAAGGCCACACACCAGGTGCAGTGTTTTGTGTAACACTATGATGTGGATTCCATGCCTCTACAATTGTAACAGTATTTTGCCATATGAACAATCTTGTCTATTTTTTCAGGGTTGTAAGTTTGGCTTGAATGTCGGCAGAGAACCAAAACAACTGCGAAACAACAGCTTCAGTTGTACACATGTAAAAGCTGGCAGGAATATTTTCAGCCTTCCTGAAATTTGGTCTAGACCTGTCCCTACCATCCCTACCTAAATCTATGCCTATGCATTTTTTAATAATAATTTTAAAGATCCCAGCACAGAGTGAAGTATGGGGAATGGTAGAGATGAGATGAAAGTTGTGAGAAAGAGAATATAAGAATGAGAGTAAACACTGTGGTATGTCTACTAAATTTAGAAGGATTTAATATTCTCCGTTGAAAGCTGCAGCAAATTTTTATTTTACTGGGAGATAGCATTTTTGTTTGATATTTTTTTTTTTTTGGTTTTCCTTAAAAATTGTGTTAGAATAATTATATTATAAAATCTATGGTTTTGTTTTGTTTACTTTTTTTTGGGCAAAGTCAAGGCTCCGATGGTCATCATAGTCATTCTGCTGTGGTTTCTCTCAGGAAACAAGTGAGCTCTCGATCTCTGACAGCTTTGTAGTTCTCACCACGTTGATCTTTCTTCTGACTGCCACTCCCCATATGAAAAGCTTTAAAAATATATTGTATCAGCATGCAAGTATCTATATGGCTGATGTAAGGAAAGTTATTCATTTAAAAATGAATGATTAAGCTCCTTTTGTTTTCCTTTGAGTCAATTGGAAAATTGCTAATGCTCATAATTCCATCCAATTGGCTTCTACATCTGCTTATTCAGTGGCGAGTCATAATGAACCTGCAGTCTATTCCAGGAAGCATAGGGCACTACAGCAGATAGCTTTAATGAGATGCCATTTCATTGCAGGGCATGCACACACTATGATATTTTAGAGGTACCCATTCACCTAACTGCATGTCTTTGGCGTTCCAGAATACCCAGAGGGTACTCACAGAGATCTTGGCAGAATAGCCAGATTCTACATAAACAGAGCCAGCGGCACGATTCAAGTCCTCAGCCCCGGTAGTGTGAGGCTTTACCATTACCCACTGAGCTACTGTGCTGTTCTCATGATCATTTTTGTTCCATAAAATATAAATTAATAAAATATCTTTAATATCCCATACAGGGAGTTCCTCGCTCCATGCCCCATGTTTCCTGGGATAGGTGCCAGGTTTGGCACAGCTGTGTGCTGAATGAGTGGCTGTGGAGGATGGGTGAACAATGATGACTGCAAAGAAATGACATTAGGATGTTAAGCCAGACTCGAGCATCAGAACAATCATACACATTTGGGAACAAAGACCCAGTGGAGTTTGTTTAGGCCGGCATGCAATTGTTTTGCTCTTTCAGCCTTGTTAATTTTTCCAGGCCGGTCAGATATAACTGACTTTTTTTCATCATTCTCCAAACATTTGATGCCAGTTGCCCATATCCATTTTTCTTTCATCTTTCTGAAGCAGGGGAACTTTATTTTTTCCAAGTCGGCACAGATGAAAGGTTTTCAGATGTGAACGTGTTGACCCAGCATTCTGCCCTTTGTAAAATGCACCATTTTCCCCTGGTTTCTCTTCATGAACATCCTGGCTGACAGCCCAGTCACAGAGTGACGTCATGAGGTCCATCCTCATGGGGTCTTACTGAAACCTGCTTTTTGGGCTTGGATCAACAACTGGTCGTATGTATAAATAGTACCTCATTCAGTGTCCTATACTTAGTCAGCAGATTTGATGATGTGGATTATGAAGATTATGTCGGAGGGGTTTTTTGGCACATTTGATCTTATTGGCAACATTTCTGATTGATTTTGGAACTGATAATGAAAGCAGTACAAGTTCCGCTTAGGACTTCATAACGTTACACTTCTTGATTTATGTTTTTAAACGAAGAAATAACGATCAATGTGTAGCAGAATAGAAAAAGTGACATTTTTGCAAAACCAGTACTGTGGCCAACTACAATTAAAAAATCTGACATAACAATGTAATATGAAACCTTGTGTATTTGCTGCTAACTCAGAACCCTGCTTTAAAAGTTTTTAATTGTTTTTCCCATGCAGTACTCTAACTCAGTGGGTAGCTCTGTAGCCTCACACCCCACAGACATGTGGTTTAGATGGGTGAGTGCAGCTAAATTGCCCTCAGTGATGCTTGGTGTGTATGTTTCCCTGTAATGGATCAACATCCTGTCCCCTCTTGTTCCCTCCCCTTCAGTCTCATTCCTCCCCTTTCTGTCTCATCCCATCTCCTCCCATCCCCTCCCTTCTGCTCCTAGCCCCTCCCATCCCATCCCTCTCCTCCCCTGCCCTTCCTGTTCTCTTCTTCTGTCACATCCCATTCCTTCTTGTCCTGTGTCGTCCCCCCTCCCCTCCGGTCCCCTCCAGTCCTGTCCCTTTTACTCCCATCCCATCCCCTCCTAGCCCATCCCATCTCCTCCCTTCTCCGCATCCTCTCCTGTCCCCTGCCATTCCCTCCTATCCCATCCCGTACCATCTCTCATGCCCATTTGTTTCCCAGCATGGGCTCCAAGCCCTCTATTGTGCAATCTATGCATTACTCATAAGGAGAAATAAGGGTCTAGTATGAGCAGAGGGAACATGACCTTTCAACGTCGCATGGAATGGGATTGGTTTCTCACACTGTAGCAAATGTTCGAAACTTCAGAACGAGACGCCAACGACAACGGCCATTAGAAACATATATAAATAAATAAGCAGCGATAAAAATCACGCTGTGCATCGATGTGAGAAAGCGCACCAGCAATCCCTCTTATTAAATCTATTTTTGAAACCAGGCAAAACAAGGAGGGGGGTGGTGAAGGGGGGGTCATCACTGTTTATTCTGTCATCAGATAAATATCTGCTGTAACTAATTGGGTCCCAGTAGTTCTGGGCTGCCTGGATATGATCAGTGTTGGGTTGAGGCCTGTTACTCTCCTGCTGCTTCTCTGCTCCACTGATGCCAGGAGACAGCCTTTTTGCCTCTTCTCTGGCGATGTCAGTGAGGAACCTCGCCACGAGGCAAAAAAAAAAGCAGGGCCTCCCTTGCTAACCCACGCACCCTCAATGAAGCCTTGAGGCAGCTCTGCATCCATATGTGGGGCAGATATCAGTGGTGGCTTGTGAGATGTGGCTTTAAAATATTTCTCTTAAGCCAACGTGACACGAAGGGTGTCTGAGCTCTGGACAGAACACACTGGACAGCAGGAGGAAGACACAGGTGTAGTTTGATGCTAAGCAGGAGTCCAGGGAGTGCAGCAAAACTCCAAAACGTAAAAAAAACACTGATAGCCTGTTGTACGGTAAACACTCCTGAACATATTGGTCAAGCCTGGGCAACCTCTGAAACCAGAAAGAAGGAACATTAAGTCTCTTAAGTTTCATACACATGTCAAGTCTCCACTTAAGGTGTTTGGGTTGATGAGAACACAGAAGATAGATGGCTGCTACATGGGGTTCTTCAGTCATTCAGGCTTGAGTGACTTGAGCAAATCAGGCTGCTGTCTGTGGCTCTGGTACAGCTTCCGGCAAACTCTTTAACCACCTTCACACAAAAGCTGAATGATATGAGATTTCAGGCTGAAAAGTCTTTCCATGTGTTGGTGCAAAACTTGTGGCGCAAAACCCTGCATTGATATATTGAGACTGATTATAATATACATGGGTGCGTATTTGCATACTCATAGCATTACCAGCGGGATGGCAGCATTGAACTGAAGCCTAGAATTCCTGAAAAAGTAGAAAGACGTGACTGTTTTGTTCCCACCCTTGCCTGACTTTATCCAAGGGTGCAGTTCATGTTTATTATCCATTAGACCCATGTAAACACCCAGTGATTCTTTTTCTTTTCTTTCAGAGCAGGCAAGTCAAGCAGCTCTTCTTCAGATTACCACTGAAATGGAGAAGCCATTGAGATCAGAAAAAGACGCCACACTTGTTGAGGCTGTTAAGCAGTGTGTTAGGAATGATAAACGTGAACTTGAGTGTCGCTCTGGCTGCCTAAGGAAGTGCCTTCATTGCCAAAGACATTTGCATCAAACCATAATTAAACATTTGAATATGTTATTAGATTTAGCTTCTCTTGAATACAAGTCATCTGGAAATAGTTCATTTACTTGTGTGTGACAGGCCAAATGGGAATTTCTCCGGCGAACTCTCTGAAGACGTCTTTTCGGGAAATTTCGAAAAGTTTAAATTGTCAGGTTTGTCCTGACCGTTGTGGGCGGAAACAAACAATGCCCCTCAAAAAACGTGTCTAATTTATAACATCGGCTTGTAAGATAATGAGAACTTCTGCGTGGTGGTGGTCTGATTAATAGCAGAAGTATCTTTCGTTCCGCAAAGCCGGCATAATCTATTTACTACATCCGAACGGCAGTTTTTCTATAGAAAAATAGATTAATCATCTGTAGAATAATACATTTTGCTCTACAATGGGATTAAGTGCGAAATAACAAGGACGTGAATTGTCTTCTTTTCTGATGTTTTCATGCGTTGATGCTCTGCCAGCAATGAAGTTTTAGCAGATAAGCACACAGCTTCTTTTTATGCAAATGTGCTCGATGGTATTTACGGTGCTACAGCTTGTAGTTCCGCCTCATCATTGTTGTTTGTTCGCTTTCCCAGCTCGGTTTTTGTAAGATCTGACCCCTCTGTGTCGATTCTCTTCCCACACTTTACGGAGTCGTTTTGAACATTGCTGCTCGTGCTTTACAAATAATCATGACCAGAATCAGAATTTGGACACATTGGCTTCAACTAAAGATGGAATCAGGGTCGCCAGACTTCGGGTGACATAAGTAAGGTGTACATTGTGCGAATTTTATGTAAGCATTGTACACATTTAGACCTCTGCTCTTCCACCACCATATTGTGACGCTGTACAGAACGAGAGGGAACCTGGAGTACCACGCGCTGCCCATCCAGCTAACAATTTTAGGTTAGCAGAACGTTCTCATAACGGTGTTTTTAGGTTGTCACAACGTTTTTGTCCAGTCTTCTGCACGTTCCACGGACGTCATTTTTAAAAACGTTCCTACAACGTTCTTTTTTGGTTAAGTTTGCCGATCAACGTTTTAGGAACGTTAGAAGTAACGTTAGTTATATAACGCAGCAACTGAACCTTTTAAGAACCTAATGAGAACGTTATTGAGAATTATTGTGGGAACGTTCCCTGTTTGCTGGGCAGGCTCAGTGCCAAATGTAAATTGTGTGTAAATGTGTAAATTATGACGACTCGTCGTAAATAGCATCGTATCGTGTTATGTCGTATTGTGTACAGTGACAGTGATGCGCTGTACCGTGTGGCCGTGTGAAGAATGTGCTAAATGTTACCATCACTATGTATGTGAGGGGCTGCAGTGGGGTGGTTTGCTGCTAGTGTTGGTCAACGAGTAGATGCCCCCCATGTTGAACACTGTGTCAGAGTCTGGTTTGTGAAGTGCATCATGACTCGCAGCTTTGCTACAAAATAACAAATGACAAAAAAGTTTTAGACTTCACTTTTGCTGCTTTTTCAAGTTCAGGACACCAAAGAAAATTCCCGATTTGTCTAAAAATCTTTATTTTTTTTTCTTAATTTTTATTTTTTTCCACAGGGTCTCTCTGACACTTCTGAAATTTCATCCATCCTATTCTCCATTCCTCAACTCCAAAGAAAGATCCTCCTCGACATGGTGGTAGACAGTGCATGATTATCAGACAGCACTTGCTTCAGAGTAGGGAGGCAGCGTTAGAAGACATCCGTGAAGCCAGGAGAGATTTACCCCAGTGCTGAGCCAGGCAAACGTGACGTTAATAAGAATCCGCAGTCAGACCTGACACACGCCCTAGAATTGATGGACAGGACTGATTAGACCTGTAGATATTGTGTGTGTGTGTGTGTGTGTTTTACCGTCTCATTTCCAATGACTTTGTTGTGGTCTGTTGATTTCTTCTGTTGAAAAATTATCCACTCACCCATTTCAGACATCTTCTCTTACCGAGGGATGCGGTTTAAAGAATAATGTACTAGACCAATAAAAATACGTTCCCCCTGTGCCTCTTCACTGTAATATACTACTGCCTGACATGCATGTAGCTCCACACATACAATAAACCGCTGTGCTGTAATGACAATACTGTCAAGGGCTCTGCATAAATATGCTTCCCTGTGGCATCGCTAAATTCACTTTGAGCACTGAAAGATAATGTGTTTACCTCAGCTAAACAAACCATAGCAGATCTGCTAATTGATAAAGCTTTAGATAACTGTGTTTTAAAATTATTTCACCATTGTTCTTTTTTTTTGGGGGTTGAAAACATTTTGACAAGAAATTGTGCAGTTTTGGCAAAGTGCTTAACAGGCTTGCAATTTTTGTTATTTTTTGTTTTAATTAAATGGATGTAATGAATTGAGGAAAAAAATCATTACTTTCCCTTGTCTTACCTGCTCAGGTATATTCATATGCTGCAAAAATGCTTAACATCAGACTTGGACATGGGAAAAAAAAGAAATTGACTTGAAAATAACTTGTGTCATATACATTTTTATTAATATGCAAATCAGCCACACATTTAAAAAATATGCACAGCTCAAATTGTTTCTACATTTTACCAACTAAAATACATTTAAATGCTCAGATCCTGGTGCTGAAACAACAATCTCTGTCAGTCTTTGCACTTGAAACATATAAGTACACTATCAGTGAAAATACACCTATACAGAAAAAAGCAAAATCAATTTCTGGGATTGGTGAAAATACTATGTAATATAACTGGATTTAATATGTCTAAAGGTTTTGTGTTCCTAATTCTGAATAATGTTCTTTCTGAGGAAATGTCAACTGATTGAAATGTCAAATGCCAAGTGATTCCAAAAACAGGTATATTTGTTTTTTAGTGTAATTTTATTGTAAACTTCTCCTGCTCATGAATTTAAAAAAAAAAAAAAAAAAGTCTGGCAAAGATTAGGATTTTAGCATTAAACAACGATGAATGTGGTTTTATGGCTGGTCCGGTAAACACACTAATATAACATTTTTCGGTAACACACAACACTGTTCGGTACGAGAAAGAAAATGAGCGTCTTTTGGAAAAAACAAGTCTTTGAAGCAAAGCAGTAGAACAACACAAATGACCGATTAATGCCAGAAATGTCATTTTGTGAAGATAGCCAAATGACAAGCACACTGATATCAAACATTTTGCTCTATATAGTCTTGGCCCATACACAAAAATGATCTCCTTCAATTGCTTAGGGAAAATGTAATGCACTCTGCCTAATTTTTGCCCATCTCCAAGTAGAAATCGGTTCCTGTTTCCACGGACCCTCTAGCAGTGATGGTATGGCCTAAAGGAGTGAAACACCTCTGGCTGTATGAAGCTCAAAACCATCTTAACTTTGTTTACACATCTGCAATGGAGCTTTGACAGCTATCACCTTTTTCTTTGTTATTTTTTTCAAAATGAAAGTTACTGTACATGCATTGGTGAGTAACCAAAAAATAATATTTCTCTCCACAAATAGTGATACATAAAGTGTGTGAAAGTTTTTCATCTGCCAAGAGCCATATTTTTTTGGCAGCTTAACTTTAGGCATGATTGCACTGTTCGACCGATATTTTTGCTCCAAAGCAACTTACAGTTGTTTACTTTTTTATGATGGACATTTTATCTGGGAATTCAAGGAACGTACACGTTGAGTTTGCTGTATTCTTATATTCATGTTTACTATCATGGCATGAGCTATGTTTTTTCTCATTCCCTGATTTATCCCTCTCTTTTTCTGGGGCCTTGAGATTGTTACTGGAGTCTTTTCTGTCATTTACATTGTTTACTTGCTGTTGTTGATGTTGCTGTTGTTTATGGTCCTGTTTTTTCTTGTGGGGAAATTCATAGTTTTCACATTTTCCCACCTTAAGAAACTGAGAGGCAATGGTCAGTGTACAGGGTCGGCAAGTTTACGGTGCCCCTGGAGTACTTCAAGTTAAGGACCTTGCTCAAGGGCCCAACGGTAATATGGACGCTCTTGTAGGCTTCAGCACTTGAACCTGTGACCTTTCGCTCACAGGCACAGACACACTTCACGGACCGATGACCACATGTAAACATTCTGGCACGGAATTTTGGGAATATTTGTAAAGTTGATTACACAGATATCTAGATAAATAGATTTGTAAGTACATCTATTTTATACTTATGGCACAAAAGCTGTTTCAAAAGCTAATGCCACTGAATTACAAAAATGAAGGAGCTGCTAAATATGTCTCGGGGCATATCAAGTGGAAGATGCCAATGATTCCTAATTGGTGATATGTACAGCAGGTCATTCTCCAGCCTGACACACCCATGCCATAATCCATCAGATCAAATAGCATGAGACTGACAGCGCTTTGGAATCTCCGTCACCTGACTTCCACCCAGGCCTCCACGTCAGTGCAATTCAAAACCGTCACACACGTGACACAGATAAGCACTTCCATACTGTGTTGTTGAATCATAATAATAACAATAATAATAAAAGGTGACTTTATCTGTTGTTGCAGACTCAAAAGACGCTGAAGCGTTCAGGCAAATTATTCATTAAATGCATTGCTTGGCTCCGGAGCCCCTTGGACAGATAAAAATGCAGATGAACGAGAAGCGAAAGCGTACTACTCATTAGCTTCACCGTGAACTTTTCATCTGCTTGATGGACTGGACTTAAGAGACTATGGTCAGGGGAAAACTAACTGTCTGCAAAGCCTTTTTAATGAATGCCTCAGAATGATTACTGGCTCTAGGCTGGATAAGAGACTGAATAGACTCTATTGAGCCCCCTCATGGTGATATGTCATTTACAGCAGAGCCTGATGTCACCGTGTTGGGCAGCAATACCGATATTGTACGTGGCAGGCAGTAATGGCAATCAGGAGTAAGCCAGTGGGAAATTTCAATATGGTCTGCGAAATACTGAGATTGGAGATTGGGGGGGTTGAGTCTTTGGGCTTACCATTTCCAATGGTTCTCAATTAAACTCCCATTTTAAAGGTGCGAAAATCTAATGACCATGCAGGATCTGTGACCCCGACACCATTTGCCATTACTCCTTGCTGAGAAATCTAAAGATTATGTAAAGTGACGGCTGGAAACCCTTGTCTTCCAAGTGATGATATGCCAGATTTGCAGCATTTTTTAACAAAACAAAATACGCTTTGCTTGTAAGGAGTTTGTAGCTGATCTAAAATTGAGTCTCTTGGAGCATTATTTGCCCAAATTCTTGTTTTCCCCTTATCATCACTTATTAAAATCAGTTTATTTCACTTTGATGTGAGCTAAGCTTATAATTATAAGTGCCTCAATCATCCAGTTTCCTTGATTAAATTTTTATGCCATTATAAATTATGTATGTTTGTTTATAATACGTTATTTAAATAAATGTTAATATGTACTTCAAAGTGCATTATTGCATTATCAACTACCTCATTCATAGATAATATACTATTATTGCTGTAAGTATTACTATGGTTTCTGCTACTACTACCATGAGCTTAGCACTGGTAATAACAAATCCATCTGTTTTCCAAACACTTATCCTGGTTATGGTTACAGCCTATCCCAGGCAGCATTGAGCACACGGCTAAGGTACATCCTGAACCAGATGGTAGTGCAACATAGACATGCATCTTACAGTACAGAAAATGTAAAGATGCTAGTTAGCCTAACTGCAGATCATGGGACTGTAGGATAAATTTGGTGTGACTCAGGAGGGACATGCAAACTACACAGCAATATGACTCACAATACTGCTAAGAATAATTACAATACATGTAAAAAATTGTTGTCCCCTGTTACTCTTATGTATAAAATGCTAAAATATTTTTAGTAGCAAGCAAAACAGATAAATATCATAATGTTTTATGCAGTATTGTATGTGTGGTGTAAACATTAGTGGCTGTAGGTGACTGCCATAACTATATTTTTTCAGCGTCACAATAAAGATTGGATGTTTTCAGTTTTATGTCATTACTCCCAGGAAAAAGAAGATCCAGAGACAGGCCTGGTCAAAGAGTACAATTATGGCAGATGGTCCACTGGATGTGTTAGACCATCATTTCTAGACAATTTGGTTCTTTGGTTGCAAGGCAGGACCAGCGGACCCACAGAGTGGAAGAGCAAACCCCTTCATTTAAAGTAAATATTTGGCTGTTAATTCAACTGGAGCATGAGCCTAGTGTTGCCATGTTTCAGCCGACTGGGTCATTAGCCATTTGTTTTAATTAAGTAAGAGCTTTGCGTACATTTGATGGGAATAGCTGGCAACTGGGGGCTGTGATGTAGAGGGTGATAACCACCCACATGCCTAGACACAAAAACAAATAATTACTTGCATTAAAATGATTATAAACTGCCCCCCCCCCAAAAAAAAAAAAAAAAAAAAATTTTGGATAAACAATGACAGAAAATGAAGAGAAAAAAGAGAGAATAGAAAATGCACTATGAGTCAGAAAAATAGCTATAGAGGAGCGGTGATGAATCAAACTGTGGGCACAGTACTGAGGATGAAGAGGGAAGAAAAGGAGACGAAGGTGATGATGAAAAAGAAGAGAAGTTCAATGAGTAAGGAGCCAATGTGTTGAAATTCTTTTGCAGAGATGGGAGAGGAGGAAGAATTGAGCAGTGAGGAGTAGATGATGGGAAGGCATAGAGAGAGAGCAGCGGAACAGCAGGATTGAATCCGTCAAGCACTGCGGGGCAAGACATCAGGTGGGTTGGCAAGACGGGGAAGCCAAATGAGCAAAGAAATGACCTCGGGGCCTGAGATCAGCAGTGGGGAATGTGGGAACAGCAGATCCCCAGCTACGGGAAGCTGGTGACTGCCTATTGAAAGGGACACCCCTCCTCCTGCTGCAATTTGCATTTGCGGTGCAATTTGTTGGCCGAGAAAATTGAGTTATCTGTGCGAGTATGGAAATTGGCTGCTGTGTGATTTAAAAACCTGTTATCATCTTTTTTTGGTGACAATGGTGTCATCTGATACTCTATGGCTCAATGGAATGTCGGTGTGTTTTCCCGGATGCCAAGGAGCCACGAAGAGCCTGGTGAAGGCACCGGAAATGAAAAACCTGTTACAGATGTGTAGTTTAGTTTACACATTTGAATAAATAGTAACAATTAAGGCATCTATGACTATGAAAAAAACATTTTGAAGCAATGAAAACAATGAAAACAGAGGCTACTGTGTTTTATTGTGCTTTTTAGATATTCCTGTTTGCTTTCTGAAGTGAAGTTGTATTAAACATCAAGGATAAATTCCCTAAACTGCAAAAATGAAAATGTTCTAGTTTTTTGTCTTGATATAATTCTGTATAGAAAAGCAGGGAAGACAGTGTAAAACATGTCATTTATGTTGAGGTAGAGCCCTTTAATAAATAAATACATAATGCAAAATTAGAACATCATTGTTTACGGAGGAAACCAGTATTGCTGACTGCTGCTTTGTCAAAAATCGCTAGAATATTGCATATTAAGCTTTCAGGCTTTCACAATTGCTACATGCAAAGTTTTTTTTTTAAACCTTAAGAGGTTCAAATGCTGAGTTGTAGAATTGTAGAAAGGAAATATTACAATATCACAAATATCACAAGGTCTAATATATGAAACATGAGCACTGTAGAATACCTTGGATCTTCTCCTAGATTGGAAATAAAATTTTTTCATCTGCTGATTGTTAACATAGAAACAATTATCAGCAATTGGGTAATTGCATTACATAAATAACCAAACGATGTACTTGCAACAACCTTTTCCAAAATAATTTTGATTGCTTCTTTTCTATGGCAATTTTTTAGAGGTAATTATATTAAATTGCCATAAAAAAATCAACATTACAGCAAGCCAACATTTAATTCATTACAAATGATTAAATTATGACTGGTGCATTGCCACAGAGACACAACTTTTCACAACATTTCAGGTAGAAAATGAGTTTTGGCACTATTTGTTATGTTTGAAATTTAATACATGACAAACTGTCTGTGGTCTTTGGTCATCCCATGTTATCTGTAATTAACAGTGAAATATACGGTGTTTGCATATTTCTGTTGGCTTATTTTGCTTAACCTGGCAGAGACAAAAGAGAGTACAGACTACTCTGTGGAAATCTCAGTATCAGGCCAACAAATGACTAGTCCTTTATTCTCTAACATCTGAGAGATTAGCTTCCCTCTCTTGCAGTGTGAGCCTGCTCTTCCCTCTTCAGACAAACAATGTTTATTTTCTCTTAAGCAGCACCATCACTCTGACGCTACGTTGTCGGGCAGGTTCCCAGCAGTCCCTTTTCACCGTTCAGAGCTAATGAATGGCCTCTTAGCTTGTCTCTCACTCCAGATATCCTCTCAGACCTGATGAGACCAATCCTTCAGTGTGCTGTTTGTTATCACACATTAAACATTTTGAAGAGATCGTCACCTTTATTGTCAGACGGATGGCTCTGGTCTTTCCTGGATGACTCATCGATCTGAATAACTTGCCAGTGACTGGGGAAGAAAAAAAAACTAAAGGCAGGCAACCTTTTAAGGATGTGCAGACACATACATTGCTTGTAAAACCTACAAGGAGAACTCAGTTCACGTTGGCCACTTTGGGATGCGTGTAATAATACGCATGGGCGGCATGTGGGACAGTTTTCCTGTAAAGCCCCTGGGATGGTGCAGGTCCTGGATCCACAGCAAGTAGTTCGGTAACACAGACGAGGGTTCTGAATGGCTGTTGTGTTGGGAACTATTCCACCATCATGGAAAAGACATCGGTGACGTATGGAAAATGCTGGAAAAAATGTGGGAACCCTCTTTTTCAAGGAAAACCAACTTTGACGTCATGGTGAAGGCTGTTTTATCTTTGAAGGTAGCATGCACCATAAGCAGACCAGACTTATTTCAGCCTATATGGCATACATATTCGAAATCGAGATCTATAATGTAAAATTCTCAGCAACCAATATATTACAGAATGATCTAGTTATATTACAGAATGATCTAGTTCCTAAGTTACTCACCTTCGTCTTCTTTAAGGGCCCATTATAAGACATGAATTGAAATAAAAATTGAGACTGAAATTGGAATAAATGCTTCCATATTATGATGGATTACAATTGATGAGTAATAGTCTCATTTAAAAGAAAATTCATCAGGAAGACAGCCAAAAAAATTTTAAATCTCAGTTAGGGAATGACAAAGTGGGCAACTATTATTTAGAGTGTTCTGACATTTTCCCCCGAACAATTCCTTGCTAGAGATTTATAGGCATCAATATATTTATAGATACCTGCATATACGTATGTGTAACATTAATGTTTTGGGAAATTACGTATAAGATTATGAAAGAAAATAAACATAAATATATGGCTGGAAGTTTTTCCAAAACTTGGAGGAAATGTGACTGTTTAAGCATCAATAAGTTTAGTATGCAAATGTTCATTTGGGTTAATGAACGAGTTATTTTATTGAACGCCATTCAGTCTACTTGCCATCATCCGGTCTGCTTAACAAAAGCATTGCAACAGAAGGAGTGTTTGAGAGGAAACTTTACTGTTGTTTCCACATCTAGCTTTTTGGCCGTTCTCGACTAAAGACCGAAAGAGTGAGTGAGAGAGATTGAAAAAGTCTACTGTGGATAATTATGCCCTCAGATGAGTCCCATTTTCCATGCAGCAGAGTGTGAGAGAGCTACCAGCCATGCATAGTATCACAAACACAATCTCCGTGAGAGCATACAGCTTCTACTCTCGGTCGAGCACTGGCGACTTCCTCCTGTCCGGACTTGCAGCACATTTAGCGGCAGAAGGTTGTTGACATTTCCAAAGCCGCGCTGAAGCAAGCTGTTTGTGAGAGGACTTTCGCAAAGCAAGGAATTCATTTTTTAACATGTCTCCCTGACTCCTCTCATCTGGGGTGACTTGCTTTAAAAAACATAAAGGCAGTGAAGAGAAATCCACAGCAAGCATTTAACATGGTCATAAATATCGTTCATAAATATGTTTTGTCTTAGACTAGACATTGTCAGAGCTTAAGAAGCGTATTAAATAGATGCAGTTACAGCGGTGGTAGTGGAGCTGTGGTGTCTAACGCAGTATGCAGTGTATGTTGGTTCTATGAAAACAGGAGATTGTTTGCATCTTCAGTTCACATCTCAAGCTGGACAGCGACGGCGGGTCGAGATTGAAGTAGAGCGCCTGTGTCCGAAACACGCAAACCCTCTGGCACAGAACTGCCATTTAAGTAGATTTTCAATTTAGACGCCAGATGTTGCCTGAGGAGCTTTGGAGATTTTTAAAAGAGTCCAGTATTCCAATATACCATTTTAAGACCGGAGGAGTGGATGTACTCAGGTGGGGCCTTGTGGGGTCATCTGACGAGAGCATTCATTTGCATCTGAACCTGTTTTTCCACTCAGAGGCGAATTTTGCTCAGACCTTAGTCCCAGATGCTCCATTGCACGGCCCATTGTCGCCTTCAGCTAGAGCAGGTTTGTTTTCCTGTGTGAATTCCTGACGTGCCAAATGAAAACAGCTGTCTTTGTTTTCAGTCCTCGCTGCCATTCCGTTAAAACCCATCTCCACACTCGTACCCAAGCGGAGTCATCATTTCTCTCTCCTGTCCCCGTGTCACATCATTCTATTTGCCGTCCCACCCGCTGCGAGTCTTACATCAGCGTATGCCGAACACTTTCCTGACAGTTCCGATGTTATCCTGCAGGACTGTCTACACCCTGCATGCTTTCCTTGTAGATCTGTCTAAAAGGGATAAAAAAGCATAACAAATTGGCATGGATTAATGGAGCCAAAAGCTTAAAATAAAAGAAAATATGAACAAAATATGCCTGGTTAATCTGTTACTCGCCTGCTGTAAATTATCTCGGCTTTTCATGTTGCAATTACGCATGGCTGCAAAGTTTAAAATTGGGCTTTTTGGACCCTTTCTTAGAATTCTGTAAGAATCTCGCGAGTCAGGGTGAACAGACACAGGTGACAAGAGAATGCAAATAGGAAACAGAGTTTTATTGGCCATGGGTTTTCCTCTTTTTGGACACACACACACACACATAAAACAAATGAAGAAAAGGCATTTTGGCAATGGTAAAGAAGAAAAGCTCAATGTGGTCAGCGAGGACAGCATTTACCAGGTGCGAGGGAAAGCACAAGTTGATCGAGGACAAAAAAAGAACTTTTATAGTAACAATGAAAGAGAACTGGAAGTCTGAATCAGCACGACACTCTTGGTCACCTGACTCTGCCTCCTCCAGTGATAGCCACGCCTACCACCCTCCTGGGCTCACATAATCTGAAAGTAGAGATTATTCCCTCATAAATATGCAATTACCAGGAATCTTTTCACCACTGGGACCACAATATGTTTTATTTAAGAGTCCCAGTGACTGCACAATGGTGAATCTTCCAGAAGGGAGTCCTGTTCTGCACACCTTAAACATCTGCAAAGCAGCATGTTACAGGAATTGAAAGCTTCTCTGTAAGAATGTGCACAAAGTAAAATGTCATCTGCCAGCTGAAGACCAAGGGAATGAGAGGAGAACATACGGCAGGTGGAGGGTAATTATTTCATATTAGATGACATCATCCATTGGCACAAATCCCCTTCTTCAGAGTGAGAAGCTGGCATTTGCATGGTCTAGAACTTTCACAAGAGTGACACTTCCTAGGAACAACACCACAAGGCCAGGGAGTGGGCTCCTGGGTCCCAGTAACTGCACGGACTCCCCAAGGCATAAACAAGGAGGACGAAACACACTCGCCCACCTGAGTGTGCATGTGTGAGTTGGTGGAAGAGGAGTGGCTATAAAGCTGTCATCCGTAAGATAGACATCAGATATAAAAATGCCCAGTGTTATTGCTGTGAATCAGATCTAAGACCATTCAGGGAGAACTCTGGGCTAGGAGCCTCTCGCCTCACGTGGACAGGTACACAAGCCTATTAACCTTGGGCGAGCCACTACTTTATCTCAGCTCTGCCCTGTATTATAGGTTCTGTCAGATTGCTGCTTATAATTTCTCATTTCTACCCATTTATACTCCAATAGAAGAATAAAGGGAATTTAGTGAGATACTTTGAATTTGGTGGAAAGATACAAGAACTGTCCTGTCAATATTGTACCTCCTTAATAAAGTGGACCTCACGAAGGGGCTGCACTCCATCTGCCTGTAGTAACGTGATGGAAGAGCACTGGATGATTGAAGCAGAAAAGAGAGATGACCTTGACTTTTCCTTCTGAGCCTCATCATTTGTGTTAGGAAGGCAAGAAGTTTGCCAAAACACAGAGTGTGGGAACATAAATTGAAGTGGGAAGAAATGATGGTGAAGTTTTTCCTTTAAAATTTATTTGGAGAAGTGGTACAGTTGAGTTGGTGGCCCTCTTTGCCCATACAGGGCTGGGGCTTGATTTCACCCCCCATCCTCTGTGGATGTGCTGTGGCTTTACTCCTAAACTCCAAAAGCCTGAAAAAAGGTAAACCGGTGTTCCCAAAATGCTCTTTGTGTGTATGATCATCTGCCCTGTAATGGACCTGCTCCCTCTTGATGGCATTCCCAGGTTCGATGCTCTGCAATTCCTGGGAACGGCTCCAAGATCCCCATAATTTGGTAAGGAAAATGAGGCTGCGGATGATGTATAGGGATAACATATAAGGGTATTCTCTTGCATAAACATAGGGGGCATTGTTTTTGGACTATTTCACTGTCATAGTAGGAGAGAGACACAAGGATGGCACACAAATTTCATTGTATGCTCTGAATGCACATGACAATAAAATGACTTTCCATTACAGCTCCATCAAGTCATCTATTGTATCATCTATTGATACAGTTGACTGTATTTTAATAAATATGTCTGCTGTTAATGTGTTAAGTGACTGCGGTGTTTTTAATGAATGGCTACTAGACTGGCAGTTAGGAACATTTAGTTCATATTTCTTTTACTGCTGTCAGAAGTCCACTTCTCAGGACAACTGAACAGAGTTAACAAAAAACATGGCTTTGCTCTCAAGGTCCAGAGCACCATACTCCCTCCCTGACAGAATGGCACTTCCAACTGGTGATGGGACAAATGAGGCTTCAAAACTATGGTGGATAGGACTATCCTGAACTAACCAACGAATGCTGACTATAGGATACTCGCACCCACCACGGGTTTTGAAGTCTCAGTTCTCCCATTACTACCCCATACTGTACTCACCTACATGGTCTACTTGTCAGTCCTTTCCTCTTCAGCTCTCGCACTCTAGTCCAAATCATAGGATCAAACCAGAGAATCGAGACAGACCACAACATCAAGGCTGAGTAGAGCAAACCAAAGCTCAAGACTGAGCAATTTGCATTAATTGGTACTAAGAGCTAAATTACATTTTTTGCAGGTGTAGGGGATTATCACTTGAAATTATTTTGAGGGGTACATGTCCATGAGGAACAATCATGCTTGTGGCAGGTAACTAGTAGAGTGGATTCTGGGTCAGGAGTCATACCACTGCTGTAAGGAAGACCCCCCCCGCGACCCTGACTATTTGAAGAGGACAGATGGACGGATGCATGGCTGGATGTATGTATGTATGAATGGATTTATGAATGGATTTCTTCCATTAAAAAACAATATATTTGTACATATTGTTATACATCTTTGTATCACACTGAATATGTATATATAACCCAAAATTTAAGATATTATTATAAAGCTTTAAATATTTTTTAAGTAATACAAAAAATTCACACCACGTTTTTCCACAGCACATTGCCAATAAAGAATCACTTTCTCTGAAACGCTGCAGAGTTGTGTCGAGCATACACAGTGGTGCTGTGTGTTTAATTTAACTGGGTATGTATGTTCAAATGATATACAGTGAGACTACTCAAATTACAGAAAGTCTTAATTGTAGAGAAATGTGCCTGCAGACAACTGACAAATTAATATACTGTTAATTAAAACATTTATAGCTTAATCATGTTTCTGGAATATTTCATCTTCAACTACAATAATTGGGGGTTCTGATCACCCGACCTTGAATGAAAGACTGTGCCATCTTTCCTTCTTACAGGTTTCTGGGTAATTTTGCTGCTCAGTAAGAATTAGTAATAGAGCGTCTTGACTTGTTGGTGTATGTCATGTCTTAGAACATCCAGCTGGGAGCTGGAAGCCAAGAGGAAGGTTCTTTAGAGTTTATGAGCTGTATGTAACATCAAAAAGAAAAAAAATACTGTTAGACGTGCAAAAAAAAAAAAAAAAAAACATTTTCAGAAAAAAGACATGAGGATCTCTTCCTCCTTCCTCTTAACTGTACCGTGCCTCAATCTGATTGGCTCGCAAGGTACAAGAGGGTGTGGCTCTACCACTGTCTGCCTCAGGATTCTGTCTTCCTAATTGCATTTCTGAAATCCTCTATGCTTTAAGTTGTTTTCATGGATGATAAGGGAATTCGATGCATGCTCTGGTCCTCTGTGTAGACAGAGAAAATCTTATTACACTTGTGAGATGGTACGTTGCCAGCATCGATCTAACAATTTGAAGAGGTGTGCAAATGATTCGATATCTTGCACAGACGTGCACTGGATTCCAGAGGATGAATGCATCACGCAAACAAACAGTGGAGCCTGAAAGCTGATTTAGGCCCTCAATATGCAAAATGTCGTTTAAGAGTCAGTATTTTTCAGAATGTTCTGCTCTTAGATTCTGACATTTCTGATTAATAGACTAAATTCTTTTCACGCTGAGTGAAGCGGAGGGCTTATCTCAACAATGCTTCACAGAATTTTAATCAAGGACAAATCCTTACAAAGGATGATAAACACGAGCGTAATCGAAATGCTGCAAAACTGTTATGGAAGCTCCACTTTCCTGTATTAATTGCAGCATGTATTTTGTGCTAATGCTGCTTATAATTAAAGTGAAGTAATATTAAAGTTGTGGCACAAGTATGCATATTAATCATTGACTGAAAACAATCACTGACTGACCTCTCGCAGTGCTTGTTTTCAGCTTGCTAGTTATCCCATTTTATGCCTCTGTCCTTGTAAACGGACTCCTTGGGGCCATACAGTCAGTTAAATTTAGCTTTTTTTCTGGGTGTGAAAGAAGTTTGCCGGTACATTTTCCACCCCCCCCCAGCGGACTCCTCAAACGTTCAGCTGTTTTCAAGCTCAGAAAAGCCCAAAGTCACACTTCGCCGTACGACAGACGCGGGAGTACGGAGACGAGGGACAATAACCACGGGGGAGCATCTGCGGAGAAAAGTAGGCCGAGTTTGTCGCCTCCTTCAGGTAAGTCGAGGCGGCTGTCGCAGCATTACGCCTCTGGCTGTGTTAACGGCGGAACTCCTCAGCTAACGTGATTTTATTTCAGGCGGCTGATCAGATTTTAAGATGAGCCCATGCTAAAAAAAAATGATTACATAAAAAAGGCCTACATAATCTCCAAATCTTGTGTGAATGGTATTACTAATAAAAATCATACTTTTGCTAGGATCAATGTTGTCAGCTTGGTGGCATGTCAATCATTTATCAAGATTTTTATATGAATTGTTATATTTTTATGCTGTGCCTATTCCATCATTCCACCCATCTTGTATAACCACTTACACAGCACAGGGCCACAGTTAGCGTAGAGTCTAGACCAGGAAACAAAGGATATAAAGATGACACCGTAGATAAATGCTAGTCTGTTGCAGGCAACGATTTTCAGTAACACAGCGGAATCAGCTCAGATATTTTATTTTACAGACGCGTGGGGCTCTGTGGGTTAGGAGCCCATTCCTGTGCTGGGAAGGTCACCTATCCTACCACATAGCCGTCGGGCCCTTAAGCAAGGCCCTTAACCCCAGACACTGCTCCAGGGATGGTGGATAACCGGCTGACCCTGCTCTCTGATCCCAGGCTTTGCTCTCAGCTATGTTTGTGTGTGTGTCACAGAGAACCAGAATGGATAAGCCAGAACTTAGGAAGCTGTATTTGTACTTGTACAAAAAATAAAGTTTCACATCATACGCTGTAAACTGCTGTGCGTGAGTCTGTGTGCTCATCTGACATGTATTCTGCGAGCAACGCCCATCGTCAAATGACAAACCAAATGACTTGTGGTTTGCATATAGCTTAAATAGCTGTGGTGTAGCTTAGACAAAATTATAAGGCATACCTGTACATACAGTGGATGCTCTGCTAACACATGAACTGCTGTGTGTCATCTAGACACTGTCTGTGGCAAGTTTTCGCCACTGTGCAGCACAGTTCCCTTCCAATTTGGACTTTACAGTGTCCTGACAACGATTTTACAGGCCGTCGTGGAACAAACTGCTTTTAATTTGCTGGTACACTGGCTTCATTAAAGCTTCGCCGACTATTGTCTCCCTTAAGCTTGTGTTAAAAAAATAACTTCATTAAAAGAAAAAGTGAAATACCACTCATGCCAATAGTTTGTTAATGAAAACAGTAATAAAAGGGGGAAAAAGTACATTCAGTCACAACAGAGGTCAAAGCATTAAACATTATCAGTGATGGTCCTGTTAGTAAATTCACGTTCTCAGTAATAGCTTATTTTCTCCTCCTGAGAACGCATGTGTATCTTCCTGCTTCAAGGAAAACAAAGTTTCGTCTGGGACTTAAAGTTTATTTCTAGCCTATGCCATGCCTGAAAACTTTCTTTCAAAGCTAAAAATCAACATTATTTTTATACTACTGCCTAACCCAGTTTTACAAAAAAAAAAACACACAATCATGAAGTTATATGGATATTTTAAGTTTTCTTTCTTATCGAGTTTTTGATTATTTTTCTGTTCTGTTTTTTTATGCTAACAGTGGCTGAGTGGATTAACTCTGTCCTGATTCTCAAGGTGCACAGTTTGGATCTTCTTATTTGGCTGTTGATTAGTCCTTGCATTGCGTTTCAAGTCAATATTTATTTTTATTGTCATGTATTCATGGTACAATTAAATTCTTATTGACGTGCTTCCAGCAGACCACAGGTCCAAATTAAGACAAGGCAATAAGTACGGCAGCAGATGATAAATCAAAATAAATAACAAATCACAGGAAATAACGCCATCATCCATAAACAAATCCTTAACATTTGCATATGCGAAACATGCTAAAAAACTAAGTTATAATAATACTTTACACCCAGAGTCTTACAATGCTGTTGTAGTTACCATTAAAGCTGTCTTAGACCACAGGAAGTTGTTAGATTTATTTCAAATGTTTACACTGCGGTTATGATGAACTGAGCAGTTGTTGACCATCACTTTAATTACAGCATGTACTTTCCTTATCAGATGTATTATTTGTACGTAATGCACTGGTGACCTTAAACGGGGAGGACATGTCGAAATTGTTTATTTGGCATTTTATACCATCCACCACAGCCTGGTTGTGCATGCATGAATGGGCAGGGTTGTTTTTACTTGGAAGTACCATAAAATATGCCCTTTGATCACGGTGTGTGTGCTTCCCCAGATCCTCAGGGTGTTTCAAAGGTGCTGAGCTTTCAAAGCTTGACCCACTACTTGTATGTCAGGGTGAACAATCTTGCCAAAATGAGTCGAGGACGTTTGTACCTTCCTGCTCAGAAGGACATGAAAATAAAATAAATGGGGAGATTCACAAAACCGAATCAGCTTGAATCAGTATTCCCTCACTTTCCTCTTCTCTTTTCAACATACGTCTCCCCCTTTCCTTGGAACAGCAGATTGACTATGTATCAGAAAGTGATGAGACCAGAAGCAGATGTTGGGTGTAGGTCTGGCCTCGTAATAATTAAACAGACGCTGGGTGAAAGACTCCTAATTCTTCGCCACAACTATGCAACGATGGATTGTCATGGATTACAAATGAGCATAAAACAGCACTGGTACTGGAACGAGCCTCAGCAATCCTGAATAGCTGAGGAGAGACACAAACATGACACATTGTAGGTGCTACCGTTTGAAGGTAAAGGAGCAAACTACAGGAATGCGTCTTTGTCGCTGGACTCTGGCTTATTCGCCCTCATATTTCTGGGTGGTGGAAAAAGTCGCAGGCTTTTGAGAACAACACAGCCCATAAGCTAGCTTAGCGTTCCTCTCCACTACACGACTTTTCAGATCTCAGAAGATTATGAAAGGACTGGGTGGTTTACACTTTAAGGCTGATCAATGTAGATTTTTGATGGGATCACACCCTACGCCACTGCGGTCACATCCTACACGATTATAGCAGATTCGCTCTCAACTCCGGTTATGAAATTCAAACATGTCTGAAATACTACAACTCATCTCAACCACAGTCGGGAGACCAGACATTAGAGTCTGTGCCCCTATACATTATGTGACTGTCTGCGGTGACTAACAACTGCGATACGGACCGACTGATGCCGACTCGCTAAAACATGAATCGGAGCTAAAATCAGGAGAAAAGTCATGTAGTGTAAACACAGCCTTAGCTGGAGGAACATGTACCGCCATCGTTCCCAGAGCCCTCTCCGGGGACAGAGATGACTAGGAAAATGTTGCTAAGCTAAATGCTTCATTACCAAATTCACTCTGTGTGCCCAATACGGGTGGTAAAATGAATCTCTGAATCATTTTTTTTTTTTTCATTTCACTACTTTACATATCACGTTCTGTGCATACCACAGTAAACAGGTAATCGTTAAATGGTACTAGTTCATGCAACACATGTTCCCACTGAAGTAATATCTACATATTCTCCTCAACTTGATTACTGTCTCTTCTCAAGTCTGTTCATAGTTAATTGTTTGAGCATAACAGGACCAGGGGGCTAATTAGTTTTATTATGAACTGAGCGGATTTAACTGATAAGGGCGTTAATGAGGCTCTGTGTGGGTGTTTGTTGCTCATTTACGCATTTTTTAAGTATTGCATTCAGGTGAAGTAGTCGCATGTTATTATTGTTCGAGTATCAAGCCGATTTTCATATAATTGATCCTCGGCGTTGACCTGAAAACAATTTGACACGCATGTTCCGTCGTCGGAGCAGCCTCGCTCTGCGGTAGCGCGCGTGGGCGCGCGCGCGAAGCACGTGAATAATGGTTCAGCAGATGAGTCCGCACCGTACAGATATAGAAGAATAATACAAGTGATGCATGGAGTTGAAACGTCCCATCCCTCGACAGCTAACGCAGTCGAGAGCATGCAGTTAGGAAACATCTCCCTAACAGAAAAGGAAGAGCCAAAAAAACAGAAAAAATGACATTTCAGATTGTAAATTTGTAAATACTCATGCATGCCAACTGGAATGGTTCACAAAGGAACTCACGACGTACATATCAACATTACATGTAGATTTCAGTCAATTAATTGAGTAAAAAGACGGATTGAAATACATGTGATGCTTTAAAATTTGAAAAGTCAATGTGGGAGCATAAAAGGTCAGAAAACAACAGAGGACAGGAAACAAGAACTCCCAGGAAAGTAGAAAAAACTTTTCAAGGTTAGACCCAGTTCAGCCCCTCCAGCCATATTAATCTTATTTAAATGTGAAAAGAAGTCAGTCAGCATTGTTTGGACATTGCAGTGTAGACTTCTTACACTAACAGCTACTAATCAACGGAAATGGTGCAATGTTATGAAGATTGAACAAAGTGCTTCAAATATTAATCCATTTAAGACATCATAAATATTTTACGGTCTTTGGCAAAGATAGAAGCATGTTAATGACGTTCAGGATTTTACGAGTCCCGTTTAGTTTGCGTGTCAACAAACAGAAGGTCTTTTCTGTTACAGGGGTCGCAGAACTTGGAGGAGCTGACCGTTTCCGACAAATCCAGTTGGACCGAGCCGGGAACAGTGACACAAAAGGCTTGTCCTGGCACCATTACAGGGTAGGGAACAGGCAATGAATATCAAAGGCATTACCCCACTGGGACCCCTTCCTCCACACAAACCGTTAACTCCTCGCTGAAGGTCGCCCAGTTCCAAGGGATAGAAACTCGCTTCTTTTGCAGGCTTTAATGCACATCAATTACTTCATACCTCTGTGAATGTTAACAAATTTGTGACCCTTATTTCTTAATTTGTGACACAAAAATCACTGAGTATTTCAATGTTAGTAAAGTATTTAATATTTAATTGAATGGATGCGACACAAGCTGACATGCTATTTACTTTTACGTATGTATTTTATAAAATTTATCTCTTGTGATTTGCTAAGAAAATGAGTAACCATCATGCTGACCCTTCGTTGATAGGATTACAGAATGGAACTATCAGAAACACCCAGCTTAATGGCAAAACTCAGTCTAGGTGGATGAGAGCCATGATATGACCATATGAGTTTTTTTCATGCATAAATGTTCCTTCCCTAGATTATATATTATAAAACAATAAAACATCGTACCTGCTCATAAAAGAAAAAAAGTTGTGCATTTAGACAGAGATGGACTACCCTGTACGAACATGGAGAGAATGTTGTCCATCTTCAAAGATACGTAGTGAGTAACTTTATGCTGTACACCATCTATCCGTATTGCTACATTATACAGTGCTAATAACGTGACAACGTTGTGTTCAGTGCACGCTGCTGTAGCTTTAGGGTTGTGGCTTGACGTAGGCTTTACATGTTCCTCTCCACGCCTGTGTGTGTTCCCTTCTGGAGCTCCAGAGTCCGAAGACACTGCACTGTAAGAGCTATGTCAGACAGGAGCGTGACACGTTGGAGTTGGGAGGAAGGAACAGACATGTCATTGAAGGACCATGGGAGCATAGCAGAGATTTAATTAATATAAAAAACTGATTTTTCAGCATTGATACAACAGGATCCCTTGTTCCTAATGTTCGAGTGTGTGTGTGTGTGTACCATGTTTATATTACATTTTGGGGACAAAATGCCCTCAGGAGGAAATAAAAAACTCAATTTTATAAAAGTCTCTGAACGCAATCAAAAAAACTAAAAGAGCCAAAAGTCGTGTCTTTTGTTGGGATTGTTATGGTTAAGGTTAAGGCTGGTTAAGAGTTAGGGTTGTCATAGTTAGTGTTAGGGTTAGGGTCAGGCCGATAGAAATGAATGGAAGGTCCCCACCAGCTTAGAAATACAAACGTGTGTGTGTGTGCATATGTACCTTGTGTTGTGCTTCTAGCTCTTTGGGTACAATCTGGATTATTGCAAGCTTCACTGGGACACCTGATAGGAAAAAGAAATGAACAATCTCAAAATTCTCAAAGGCAAGTCTTGTTGCATTGGAGGGAGGAGGAATGCTGAGCACCACACTGCCAGATTTCGGGCAGACATAGTCTAGGATGAGGCCACTTGAAAAGCACACTGGTGGTTTGAGACCACACGCCCGACCTCAATAACTCAGTGTGGGATGAGTGCGGTGACTCAATCGGCTATTATTTTTTAATGTAAAGGCAGACCTGAACACTTCAGAGATGCATGAAAAGGAGATCATCCTGTCCCAATCCTGGTGGCTTCAAGATTTAGAACCCTGTTCCAATAGTGCTCTGCCTCCCTCCTGACCACTGTCTGAGGTACTAGTGATCCCTTGATCTTTAAGTTCTGAATAAGATCCCCGTAATGCTTGTATTAATCACATTTTATTAAAACTTTGACATAAAAGTTGTCACAAACCACCTAGCAGATAATCCAGAAGGAATTAAGGAAAGAATCAAATTTCAACAAGTAAGAAAAAATAATTATCTTTTCTGGACCCTTTGGTCATTAAGTTATACAGTTCTTGAATTTAACATTCATCAAAATAAAAATGCCAAAAAAAATGAACTGTAAAGCACATATAATAAAAAGTCTTTTGACCACAGCCTTGTTGATAGTGACAAATATCAACAAACATGGACATGTGACCAGGCTGTTGTTGGCAGAGCACTGAGATGGAGATCAGATTGGATAATGGGAGCACTGCCAGGTGTCAAATCCTGTCTCTGCATATTGTCAGGGTGCTACTGATGGCGTGTGAGCTCAGGTTCAGATGATTCAGTGTGGATGGTAGAAGAGAAAGCAGAAAAAAATATATATCATCTGGCCTTTTTTCTCACAACTAGTTTGTATGACCAAGCGGATGAATTGTGTAATGTGTAATACAGGAGAATTTCAATGTAATTAATATGTATGTCAGCATATCAAATTGATATTAGGCAAAGGATATATACCACAGGGAAACTTAATAGCAACAGCAAATCAAAGGATACTGTAGCTAATAGATCTAATAATATCTAATGTTAGCATGACAGAACTGACTGCTTGCCTCACTGCAGCCTGGCTAGGATACATTTTATGTCTTGCCAGATCTAGCTACAAACTGAAATAAATACATACTGTACATCTCAGTGATTTGTATTCCAAATATGAGCTGGAATATTGCTGCAAAAAATTGGGATAGTAAGAGATTATTTTTTGTACTCTCAACATTTTTTTTTAGTTAAAAAGAGATATAAATGAGGTGCAGGGTGTGCAAATCTGTTAATCACTTTAAGGCTGAGCAGTACAAATGCAAAAATATTCACTGGTCAAGTTTTGCTCTTGTTTTATCTACAACATCCGAGTCCCATAACTACTACAAATATGACTAAACAGGCAATATATTTCTAAGTATACAAATGCTGCAGAAACTATATCAATGCAGTATTCATTTTGCTTAATAAGTAGTTTTTTAAGGAAAAAAAAATATATATATATACACACAATTTTGTTGCAATATTTGCAATAATTTAATGTATCTACATTATAGTATATTGCAGCTCTCCAATGTGTCATATAACATTTAATTTATAAGGACTTAAGTGGTGGGAAAAATCAAAGCGCTGTCCAAATGTCCAGTGCTTTTTGGCTTCCTACTGAGCTGGCTTCTTTGATCCTAAATTGAAGATTAATCAGGCTAACTTATCAGGCATGAACAACACACCCAACATTTTAAAACTTTTGCCAAGTAATCAAACAATATTCTTGTTTGGAACCATTTTATACATATATATTTTTTTAAAAAAATCTGGAAAGGTCTAGAAATCAAAAATACAAACTGTAAGGCTTTGGTAACCAACTCAATGCTTGCTAATAATTTTCCCAGTTGGTATCTTACAGACAGAAAAGCAATGGACTCAGTATTGACCCATGTTGCACTCCCTACCTGACTACAGAATATTTGGGGAACTCATTATTAACAAAAAAAAATGCTTTGATAAGTTAGACCTGCACCCAATTTCTGTTAGAAAGTTTGTTACTCTGAACTTCCGTTCAGTACATATGCAGAAACAGTAAACATTTCACATAAAGGCAACCTTCAGGTCGACTAGAAAAAAACTCTACTCTACTGTACTGCCCTCAGCCAGAGAATATCTGCACTCCTAACTGAGGTTTTCACGATGGGGAGCTCTAGAGTAGAAGTGATTTCTTAATCAAGAAGTCTTTTTCAAATGCTCATACTGTAGATAGAGGTAAGGTTGACCATATCTAACCAATATCTTTCTATCTCCCACTTTAGTTCCCTAAGCCAGTGTCCATGAGGCTGCCACTCAAATGGCCTCTGCCACTTATCTTACGGGTTCAGCCCAAAAGGTGTTTCCATATAGCCATTATGAGCTGAGTCAGGCCAGGTTAGGAGGGTGGCCAGCCATGAAATCCTTGCTGATGAACACCACAACCTTGCCCATTTCTGGTAGGGGATGCTTGTTCCTTTAGATATCTTTTCACTGGTCTTTGTTGGACCACAGTTTGTCTAGCCTCTCCCTACAAACCTGTCTGCCATACTTAGAGCTCAAACCCCTGTCAACATACAGTAGCTCTGTGGATCATTAAGCCACACAAACCCCTCCACCACTCTAAGATCACAGTCCTCCAAGAGGTTTTACATTTTATAATTTTCTTTTTATGTTTGCTAAGTTGTAATGTTCATTTCACCACAAAAGCAGAGCTAATATGAATATTTTTATTCTGCTTTGATTACCTTAATTTGATATTTTATGCTTGACAGCCAGAAACTTGGTAATGAAATAGAGAAGAGTTACTGCTATGTACCATTTGTTACATTGTCAAGTAATTTGTCAGATTTTCTGCTTCTTTGTTTGCTTAATGTTAGATTTCATTTGTTGTTTGTTTGGTTTTATTTATAAACCAGCTGTACATACTAATTTAATTAACAATTGTTCCATGGTGATATGTTTCTGATATCTATCGTCAGTCTGCTCATAAATCCATTATTATGTGCCTTTTAGAATTTCTGTTTTGATTTTACAGGAGCTAAGGATATTTTTTTTACCCTCAGTTTACTTTACATGACATAGCTGAACAAATACACAGTTCATTAAAGTAGCACCCCCATCCATCCATCCATCCATCCATCCATCCATCCATCCATCCATCCATCACATATGCAGTACAGGAATCTGTCCTAGGATAGACTGTGTGTAAGGCAGGGGTCATCCTGGATGGGATGCCTTGTAATGGACCTGTGTATACTCTCTGCTCTTCGCTTCCTGAGATAGATTCCAACCAAAGGTATTGTCAAATTTGCAAAGGCAGCAAAATAACCGTCAATGGTAAGTAAATCGAGTAATTTTTGGTGAAACTTTATGGTACAGAATTGTTGGATAACTTTTCACAGAGTCAGAGCCAGGTGCCAGGAGAATCACGAGAAAACGCCTGACACGGCTGTTTTCAGCCAACTCTTCACTGCTTCGCTAAACTCCTTTTATATTATTTTTTATATATTTTTTCAGAATACACCTCCGAATTCCTGACTTCAAGTAACGTGAAAACCATTCCGTTCTGTCTGCCAGGTCTCTGCAAGCAATCCCATTTTATCACATATGAGACATATGATGTGATACTAATGTACTGATATAACCTACAATAAAAATGAATTTCTTTCTTATGTATGACATCATGGTTTAACACACAAGCCTCTAGAAGAAGCCGACTACTGAGAGTCCCTCTGCCAGACATAAGATGTTCTCAAACGGCTTATTATTCATTACTAAATGAGTGTAAGGTTCATCCATGAAATCGTTAGGTTCTTCTGACAGAAGTAATCCAAAGACCCAGATGGCGACAATGGCCCCATGACCCTGACACGCATGCATACACAGACATACAGTACATATATATGCATACATATTCACCAGTGAATGACATACTTATCCATTTAATCCATAGTTTAAACTCAGCTTTCAAAATTAAACAAAATTAGTATCATTCTGAAAACACAATTTCTCATCTGCATTTTGACCTAGTCAAAACATTTTAAACTGCTGAAAGGCTTTTGCAATTTAGCAAATTTTGAGTTTTGAATAACATATGACTGGAGAATAGCTTTCAGTAATAAGTCTTATTATTATGATAAAAACAGAGGACGGCAGTAATATAGCGGTGAAAAATGCTGCCAACAGAATGTACTGTTGGTATAATATTAGCTATCATGTGTGATTAGAGCACATTATGTCTCTTCAAGTCATCCAGAATTCGTTTCTATTTGCTGAAAAATTTAAAGTTTGACAAAATATTACGATTTAAAAAATATATACTAGTACCATAAGAAATTACAAAGCAAGGATGAGTGTTGCACTCTGATACTGCTTTAAGAGCATGAGACAGAGCTGCAGAGAATCATTTCACAGAAAGAGTATGCATAAAAATACTGTGGAATCTGTCAGTACCTTTACCTCCCCAGTCCATCAAAATACACCTATACCCCGTAACTTCACAAAGCCATGAATGTGAAACTTTTCGGAAAAAGAAAAATCTTTTGCCGGGCTCCAAATTTCCGTTATTCACTGGTTGATTTACTTAACTTCGTTTTGCAGCAAATTCTTCCAGAGAAATGAAGAGTCTTGTTTTGGATATGAAGGCATATTCAATGTATGTTAATAGATAAAAAAATATCAAGGCATGAGGAAAAAAAACTCTCGAAATTGTAGAAGTGTTATATCAGTAACATTAGAGATTCCATAGTATAAAAGGGACATAATCATTTAAACAAAGTCCTTGTGTTTATTTCTTCATGCGTTAATGTGCCTAAAGGTCAAGTAAACAGAAATGGTAATGAAATTATATGTAGGATACAGTGAGAAAAGCACCAGATAACAGCGATTGTTTCAGCTGAATTTTTTCCTCCTCTCCCAAAAAACCTGCAGTTTATTTTGGGTTTGAGAGTAACCATTGTCCACACTTCCCATATATGCTTATCCAGAAATTTTGCACCAAACTAGATATTTTACATTGATTCAAAAGGCCTTTACTTCTCCCATTTTTCCACTCTTCCTGTGTACTCTAAAAAGGATATCCACTGATAAACTTTAGTCTGTTATCCCCATATTGCTTCTCATGTTCCCTTATTTCTCATCATTGAATGACCAGGGTTTTGCCCTGAGTTTTTGATGTTAAAAAAGCTGGTTAATTCTGTTATATCAGGTCAGGGACGAGCTTGTCCTGAAGAAACCCAGGAAAATATTTGGTTGTTTGGCAAGGCCCATATGGCCTCTTTCTAAAAGTATCTTAAGAAGACCCCATAAGCAAGAAACTTTGAGAATGATGACAAATTGCAGTCACTGTTGCCCTAGGAAAAATGAAGTTCTTTCGCTATAAGAAAAGTTGGATGGAGAAGGTATCATTAATGCTTACATGCTAAATCTGTGCTGTGGTCTCTCCACAAGGCCCTCGGATTGGCCTGCGTGGTTGAATGTGTTTCACGTGCTGATGATTTTTAGCAATGGTGGTTGCTGTCCATGGTCCTGACTCAGCGCATTCCACCTGTAAGGGTGCTGAATGAACAGCTCTCTTCATTGGTCAACGACTGTCATGGAACCACATTCTATATTTAGTCATTTAATGTAATTAGCTGGTCATCACTGGTTTATGTACATGCATGTAATACATTCTGTATATACTATTAGTCCTTATGGAATGGTCTTGATATTGTGGTGATCTAGGAGATGCCATTCCCCCAGGTCACCATAATCTCTGGCTCCCTTAATTGCCACCTGGGTTCTTCAGAACATGTGGGGAATGGGAAACAAGTCGCAACTGGAGCCAGTTAATCAGCCATATGAGAACTGAAAAGGGGGAACCCAAACTGGGGACAGGGAGACCACTGTTGGGGCCTTCACATAACGATCCACCAGGGCAGGGTGGCTTGTTATGCAACATAAAGGTGACATGGAGGGAGACTGCTGCCCGCCATGGGGAATGATCGGCTCCTGGGATTGTGTGACCCCCAAATAGTCTCACCTGTATGCCCACCAGTCCTGTATGTGGTGTTAGTCCTTTCTTAGTATCTGGAAGTCTGTGTCCATGCCTCGACATTATTTTGATGGAATTAAGTACCCAACTATTTAAATTATCCTAAAAAAAGATGAGGGAGAAATGAATTTATGAATTTCTGAGTGGATTTTGAGCGTGTCTTTGGCTTAAAGGACTTGTGCATGACTTTACTTTCCAGAGGAAAGCTGGTGATGTTGCGCTTGGCTATACTTTTAAAGCATTAATCAGCTCAACTAACTAAAGAGGCCATCTTGGCCTTGCCCTAATTTTGTGCTCTAGTTAATCCCAAAGATGAACTCTGAGTTGGTCCTATCAACGCTTCCGTTTAACGCTCATTTTCATGAAACCAGAAGGGTTTCCTGTGAGATCCATCCATTTTCCATAAATGGATATTTGATACAAGGTCATGGTAAGCCTGAAGCATATCCCAGAATGCACAGGAAACATCCAGAGTGAGTGACACCTTGGGTGAGACGTTAGATGGAAAATAGGCAGTGACTGCCACAGGAAGATGCACCTTATGGTCGTCCCATTGTGGTTACCACTCCCAGTGCGGGTAGTAAGGGAAGAAAACCTTGAGGGGAAAAAGTAACCATTAGATAAGGGAGTGACCATCAACGGTGACATTGTAGGTCTTTCCATGTGATGTGTGGCTAATAAACAAAGATACCAGCTATTAGTTTATTCTCTGTGAAGTACTGTAACGTAAATATGATTGTTTGAATGAGCAAACATCACTGAAAACAGTTACCTGCCCTTCACTCGCTATATAGAGAGAATTACAAAAGGAAATTCCTGGGAAAATGTAACAAGCTTTTGCATCTACAGAAAAGTTCAGGAACTGGCCATGCAAGACAAAGCTAATCTTTAAACTAAAACTGTGTTATCAGCAAAACAAGAAGATTTCAAAGGCCTCAAAAAGTCCTTGCACAAGAACCTTTGGGAATAAAAATAATATTCATATTAGGTTTAGACAATACCAGTAATAACACTAATATAGAAACGATAAAAATAAGTAAATTTGACTGTATTAAATACACATCTATCTTCTAACCACTTTTCTTGGTCTGGGCTGTCCACTCCAATATTGAACATTCATCCATTCATCTTCTCATTGTTAATCTTAGTGAGAGTCATAGGGAGGCCTGGAGCCTATCCCAAGTAGCATATGGCACAAGGTTGGAGAACACCCTCCTTGGGATGCCAGTCCTTTGCACAGTCAGAGCTAAAAGTTTGCAAAAATTTAGGCTAAAGTCTATGACACTCAGTATTTCACACCAGGGGGCACAGTGGCTCATTGGTTGGCACTGTTGCATTACATCTCTGGGGTTGGGAGTTTGGATCCTGCCTCTGCTCTGGGGGGGCTAAAGTTACAAATGTTGTCCCTGCACTTAATGAATGAATTTTTCCAACCACTTATTCTATGTAAGATTGCAGGGGGGCCTGGAGCCTATCCCAGGCAGCTCAGGGCAAAATGTAGGGAACACCCAGATGGGGTGCCAACTCATTGTAAGGCACAATCTCTCTCTCTCTCTCTCTCTCTCTCTCTCTCTCTCTCTCTCACAAACACACACACACACACACACACACAATGGGCAGTATAGAAACATCATTTAATCTATATTACATGTCTTTGGACTCTGGGAAGAAACCAAAGTGCCAAAGGAAATCCAAAAGGCGAGGGGTGAACATGCAAACTGCATGCACACAGAGTGGAGGTGGGATTCAAACCCAAAATCCTGGATATGTGAGCCAAAAGCACTACTGAGCCATTGTACCCCACCACACTCCAGTATAAAACATACATATTAAACATTATGTACATTCCTGATTTAAAAATGGACATACTGCATACAAAAAATAAAATTTAATAACTATTAATGTTAATGAATACTTTAAATGTTAAATGAGTACAATGCCACTTATACATATTTTTGACTGCAATCAAGGGTAATTAAGTCAATAATTATACTGCCAGAATAGAACTCCACTAAGAGTATTTAACATAAATTGAAAGTCACCATTGCTTGAGATAAACAGATTTATACTATTGAATTAATAAGCATGCAATATAAAAGGCCTGCATGGCTACTTAGAGATCAAACAATTTAATATTTCATGATTAGTACAGTATGCCATTCAAGCATGCATTACCAGCTGTTCTTCATTTAATGAGATGGCTCGTTTGATTCAGATAGGCTTTTACAACAAATCATATCCAGATGTTTCAAAACTACAATTCTTCTAAATGAAGCTCAAATGGTAAAGATTTATAGGAAGACTCTTCTTAATGTATTTCTCATTTTTGTTTTAGCTGCTTATTTAATTTTGAACTGGAAATAATTATCATAAGAAGAACATTTTAATGTGCAAATGAATCAATGCCCCTGACTTCGGGGATTAAAAGCCACATTCATTTTGTCCATCAACAGATTATGTATTACACATCCAAAGAAAAATGAACTGAGTGCACTTTCAAATGGGAACCTTTCCCTTCTGTGAAATAATAATAATAATAATAATAATAATAATAATAATAAAATAAAGCCACTGGTATATGGTTCTGTTGCAATCTGTGTAGCCATCTCTTCATTTTTTCCTTTAAATTTGGCGGATTTCCCCTTTAGTACATCAGCTAATAAAAGTGACCAGTTATTTATGTCCTCATGGAATCAGGCAAAACCAAATTGCGTAACATTTATGTTAGACGTTTTGTGAAATGATCAAATCGGGACTATTGTTTGTTTAATAATAATAATAATAATAATAATAATAATAACAATGATCATCATCATCATCGTATGGCGCTCAATCATATAGGCTTTATGGAACACACTAAGATAAAAAAAAAAATCAGTTTAATTTTGACTGTATCATCCAGAAAATTAAAGGCACTGTAAACGTTATATCATGTGACCTTCTACGAATTGATTTTCTTTTTCATAGCCCAAAGTTTTACGTCTTGCATTGTCACCATGGATGTCAACTAGAAAACTACTCGGCTCCTTCGGAGTAGAAGAAATCGCATTGATCTCAGAACTATTGCTACCCGGCGACACCTGTTTTTTATTGTCATTATTTCTAATTAGCCCCTATCGGCGTGTTATTGTGACGTACTGAGCGATCGGGATCTGTCGTCCGTGTGTGTGAGACGCGCTGCCCGGCTGCTGCTTTCCGTCGCCCGTTCTTAAACTTTCTTCGCTGTCCTTTCAGGACCACGCCTGTCCCTCCCTGCAAACACGATCACGTGACCGTGTCAAGGCCGGGGACACCTCATAAAAAAGTCTCCCGAGAAGAGCCGGCCAGAGACACGTTTTTGATATCGTGATTTATAATTACGGTCCATCAAAACGTATACTGGACTTCTTGCCATAGACGTCCTGTGTTGTCGCCTTCTGTCGGCGGGCAGATTCTTTCATATCTGATTTTCTTATGGCTGTTGGGAAAATGTGTAGGCTCCGGCTATAGGTGAAGCTCTAGTCTTCATGTGTCTAGCGGCGTAGGCGGGACTCTGATTCTCCGCAGCTCCTGAGAGGCGATAGAGGCTGGAGCGGCAGTCCGAGAGCATCCCTCTGTCAGCTGCATCCGGATTCGGGAGAACTGCCGGAGCCGACACGGCGACGCTGGCGGATCGCGAAGACGCCTCAGCCCCAGGAGTCTATATAATTACCCCCCAGTAGAAAGTGTCGGCTCACCTGGATAAAGCAGTCTTCATACGGGAAGGGGAAGAAGTGAGTCAAGCACCCAACACGTTTGGCAGGAGGAAGCGAGAAGAATATGATCCTCAAGCAGCATCTTCCCTTTATTCTCTACATTGTCAGCGGAATTGCGTTGAAAGGTAAGCATAGTTATAACGTGTAAGTTTACGCCACTTTTTGCCATTCGATACGGATCCCTGGCATATTGTCAGTGACCAATGCACCTTGCATACGCCTGTTGTCAGTTTTACGGCACATCATATTTCAGAGGGATCGTAATGTTCTGACCTGGCAGTTGGTATGTCACCATGGATTATTAAATCCCCCCCCCCCTCCCCCAGGTGTGTAGTTTCTGTCTTCGGGGTGCGCTAAAATCTGTTTGTTATTATTTTAATTTTTTTTTTTTTCCCGTTCATTGAAATAAGGCGCAGATCGAAGCGCACGTCAGCATCTTCGGGGGTCCATGATATCACTGCGAAGTTCAAGTTTCTTGAAGTAGTTCAGCGAAACGGAAGGGATTGCCGGTGACCTTGTCGTTTTGTATGCAAATCGAAATTGCATTCGTTGAGCGCAGTTTTTCGGCGAATTGCTATGCACATATTTCCGATGGCGCTTGGCCACGCAGAACTGTATATTAACGCTTCAATGCGATGAGAGCACACGGTTTTCTTCCTAGAGGCATGATCACGTCTTGCCTATGGCATTTAGAGATGTTTTCTCATTGACTGCCGGTAGTAGGATCTCTGCTGACAAAATCACACTTAATATACTTTGAACGCAAATACGAGATTACGTCTTTGGGCGTGAAGTAACTTTAAATTGCGGCGTAATCATGGATTTGCTGACTCCGAGACGCAGCAGGAATTACAAAATGAATGCAAAATGCAGCACGCTACATATTATATACCAATACTATGTATCTTCACAGATCCTGTGTAATATGTGCATGGCCGATTGCGTGTTTCTCTAAACGCAAAGTGATGATGTCAAGTACGCGAATGCAAAAGAGACTTATTTACTTTGCTCCTTCGCAGATATTGTCGGCAGATTTCCTTCTGCACGCATTATAACATTTGCAACACTGTCCCGAAGGTGGCATTTGCAGCAGCCTGCATCTTGGGGTCGTAGTAGTATAAGCTTTCCTAAAACGACGCTGAAAAAGGCTGCTGTGCTGTACCGTGCGACCAAGGGTGACCTGTGGCACTTCTACGCGACACTCGCGACCATGTAATTTCGGTACCAGTTTGCTCTTTTAGGAAAAGCATTTTACTGATTAGTTTACCAAAAAAAAAAAAAAATGAGTCATTTAAAGCGCGCAAGTTGTGGCTGGAAGTGCATGCTAGTAATGTAAAACGACGTGGACGTTATAGGAAGGAAAGGCTTGCGGGAGTAAAGCCTAAATAACTGGTTCATTAAGGCCATTCGCTGTAAAATAAAAATCAGATAAAGCACTGCGCTTGTATAACACGCCGCGTGCGTAATGAGGCGACGTGGACGCTGCGCGCGGACAGCTACTCTGCCAGACCAATTACATTCTCAATTGCGTTAATTACAATATAATTTCCCCCGCCGTCTTCGAAATCTTGGACAGGTTGAGCGACGCTGTTGAGCTTCACAGAGATTAGTTATTCGGAGTTTCGAAACCTCCACCAGCCCTGCTGGCGTCCGGGAGTCCGTCGCCGTCCATTCCGACGGTGACCCGCGTCTACACGGCCGCCGCCCGCCGTGTTTCTGCCGGGGGAGTTGAGTGGAAGGCCGGGCGATGTGTGCTACGCAAAGAATTATTATCTGCTCCTATTGTCGGCTGACAATGTGCGTTTATTGGGTCGAATATCTGTGTATTTGTTTAGTATTTTGAAGACTACACATTTGCGAGTATCGTCGTAAGCTCCGGAGTCTCCCTCATATCCAGAATGCACGACGCGCAAAATAGACTCCTCCTGTCTCAGCGAAAATATAAAAAAGTTTTGCTTATTTTTTATATGTACAAGCGTAATTGGACCGACGACGCTACCGCTATCCTTTTCAAACGCACGTCTATAAATACGTGCATGTCGGTTTCTGCCCTCCTCTTAGTAACATTTCACCGAATTTTAGTTTGTTTTGTTTTTGTTTTTTTGCACTACACGCGCGTAGACGCTGTTTCATAAAAATGGTGTAGCATTTGTCGGTACTGATGTTAGGTTTTCC
Source organism: Gymnarchus niloticus (assembly GCA_009936485.2). Classification (NCBI taxonomy): domain Eukaryota; kingdom Metazoa; phylum Chordata; class Actinopteri; order Osteoglossiformes; family Gymnarchidae; genus Gymnarchus; species Gymnarchus niloticus. Next base: position 10,941,982 of record JAACJT020000031.1, on the reverse strand, counting down.
CTTCGGGGATGACGCGGGTTGTTGTCTAGCACTATGCTGCAGTCAACTTGCCACTTGATATGTTTTCCTACACAAGCTGTGAAGTGTGCAGCCTCAAAGGCTGCAACATTACAAACCGCTGCTTCCAATCCACAAGTCTAAAGCGAAGCTGGATTTCTGCTTGGTTGGCGTGCATACACACGTCAGCTATATTGAATGGAAGACCACATTTTAATTTTACTTAGATATTTTCCCTGAAAAATAATAATAAAAAGCAAAGTTTCAGTTATTTATTTATTTTTTTTCCAGTGGGTTAGGGGAGAGTTTAAGTCATTCAGACAGGTGAGTATAAAAAATAAATCTCTGTAGACCCTGCTATTTACGTGATATGCAAAAGCAAGTGCTTTCAACAAATATGTTTTTTTTTTTATTCCCCTGGTGACCACTGATGTCCTAGAACCACAGTAGTGACAGTCAAGGTTAATTAACTGCATCAAACTTCACATAATGGTTCGGGCAAGGATGGCCAGCCCAAAGCAACATATTGATTGTTTCCCCTGGCAGTAGATGAAGCCGTTAGCTGGTGGAAGTTCCATAAACATCTTGCAGGACTGTGTGATTGGCGCAGTCCCAATGTGCATCTGTAAGAACCAAACTGTGGCCCGACGCTAATCAAGCCTAGGAGAACCATACATGCCTAATTGTACTTTCATGTTTCAGGATGTCTGAAAGATACAACTGCCGTCCTCACACCAAGGTCTCAGTAATCCAGTTTCACAGTTTCTCCTTTGGTAATGTCCACGTTACTGGGTTGGTTCACGGACAATACTGTGAGAAGGACAGAATGCCAGTAGACAGCAGGTGGCATAGCAGCTAAGGACCTTTGTAGTTCATGGATTATAGTCTCAGGAGCCATCTACACTACCATTGGGCAAAACACTTAAACTAAATGACCTCGGCAGATTATAGAGTTCCAAATGGCCGAGCAGTTTCCTTTGGGAAAATGTTGTCTAATAAACTAAAAATAGTGTTTTTGATATACCAGACCTGACCACTTGTCTGCCAGGCTTTAATGATGTTTTTTCTCTTTTATCTGACTGCATTTTTCCATCTTCACCTTAAAAAGCTCACTGTAAATAATGTCTCTATATCTCTGTTTTCCTGAGGATAAATAGAATATAGAGCATGGAATGTCCACACCTGATCTTTTTGACTTCATCTTATTGGGCTTTGTACGTTTATTTTTTTGTGCACAAAGAACATGTAATATCCATTTATTCATTTTTCATAGCTGCTTATCCAGCACAGGGTCACAGCAGTCTTATCTGAGGAAGCTCAAGACGACGGAGGGGAACGCTCTGGATGGGATGCCAGTCCATCTCCGGGACACACTTACACACTCACAGTCAAATACTTTGGGAATTTTAAAGATAGTGGTTAATTTAAGCGTGTGTTTTTAGACTGTGGGAGAAAACCCACAAAAGTCTGGGTACAACATGCATATTCTAGATGCACAGAGCCAGGGTGAGAGGTCTATTACTGATCACAATCTTGAATCACAGCTCATTGTTCTTCTCAGCATTCCGTGTCATTGTCCCTAGCAAAACACGGTGCATTCCACTGCAGAGTTAAAGTGGACAGAACTGGCTACCGGGAAGCGGGCGGATTGTTTCTTGGAAATTGGAGGGGGCTGATCGAAGTGCGAATAGGATCAACTGGAGGGTGAGGATGGAAGACACGCATGATTACTGAGCCGGATGGCTGACCCTGGGCTTCAGATGGAACGGGCTGTGAAAGTGGGCCCTGTGCATAATGCAGATGCTTTTGCTTCAACACCTTAAGTGGCTCTCAACAACGTTCTGGAAGGAAAAAAGAAAAGCTCACAGCCTCCAGAGTTTATTACTTCCCGCGGGGAATGGCGTCTGTGGTGCCGTTACCTCAGTGGGTCACGGCAGCTCATCGGGCCACTTTTGAAACAGCTGTGAGACACATTGCTTCCCGTGCTCTACAATTGTATTGTTTCTGTAGTAAGTGCTTCTCACCCTTCCACCTCGCCTGTCACCCAAAAATCCTTCTTAATAAACCGTTTTTGAACAAAGGCTGCTGCGTCGGCAGTTATGTGTGTCTCCGGAGCTCTGGACTGAAAGGCAGTCTTAAAATACCCCCATGGAACCACGGTGGGTCTCAGTGAGGACTGAACTACGAATACTGGCAGCAGTGTCGTAAACTAGACCCCCCCAGGTTGTAGAGTGAGATGGTTCTGTAGAAGACAGGCCCTCATAGTGAATCCCCCCCCCACTGAGGGAAAGCTTATCCTGGCAAAATGGCTCTAAGCTGCTGAACAAAGACTGCGGTGTGTCCACTTTTGTGCCACCGCATGTGAATAATCCAGTAAAGAGGGGCACATTGTATTGGGGGGGGGGCAGTGCAGAAGGACTGCCACCACTACCCCCCACCAGCAATGTGGCGTCATCTACTCAGTCAGATCTATTCAGACCAGGAGGAAGTGGAGCAGCCGTGGATGGCTGCGGGGTGCTGTCGTTCGTTGCCGATTTCTTGGGAAATGACGCCGACACCGTCCCGTCCCCATTGATGTCAGTGCTTCCGTCTCAGGTGCGCTGCCTCTTGAATTCTTTCTGGGCCGCTTCTCTAGCACTTAATGGGCAATTGCATTATACACCTAGTCTAACTGGATACTGTCATGGAGTGTGGGAGTACACTGTGGAGCACCCTAGCGGCTCCAGCTTATGGATTTAGACTTCATTTAATTCCCTTCAGCAAAAGAACGGTTGTGAGCACACGAGAGATCTGTTGCTCAATCACCCTCATCTGTTCCTGAGTCCTGCCTTCATTATGTTTCCCTTTCAAGCAGATTTCAAGCGAGATGTTTTGTTTTGTAGGTCCACCAAACAGGACACTAATGATTAAATTGCTTTGTCATACAACAGCACGTTTTTACATGACCTGCAAACATGTTTTTTTTTTTTTTTGCTCACTTATTTATTTGCATGGTGGTGCAGTGCAGCAGTGGGTGACCCAGTAGGGTTAGGGGTTTGATTAACACCCCGGCTCTGCATGTGGAATCTGCAGGTTCTCCCCTCATGTGCAGGTTTCCTCTGGAGACTTGCATTCTCTCCAGCAGTCGGAACAAAACATCTGCTTAAAGTGAGTTGGTGTCTTGCCATTCCTTTTAGTGTGAAATTGTGTGTGAACAGGTACCATGTGATGGACTGGCATTTCATCCTAGTTGTCTCCTGGCTTGTGCCCAGTGCTTCCAGGGATTGGCTCCAGGCTCATTGCTGCCCTGTACTGGATAAGTGTTATGGAGTATGGGTTGACTGATCTTTAATTGTATCACTGGGGCAGCGCTTGAGCAAGTAGGTACTGCACAAGAGGTAATGGCCTGCTTACATATTAAATATATCCTCACTGGCTGTCCAAAGAAGCAGGTCTGTAATAATCTTGGGGAAATGCTTCTGAAGTGGACTCATCTTCATAATCTAAATTTCAGCTTTTTCACAGGAGACATTAGTTTCGGTTTTGTACTGTGAGGGGATTTTGAGCTTGCCGAATCTAGAAAAAGCTTCACAGATGAGAGCGAGGAAAAAAATGTCTATAATATCACGACTTTGGTGGACTATATTTTTTCAGAAGTAACCAGCGCTGAGTTGCTGACCTTGAAGGCTACACTAATTATTGGGGTTTGGTCAAAACAAAGAAATTCCTTGTATCATTGATGTTTTCTCATTTTTTTTTTTTTACATTTTTAAGAAAATACAATTCTTCATTTTCCGTCACAACTCAGCCCTCGTGAGGTCACACTGTGAAAAGTGGTTTTGTTTAATATAACACTGGGGCTATTTATATGCTGAATGGGGATTCCAGCTTGCTCTGTAACATGACTAAAGGGTGTTACCTATAAATGAACCATATAAAAAAGCACTACTGGCTTATAGGTGTCATTACGCTAATCTGACAAAGCGAATTCAGATACACATGCAATTAATGTTGCTTCCCTGTTTAAGACTTCCGAAACGAATGTAAATATTTTTCTCACGAGCTGAGGTGACAATGAATGGACTGATAAGTGTCTCTGTGACATAGCCAATTAATGTGAACATATACCTCTAGGGAAGCTGACACATAAATTAGCTTTGCTACTGATGTCAGAGACACAAGACGGGGCTTGAGACAAAACTTCATATTTTAATTGATGTACTGAATGTTAGTGATGGGACAAATGAGGCTTCAGAACCCATGGTGAATGGGACCATCCCAAACTAACCAATCAATGCTAGTGCTAAATGAGGCTTCAAAACCCATGCTGGGTGGGAGTATCCTAAACTAACCAATCAATGCTGGCGCTAAATGAAGCTTCACAACCCATGGTGTATGGGAGTATCCTGAACTACCAATAAATGCTGGCTAGCGGCAGTATTGATTGGTAGTTCAGGATACTCGCCACACACAATGGGTTTGGAAGCCTCATTAGTCTCATCACTATTTAATATAACATCCAGTTCATTTACTAAACATGAAGAAAATCTAAAAATATGGTGGAAATGGACTGGCATCCGTCTGAATCTGAGCTAGGATATTTCTGAATATGAATGAGGACACTTTTGCTGGGTATCATGGTGTGTTAGCAGGGGATCGTCTCATAGCGGCACAGTTCAAACTGGGTCCTCACTTTGTCTGCTCAGAGCCTTCTTTCATTCATATAAGGTCGCACCACCGAGGTCAATTTTCCTTTTAGTACTTTCCTGTGAGTCCTTATGGACTGGAGGACCACTGTGGTGTGGCTCACCCTATGTTTTCTGGGACAGACTCCTAGATCTCGATAAGCAGTTATTGAAAATGGATGACCAGTCTCATGCATAGGCATTCCAAATTAAGTGTTACTTCCTGCTGCTCTATTTCCTGTACGTCTGGCCTTTCTGTGTCTGCTCCTGATATTTCACCCAAAATGAATTTGGAATTTAATGTGATCTTTTTTCAGGGAGAGATATTTGTGGTCAGAAAATAAGGCTCTGCGATGTAACTATGATGATATTGGAGACGCGGCTATGTGACCTTAGTCACTCTTTTAACAATACTGCCCACGTTCTTCTTGGCTACTATTGTAGTTCCTGCCTTTTTTCTTATCTTTTTGTATAACTGATGTACACCAAGCCTTAAAAGGCCAAGGTTAATATTGTTTCGAGCCACAGTAGTCGAGTTACTGCTTGTAATCAAAATGAAAGACAATCTGAGGCTCACTTTAAAAGCAGCAAAAATCCGTTGTCAAGATGAGAAACAGCAGCTCCTCCCCAACTTACAGTTGGCCGTGTTTACTTAATCTTTACTAGGCGCTGCCTACACCTGAAGTAGATGGTAGACAACTTAATAGGTCTCTGTTTCCCATATATTAACAGCTGAAATACTAAGCCTTCTGTGCCCCTCTACTCTCAATGGCATGCAGTTAAAAGCAATCTTAAATGAATAGCACACATATTGTGTTTAGGCACATGAATACAAACAGTATTTTATACAATACGCATTTACAGAAATACACATAAAGAAACGTATACATACTTATATCTATTGATAATGATCTATATATTGATTCGGTCATAGCTTTAAAGTTTAAATACAATATATTTTCTGATATAATCTTTCATCATTTCTGACAACTTGTAAATAGTGTCTATATTTTTCACCACTCAAAGCCCAGTTTAACTACTATAATATTACTATTCATTACAAATATTCAGCCATAAAATAGTCAAGGTTGTTTTTTCATTGCACACAGATGGAGACGTAGACGTGAACCCACAAAGGTTTTGCCATGGAAGATAAATTAATGCCACACACTTTTTCAGCAATAAACTCAGAAAATTACCTACATTCTTCAGGATTGTTTTCATATGTTCCATTCTATGATCGATCTGGTTGTTTTTTTCTTTTTTTAATTCGCAACCAGCTAATCCTTTAGTGAGGTAGGCTCATTTTAAGTCAGATTCTGGTTTGAGCTGATTACTTTCTTTACTAGATTCACCAAAGCAATGGCTTTCAAATGAGACAGATTTCCATCCACAGATCTCCCTCCTCATCCTTGCCATGTGAAATGCACTTTTGTGAAGTTCTCTGCACAATATTTGTAAAATTCTGCATATCAACGAAATGAGGATTTATCTATTTCAAATATGCTCTTCACTGGTAAGTGTGAGACGAGAGCCATTGAGTATCAGTGTCAATCCATCCATGGCCACTTATCCAATCAGGGATATGATAATTTGGAACTTCTCTCAGGGTCACAGCAATGACACAGACGAGCACGCAAACACACCACAGGGATATGTCTTCCGACTGTTTGGAGGAACAGAATAGTCTGGAGGAAACCATTTATCTTAACGAAAGTTCGATTACACTGTTTGTATGTTTTTGATTATCTGTGGGAAAAGCAAAACTTTTTCATCCTAGCTTTCCTTCCTTAATTCATTCTGCATAAATCCATCTGTATTCATAATTCAGTGTGCCATATTCACCTGCTATTTACTCTTGCTTAATGTTTCCCGTGTATTTGTTTGTTCTCAATTTATTTTGGTTTGGATTGCAGATCGCGGCCATGTCACTGTAATTAGATTTCCAAACAGAAAGCAGAACGGGGCATACGCGTCCTGCGTGCGGAGGCACGGCGGCGTAAAGGTTAGAAACGTAGGTGGGTGTTGAGTGGAGGGAGGAACACCTTGACCGTGAACGGCGTTTATTTACTACGGTGCCGGCAATGAAGCAGCTTCCTGTTTAATATAGAGAAAACTTGCTGAGAGAGGTCAAGTGTTCCACGTAACAAAAAAGCAATCTGCTGCCTATCCAAAGCCACTTCTCTGGTTCCGGTTGTGTGAAAGATCAGCACTTCGTACAGCTAAAAAATCTACGGTAAAAAAGGAAATATCTTTCTCAGTATCAATGGGGATTAATAAATCTACTTTATATAGTTCAGTTATAATGTGCATCTCCCAGTTAGAATATGACCTCATTTTTTTAATTCAAAGTCTGCCACGCGAAACCAAGCTTTCCTCTGAGCATTTAAATGAAATCTAAAGCTTCTAACGCACATGCTTTTCAGGGGGTTTGCAGACGTGTAAATTAGACTTTTGGCCCCGGTCACCTGTAGACGGACTTAATTCTCATCTGTCACCAAATGGCTGTCAATAAGCCACAGCGACTTTTTCAGATACATGTTTAATTGGGGTTTCCTTATCATTTCAGCAGCTAGTTGTCATTGTATTAAAAGAAGCATGGAAATATAAGTGTGGGGATAGATCATTTCAGCACCACAGACAGTTAAACCAGTTGGTGTGTCTACAAGTAACCCTGCTGGGCATATCGACTGAGCTCAGGTTTTTGTTTTGATATGCTGTACTGATAACGATAGTATTATTCCTTATGTTAACTGCATGGGTGGAAAAGCCATTTGACTCATTCCATCCTGTGTGCATGTACTGCATGTCTACTGCATAGCTTGCAGTTCTCGTCTCCTAGAATGTGTACTCTCTTTATTCTGTTTTATTTGATTTTTCTTTTTCTTTAATCTTTTCTGCTTTTTTGGTATTATCCTTTAAATCTAGGGACAAACCAAAACCCTCATTTTTAAAATTAAGAACAAAAGTAGGAAGATCAATCAAGTGTGTGTGTGTGTGTGTGTGTGTGTGTGTGTGTGTGTGTGTGTGTGTGTGTATGTGTGTGTGTGATCAGGTAGCACACAGACAACCTGGGGATAAAAGCACTATTAAAACACTCCTCATCTGCCTTTTATCCTGTATGAATTCTCTGTCCTCTGATTGGTTGTTGATGTGCATGTTCCGCCTCGGGCAAAACACAGGGTAACACTGTGTTACAATGTGATGCCCGAGGAATGTATATACAAATATGTGGGAGACAAGAAGGATGCAATGCCAAATGTATCCGCGTCAAAGGATCGTTTCATTCCAACCAAAGTCTTACAGGAAAAGTAGCTTTGGGATCCGATCTCGATTTAGAATAGAGGAGATGAGGGATTTCTTATGTGAACTTCACAGCAGATCGGACTCCACACTCCTTGGAATTCAAATGAGCTGCCTGGCTTTTCTGTAACTGTAAGGCACCCGACGGAAAAAAGCTAGCTGAAATAAAGCTTGAGCATACGTTCTGCGGTAGTGTGCTACTTCTGACAGTCACTGAGTTGATTATATTACTGAAGTCCCAAAATGATTCCTTCACCGTTTTTTGGATGGTGCCATCCTCACTGGAAAAAAAACAGAGACTAAACATATGTAAAAACGAGGACCGGTTGATCTCTCCTGTGTATTACCTAGATACAGATATGGTGAAGTCAAATAATTGGTTTCTGTATTTAATTTGCTCGGTGACACAGTTTAATCTAATCAGCATTAGGAGCCAACTTCAATAAGTACAGTATGTCGCTGATTTGAACCTAATAGCATTGAGTTACTGTCCAGAGCCGGTGAATGGAAAAATAGCGTGCTTTGAAGACTCTACTGGGTTGTCATTGACTTAAATGAAATCTTTCAATCTTATCTCATGATGCGCTCAAGGTCAACAGAGCTCACGCTAATGTGATTCACGGGAAGGCCGCTCGTCTGGGGCGCATTTGGATGCTAGTTTCTGTGTGTATGTGGGAGCACGGTACTGGTGCCAAGTAGTTCCCATGAGGACCGACAGGTCGTGTAATATTATTGGGTATAACCATGACAGTAGTTATCGAGCAGATACTGGCCAAAGTGATTTAATTATCTTGATGCATTATACGTAAATGCATGTTAAATAACCCCCTCGAGGGTACAACAGTTGGGCTGGCCCAAAACAGTGATTTTTGTTGTACTCTTAAATTAAATTCTCATATTATGTTAAGTCAAACAGTAAAACATACTGTATAAGTTACTAAAAATTAGCATACTTTAGGCAACTTATTGCAGAAAGATAATTAACAATGTTGTCCCTTCCTGTATTTCACATGCCAAAATTATTTTGAGGTATATTTTTTATAATGACAAATGTTATGTAGCACCTGCTGAGTCCACAGCCTGCCGGCCTGCTTCTTGACATAATGACTTGTGAACAACCAGAAGGATTTGATATGTGGTAGAAGAGCAGGGCAGATATGGGAGGGTCAGTCAGGAGTAGAGAGGCAGATCATTATTGTTTTCTGTCTAACAGTTCTGTTTTAGTTCACTTTAAGAATTATCCTTCGGTTCTTTCATTTCCATGGGCGGGTTCGTTTTGTGTTTAATGAAAGAATAAAAGAAGCCAATAAAAGATGCCAGATTGCCTAACGGTTTGTCTTTGGACTGCGGGAGGAAACCAGAGTACACAGAGGAAACCCACCTAACATGCAAGCTCCACACATGCAGAGTGGGGGTGAGAATCGAAGCCCCAACCCTGGAGGTGTGAGGCTACAGCGCTCCTCACTGAGATACCACACCGCCATTTAAAATACGATATATTTCTTATAGACATATATCACAATATGGGCCTGTTTGACTTCATGTGAATTCAGTTAAATGAACCGTACTGACTATTTCAAATGTTTATACTTTGTTACACCAGTGGGTGGCAAAAGAGAGGGCATCTTGGTTTTGAATGATGCTATTGGGTTCACTGATCACGTCTGTCAACAAACTGAGCGATGGAGCACTGGCTGAACAACCCGAACGAAACGGACAAATCAGTGCGGCGACCGAGACAATTTCATTCACTTAAAAGATTTGTTAAAAAAAAACGAATCCTTGAACGGCACGAGTCTAATTGTCCTCGTTTCCCTTGGATACAAGTATGTTCCTTTCTCTTTTCAGTAAACCCAGGCCCAACAACGGTTTATAACCGTTCTAAAACTTCTTTTCAATTTCCTGTGTCACATTTGTCATTCCAGTCATTTTTCCTTTTTTCCTCACTTTGGTGGCGTAGTTTGCTCCACCCCCTTCCATCCCATCTCCTTCCCTCCAAAGCCTTGCAGCCTTGTCTTGAATGGGGGCGCTTTCCCTCAGTCAGGTGCCTGCCCATTTATAACCTCATGGATGATGGGACACTAACAGAATATACGTATAATATTCTGTCTTTGAGGCTGCTGGCCCCCTGGTGAGCCCGACCAGGATATGTGGTTAGAAGATGGATGAATGGATGGATTATATGTATGTTTGCCAAAAAATCAAAATTAAACCTGACAATTTGTAGGGATGTCACTTGCAATTTCATGGTTTGCGTTGGGCAGTCAAGTCATCCAGGGTTGTGCCGCATGCTCCCTTCTCGCCATGCCCCAGTGTCATTCCCTGCTTTGAAGGTCCCTAATGTTTTATAGTCAGGACACTATTACCTCTCTGCACCATCCTATATATATCCTAGCAATCTTTGTCAAGTTAATATGTATTATACATAATCTCTTAGTTATATTAACATTTATTATCTCATTCATATACTGGATCACCAAAATGTTAATTAGCGGCCACAGTAAATTTGCTTTTTTTTTTTTTTTTTTTTTCTGTCAACTTCCAGGACATACAAAAGGCCATATAAGAGACAGGGATTTTACGAGGGCACGTTTTCTGGGATACAAAATGGGATCTGAAGAAATTTATTATGAAAATGCTGCTCTCAGATGAGGAGAGAAATCTTAATGTGATAGGGTCAGCTTAATTAGTTTCCCATTCCCATTGAAGACCTCTACAGGGGACTTGACAAACTGTTAATGCTGTCTTATATCCAAATTTCATTTTACATTTTAGTTATGGGGTGTTTCACATTACCGTGAAAAACATACTGTAGTATCCTACCTCAGGATTCCAAATTTAATTTAATCAAATGGAATTTATGAATATTAAATAATTGCCTAAGTGACAATATGTGTTCACAAGACAGCCATAATATTATGAGTTCATCTGTAATGTCAAATAATCTGTTCATATTGTGGCTACCTCCTTACCATATATCATGAACTGAAATTACGTAAATTGCTCTAAAATTAAATCTAATATCATAGCCTGGATGATACTTCCTGGTATTCTCTATGTACTAATCATCTCTCTGGTTATTTTTTTCTGTATGTTACTCATAACATTATGATTGTTGTCACTGAGGAAATGCCAGTGTTTTTTTCTCGTTATCAGTCAGTGACCTTAGTGTCCCATAGTCTATAGCACTGGAAAATTAAATAACTTACGGTTCATTGAACGGCTAGCAGAGCTTACACACACATCTGGTTGGCGAACAGCATGCTACAAACAACTTTTTATTGACTGCCTTCGTACTGACATAGTGCTGTATAAAATAGAATCAAGTACAATTTGGCATGCTTGAGCGCATTCAGGGTTAATTTAATGTCACCTATAAAACTGAAAAAGTACTGTTAATCCTCAGTATTAGTGCAGAATTTGTGTACATAAATCCAGACTCTTCCTCAAACTCTGAGTTAAACATCACACTCTGCCATACTCCTGGTGCATCAATAATTCAAATTTCCATTTGACTTTCTTGCTTCCATGAACTATCAATTACCCAGAAGTATGACACAGTATGTTAAACTGCTCTTCGGCAAAGAGGAGAAAAGTTTGGCCTTGTTTGTTCTCTTTATACCTTGCCAAATATCCAGTGTAATGAGGTTATTGATGATTTGCATTTTCAATAGGTTAGGAAATACTGTCAGTGCACTTTGACCCAACAGCACACAGAGTTGAAGCCCAGGGGGGTCGTTTGAAATAGAAAAGACACCATATTAAAACACCGTACTGGTGTCTCCTTGCAGAGGCAATGGTCATGACTGCATTTTTTTTTAAATGAAGAGAAGCGGCATTTAGTCAGAGTCTGGTGTTGTCATTTGTAAGGAATGAGGATGAAAAATGGCGTGTTATTGCACAAGACCTTTCGTTAATTAAACCTGGCTGTCTGATTCACCATTTTAACCTTGGGCACTTTGTAATCAATCCTGTGCTCATGCTAGGCAGATATCTTCATTGTAACAGATTAGTCGTCCTCCTGTCAGGAAGAAAGGAAAGGTATGTCCTGCAGAGGTAAGTGTCAGGGGGACAGCAGGGAGGAAGGGAGCCTGTGGCACTGAAGATGGGTGGCCTCACACAAGTCAAATTGTCACATCTTATGTGAATCGGTATGGCTTTGTGTTTGAAGCGTGAGTAAAGATGGAGAATGTGTAATTTGATTTTTTCATAAATAATGGAGAGGATATTTTAAGACTTTGAACGGCAGAACAAAACGCAGCCTGATGCCACAATCAAGAAAAAAAAAACTGAAGAGACTGATGTGAGATTTGGTTGAGTTTGCTAACAGAGCTTTATAGGTTCATAAGATATAATGCAGAGTAGAACTACTTCAAGCAAAATTGTTTGTTAAATCTCAGAGAAGGTGTGGTGGCAGGGGATTAAACATTTTAATGGGCACATTATCAAGTACAAAGATATTTTCTGATTCGAAGAAGATTTCATTTATACGGCGAGAAGTTAAAATCAGAGAGGCATCGCTGTGGTCAGTCAGAAGGATACTGGATGCAGTTTTTTGGTGCTTGCTTGAAGAAACGAAACACAGCCACGGAGGTCACTGGATGTGATTTTGCTTGCCTGTTCATAGCCATAGATTTTCAGCCTTCGGCTCAAATGTTGCATTGTGGGTATCTTGATGAAGCTGGCGGACAGCGTTGTTTAATGGTGCTATTGGCGTCACATGTGGCATGCTGGGTTCTGGTGCGTTACCGGCAGGTAATGGTTCTTGCTCTGTATGCAAATGAACTCCTGGCAGGAATATCAAGCCATGCCCAGCCATGTGTGAGCGCAGAAATAATTACTCATTTAATCTCTCCCCATCGTGCTTGAGCACAAGCCCTCTGCTAGGTCACATTCACCAGTGGAGAGTCCCTGGCCTATATAATGACCATTCTGCCCAGTGGACCATCTTGCCTTGGAGTCTGACCCATCTCAAAGAGGGTGAAGGGTGGTGGAAGAGGGGGGGCTGGAGCATTATTAATGTTGAAGGGGTTTCAGATCAAGTCAAAAAAGCAGGCAACCTCTGTGTGTGTTGGGACATCAAATCATTGACGTGTTGGCGTGCATGGTGAATTCAGGACACACGGTGTATGCATGTGAATGGTTAACAATGGCTGAGATGTTTCAGCAACAGCCCTAGAATCTTCTTGTCACTCTTAACCTGAAAACATTGGCTTAACGATACGATGCTGCACAAGTGTGGGCATCCCAAAGCAGATGCAGAAAGGACTTTGTGTTGGATGGACAGCGACAGAACAACCGCATGCGGAAAAGAATAGAGGGACGTCAGAGATATGTGTTACAAGTTGGAATCACGCAATGGTGTACACAGACAACTTAACATGGAGGAAATTACGTGACCATAAGTACTTGTGATATCCACCTTATGCCTCGAGACACTCCTTTGGGTCCATATAATAATTTGCTGGGAAGAGTGATGGTAAGATCATGAGGTTGATGGCTTTTGTCCCTCCCCAAATTCATGGAACAGCCCCTGTTTTGCAATTAGCTCTGGCTTTGAAGAATCACCGTGTCACCGAGTGACTGCCAGGATGTGCTCATGAGATGGTACGTACCTGTGGCCTACATGCTGTCTCAGCTTGACTTTACCATCGAGGTAATATGTGGCTAATTTGTACTAAGACTTCTTTTGTTTGTCTGGCCAGGGATAATAGTCATAGGATGAGCTGTCGCTCCATCCAGGGGAGCGCAGTTGTATGTAAAGCTCATTTGCACCCCAGATATGTGGATAAGCTTATACTCCAGCCTGCCACCCGGCAGTCAGTCGGGAATACAAATCCTATCAGTGCTCGCCTGGCTTATATGAGCACAGATTATCCTGGTTTATGAATTGAGAAAGGGCTTGGTGAGCAAGTTTGCCCCCTGTTGCCAGCATTAGGGAAGATGGGTTAGTTTAACGTTAGGCTGAACAGGATAGTTTTTTATATGCCTTGGAGACATCGCTAACTTTTGGAAATTATAGTAACTGCCTCCTTTTGGGATTACTGGTTTTCTGAGTTTTGAAATATTGTTAACTTCTCTGCATTACTCATCACGGTGCCTTTTTGATTGTATCTTTTGCTCGTCAAACAAATATTAACAAAATAAACAGACACTCAAAGACACATCGTACATCTTTAATTTATTGGCTGCATTTATCTGTTTATTTTGGGATGTCACTGTGGCTCAGCAGGCAGCACTGTGACCTCGCACTTCCTGGCTCTGTGTGTGTGTGTGTGCAGTCTGCATGCACCTGCTCACGCTTCTTCCAGGTCTTCAAACTTTAGTCCCACAGTCCAAGATCAGCTTTTTTAACTGTGTTGGCATGTTAAAATTCCCAATGGGGTGTACTTCAGTCTGCCCTACGCCTGTTGGGATAAATTCCGGCTCACTATAACCTTGCTCTGTATAAGCCCTTATGGAAAATGGATGGATGGAGGGATGACTTTATGTATTTATGCATTATTTTCTGAGGAAGAATTTCAAATTGACAGGCAGAACCTTAAAAGACATTAGCATACCCAGCCCTGCTCATTCAGTTATAGTTTTTCTGTCAGTAACTTCTGTCGAAGCAACTTTGCAAGTCTCCTCATTAACTGCTCAGCTGCTAGTTAGCAGCTGTTACAGGGATAAAGTGCAGTAACATTTGATATATCATTTCACTAACTACCAGCTAAATTATAAATCTCAATATCCACTTCGTCATTAATTACGCATCAGTTGTGAATAAAAAAAAAGAAACTCTTAAGTTTTTGCCTCTTGAATTTTGAAAAATCTCTGCCAAAACACGTTACAGCACAGGCACATCGCTGCATATTTGAGACATACATCAGTTTGAAATTTATATTATATTATTACAAAATCCTTAAATCTCATCCATCGAAGTCTCACATATCTGGGAGGGAAATATTTAGCCCATCCCTAACCAATGGAATCTAGTCAAATGAGTTTATTTTTAGATGTCAAATAGTTCCGGAAGACTTCTTCATTCAGTAATCCTTCAGTGTCTGACAGAAGAATGCCCATACTGAACTACAGTACGTCTGCTTCCTTAGTTTAAAAGACTTCAAACGAATTTGTGCGGCTATGGCATCAAAATACATGCATTCAGAGGGACATATAAATAGCGTTAATGTGTACCTCTGTCATTACACACAGGCAATAAATAGGCTAAAACAATGCAGAGCCAGATTTGCTATTACTAATAGCCTGGGTCTGTATTGTATCAAACAACAGCCAAATATTAGGCCATGAAGAATAAGCTAACATAGTAAACAGTACAACCTCAAGCTATCCCAGAATTTTATACATTGAATGCTTAATTTTAATTTACAGATTAAAAGCTATTTATATATAAAGATGTTTATAGAAATTATAACAAGCTATGTGAGTATGTTCTACATGCAGAGCTTATTATAGTCTAATCTTATTCATTTATATATTTAGTAATAATTCCAAAAACAGAGTATAATAATTGTTTTTGCAGTTATGCAAATGACATAAGTTATGAGAAAATTCACCCCTGGCATGTCGACTGTAGATGAATGTGAGAAGTGATTGGATCCTTTGTCTCTTCTATCTAATCTATGTAATGGAGGTTTAAGTAAGGATTGTTCACTTTATCGGCTTTTAATTATCAAGCACCAGTTTCCAGATTTCATTCTGTGTCTATCAAATACCATATTTGCCTTGTCTCTCATGGAAGTGGAGTGCGATACGGAGGTATTCTTCATAACTAATGAGGGCAGTCTGATAGAAGCCTGCTTAGATACGTTTGTTTCCGCGTGGACGTCACTTTGTTAAATATCCCTCGTGATCGGGGGTTACCGAATCAGGCGGGAGAGAGTCAAATATGGGAGCACGATCTCTGACGGTTGTTTTTCGCATAGACGGGTCCCGCTCATGATGAGCGATAGATTTATACGAGCCCGGGGCATTGTCCTCTGAGACCTGTGGAAAATATTGAATCCGCGGGAGATAAAAGAAGTACCAATGCATGCCAATAAGTGAGAAAAGAATGCATATGAATGATGGCATCATAAAACCACAATTAGGATGCTAGCAGCATGGATGGGAGCCCAGAGCTACACATTCTCATAGTATGTTAATTAATATTACGCCAATGAACAATGCTATGGACTTAAGTTTGCTCCTCATAGACTGCTACAATATTACATTGCAGTACCAGTGGTTTACATTACGGTACAAATGGTTTACATAAAAGCTATAGACCTTAATGGAAATTCACAGTAGGAGACAACTTAACGAGAATCCCTTTTTATCCAAAGCAACAATACCGCTAATTGGCACAGCTAGATTTCGTATGGGAACAATTCAGGTTAACTATCACATTCAAAGGACTGGAAGCAGATCATTTGAGTGACTCCAGCTTCACGCTGCAAGTCCATCTCTTTAACCATCTGCTTGCCCCTGGTTTGTTTTTATCTCTGGTGATATAAAAAAAAAAAATAAGCAAGATCATCGTCATAAGTAAGCTAATCTTGTACACATCGATCTGTTGTACAAGGAAAGTTCTGTATTTGGAATTAGTTCGGTGTCCACTAATCTTCCTAATTTAAGTCAAAGTCTCTTTTTGCTTCATTTGTTCCACGAGAGTCTTACCTTGCTAAATGTTTAAAACTGTCCTCAGGAATCTGTGTTAAAGTTTAACTATGTAAAGTAATTGCAGTTTTAAACCATGGAAACAAGTGTATTTCTTTGTCATTGAATAATTTAAATCAGAAAATTTGCCTTTAGTATGAGAGTAATACTTAAATGTTGAAATACACTAATTTCAGCTACTGGATTTTCAGTCAGTCATTTTTGAGTATTATGGTTTGTCTTGCTAATTTGTGAGATTACTTTGTTTTAGACCTCTCCTTAGCCTTCCCAGAATGCCATTGGTGTTTGGCCGGGGTGTGTTTCATCTCAGATCCTCTGACTCATAACAGAAGCATATCCTCGTTTGTCTCTGGTGTGTAGGAGATATTTGTTCATTTTCTGGAATCTGCTGGAAATGCATCAAAGCCTTTAGTTGGGTCACTGCGTTGCCATTTAAGGTTAATGTTTTATTGATCCATCAAACATGCACACACACACATACACACACAAACACACAAATGCTCTGGATGGTACATGGTACTGTTGATAGTTAAAATAAGTTAAAGACAGAAAGCTCCTTGGAGTGAGACAGCCATTGCAAGAGCACTAATGAAACAATCAATCTTTGGCATTTCTGAGATTCCCTGAGCAGTTTTATTTATTTATTTTTTTTTGTTAATTGGGTTTTGTCTCATAATTTTATCCTCCTTCCATCTCCCTTCCTGCGCCTGCAGCTTAAAACACCCACCTGTACTCCTCCTCCCATGAGTAAGTCTGATATCGTACTACTTTGCCGAACAGCCTTGGCAATGAGAAAAAACCTACCATGACAATTTCTCGTATGGGCAGGAAACATTTCCAGAGTGTCTATATATCTAACCTATCTATCATGTCTTTGTGTTGAATTAATGATAAACCCAAGGAGGCGCATACGTCCCAAACCGGTCAGAGAACACAATTTACAATTCTGGGTTGTAGAGATACGTCTCAGCCAGCTTTGCAGCATTTATGCAACCTGTTACACCGTGAATGCCATGCTCCTCCATCTTCCACTTCAGCCATCTCAGCAACAGCCTTTCAATGTTCCCCCTTTCAATCGTCTCATTGAAAACCCAATCATGTCTCGGTGTTCACCGAAATGCATTATGGGGCTGGAGCAACAAGGAAACCTATTCTGCCGAATCTCACACAGCAAATCTCCGCCCCCGAGGTACCCTTGTTTCTTGTTGCTTCATGTTTAATTACGATTTAATTTCCATTTTCTTTCACCTGGTTAAGTGGACAATATGGTGTATTCAAATTAGTTTTGTGTATACACTGTGTTTAAGAAATACTAAACCCTTTTTATTTTTCCGGTGACTTTGCTGATCCTGAGCTGATCTGGATCATTTTTGTCAGAAATATACCCTAAGGAAATTGTAGCAAAACATACAGTATATTTTATTTCCCAATTTTATTTCCCAAATGCCGCTTTTTGGTACTCCTACTGCATCTTGTAACACAAGCAACAAATATGACTAATATTCACAATGATAGACATCAAAATCAGACAGCAAAATCAGGTAACAGTCCAGTCAAAAATGCTGACTGAACAAGTCATCCAGTTAGAGCAGGTGTTGAAAGTGTCGTCTGTTAGCTTTCACACAGGCCTACTGCCATTCAGCCAAAAATGATCCACAAAAAATAAAAAGGATTTAGTCTTTTTTTGAAACATAATGTACATACAAAACTAATTTGAATAGACCAGATTGTCCACAACATTAGAGACTTATTTCATGACTTTACGCCTTGGTTGGCCAAAGCAGAAACTGTCACACCTGTGCCTAGTCAGCCAGGCCCAACCAAATCTCATTCACTCTCCCCAGAATACTAACCAGCGGAATGTTATCAAGATCACCATGTGAAACTGGAAACTTACTCACTTAGTTCCAAAGTATTGAGTTTCCGAACCATTACCAAGAGTTTCTGATTTTCTCTTGTGGTTCCGAGTTTCACCATTGCTCTTTGTTTCTTCACCGTGTTTCTCTCTTCGGATCTTGTTTTGGATTTGGTTGCCATGTGGATTACCCTCTCTGGATTCTGTGTCTTTTGCCTGTTCTTCCTGACCATGACATTTGGACCATTCTCTGGCTCTGAAACCCATGTGCTGGATTTCCAGGTGTTGACTATTCACCTGTTCCTGACCATCCTTGCTGTTTTCTCCCCATTTATTAAAACATCCTCTCTACACTTGGACTCAGCTAATGTCTAATCATGACATAAACAGTTAGACATTATAAGATCTCTGAGTCCTTCTGCTCATATCCAAACAGAGGACTTTGAAAACAAGGTTCTGAAAGGAAAATTAATTCCTACAGCACCTAAGAAGTTTACAAAGTAATAAGGCAGAGAAAATGTTTCTTATCACTGTCTCAGCTTCTCCTTATTCTGTTGGAAGGCACAGGCGGTGCAGTGCAGAACTTTAGGTCTTCACCACATATTTGCATTCCAAGGTTGTCTTCTCGGTTTCCTGCTTGTGTGGGTTGTATTCCAGACAAAAGTCAATCAAATATAAAAATAGTGGTTCTTTTGATACCAGACCTTTCCACATGGCACCACCAACAGCTCCAAATCCAGTCCATATTATAGTTGTCGGCCGTCGCTGCACATCATGCCCTCGCTCAAAATCAAAATCGCAGAATCCCCTTTAACCCGGGATTTGGTGAAGCTTGTTGCTGAGGTGCTGTATGTTAATTAGATTCTGGCTCCTCCAGGAATGATCAGCCATGTTTGGGCGGGCTTCAGAGTAACGGAGACCATCTCTGGTGCTTCTGAGTCTGCAGATCAGCCCACTACTTTGAAACATTTCTATTCTTTCATCTCTGTCCTGATTCATATGGGCATATATACACACATATGTACACTACAGAAAAAACGAGACCACTTCAAAACAGTCGGTTTCCCTGACTTTACAATGTATGGGTATGTGCTTATAATCTATTGACCACGTGATTCCTGATCCCAGTCAAAAATATAGTCATTCATTACATTTATTTGCAGAAAATTACAACTGGTCAAAATACTAAAAAGAAACAGCAATACAATGTTGTTATACCTTGAATAATGGAAACTAAACAAGCTTATATCCATTATTAAGTAATTAAATAATAATGTTTTTACTTAGGAAGGGTTTAGCAATCGATATTTGGTGGAATAACCCAGATTCTTTATCACAGCTTTGATCCAACTGATGTGCTCTCTACCAGCCCTTCACATCACTGTTGGCTGTCTTTATCTCACTCCTTGCACAAAAATTCAAACAACTCAGCTTCTTTTGATGGCTTCATACCACCCGTCATCCACTTGAAAAGATTCCAGTGGTTTTCCATGGGGTTAGGGTCTGGTGATTGGGATCAAAATCAGCTCAGGATCTACTCTGCACATTAAATGTGAACATTTCGCATTTTAATCATCTCAGTTGCTATAGAGATAAGTTCAACAAACTATTTAAAAGGCTGAAAACCTTGAATGATGAAGGCATTTTCCTTGAATTGGTTCTACTATTAGACATCATTTTGCCCTTTTTCATTAACACCTACGTACCATTGGATAAGCATCTTGTACGTTTGCATATAGCCCTGGGGAAGCGTCATTGTATCACAGATTCATGGTGTTGCCGTCTCGGCTTTATTGGCATTGTTATGCAGGTGGTCAGGCTAACTTTTGGTTTCGTGGTTTTTTTTTTTTTTGTGCTCAACCGGAGATTTATGGAGGAGCACATTGACTACATAAGTTATTCATTACTATGATATCTCTGTAAACTTCACTGACACTGAAGAAAAATCACATTAAACCAGCATGAAGGTATGCAGATAAGAAAGCTGTTGAACCTTTAAAGGCTTTTAAAACAAAAATGGGAGAAATACACAAGACCTACTAATCCCTATTCTCACCCATGTTAGTTTGCTGCTTAATGTCATGTATGAAGAGCTACTAATGTAGTGGGGAGACTCCTGTTCCTTCCCAGTAGAGTGCTGGTCAAACCTGTTTGCTTCCTATATGGAGGTCTCAGGCTGTGTCGTGGCTGTAATGGCATTAGCTGCCTGCAGCAAATCAGCCCTCGTTGTGTCCCGTGAGTCAGGTGGCTAGGTTGCTCTCCCTCTCGTCGCCCTGTGCTGGTGTCTGTTGAAGACTCATGGTTTACCCACGCCAGCGGGTACATCCAAGCTAGGTGTGTGTAGTACTGGTGGATGGTTGACAATCCACACATTGTGGGATGTGTGTGCTGGTCTTCACCACTCCTGTGGAGCTGACCTATGATGTGTTTAATTAGCGATTCCAGACTGGGAGGAAATGTGAGCTGCAAACTTAGAGACAACGGGTGCAGATCTTGTGAGGGGCTGTGATGTAATACTCTTAAGGTGCTTGTATAAATGGGGTAAAATTGTAGGTCACTTTACGGAAAATGTTGGCTAAGCAATGAAGTAAAAATAGTGCTTTTAATAGGAAGATTTTGTTGAAGCGCACACCAAGGGCAGAACCCGCTTGCAGAGACAGACAGGCAAGAGAGATGGGACTAGGTGCCAGAACAGGGAGGACCTTACTAGTGGGTCACAGGATGCAGTAAACTAGTGTAGAATCAAGGTAGGTCACAGGGACACTGAAACGTGAGGGCGTGAGGAGCAGGTAGAACAGGACTCGAGGCATCTGAAAGGGCAGTCTCAGAGGCTGTTAGTGGTTCAGTGCTAGTCTGTGAGAGTCAGGGCTGAAATGGCTGGGATAAAAAGACAAATGGCAACAGGTGTGTAATGAGGCAATGAAGGACAGGTCTGCTGGTCGAGGTGGAGAGAGAGGACCCCTTGCTCAACACCTGGCTTCTAGATGGTTGGGGCCAATCAGGGTAGTCACGGTGAAAGCGAAGAGGGAAAGGTTGAGGATGACACAAGCAGAGTCCCAGAAGTGATTCTCCATGATATAACCCTCCCAGTCCACAAGGCACTGGAAACCCTGACTTCAACAATGGCTGTCTACAATGTGGCTCACTGTGTAGGCCAGCACTCCATCAATCAGCTGGGGACTGTGGAGGCACAGGAGCTGATGGATTGAAGGGTCCATAGATGATGGGATGGGGGTAGGAAGTGTGGAGGGGTTGATATGGCTAAGGAACGGGGGGAGTTTGGTGGAGCCAGTCAAGGTGGGAAGGTCTTGAGTGGACAGCGAGACCCTGTCTCCAGGGTGGAACAGCCATGTTGGACAAAGCAATGGTTGACTTGCAAGATGGAGGCTTGAGCCTGGTGTCAGCCCTGCCAACACATACCATGGCTTGGGCGGAGGGTGTGTTGATTGCTGGCTCTTGCGTGGATAAAAACATGAATGACTTGTTGGTTGGCTCTCGGCCTGACTATTGGTCTGAGTGCAGAACTTGGATTAGATGCTGACCGTAGCCTTGATGAGGGTGTAGAAGGCATGCCAGAAGTGTGAGATGAAATGCAGTCCCCATCTGTGGATGTCTTGTGGCTTCACAGGTTCCCATCTGATATGCTGTAGAGCAAGCTCTACGATTGCTGAAGGAAGCTTTGGTAGAGGAATGAAGTGTGCCATTTTGGAAAAGCAGTCCCAGCTGGGCTGGTCACAGGGTGCTGAGCCTGGGTGACACACATCTCCAATTCCCACAGGAGGGGTGCCACAATTCTGGAAAGCAGTCATCAGGGTGTTGAGTTCAAACTGCTGGGAGAGAGCATTGGCCTTTGTGTTCTTTGAGCTGGGGCAATACGTGAGAGTGAAGTTACAGCTCTCGAAGAATAGTGCTCACATGACCAGGTGAGGGTTCAGTTGCCTGTTATTCTTGACTGTGAGCAGACTCAGATGGTCCATCCGAACTTGAAAGGATTAGTTATTTCCCTGCAGCCACTCCTCCAATGGCCACCAGATGGCGAGGAGCTCATGGTCCCCTCAGGACAAGGAGGAATGGATAGCGCTTACTATCGTCCTCTCACTGGAAGAGGACCGCTCTGGGTCTGACATCTGATATGTCAACCTCCACGGTGAAAAGGTGCTGCAGCTGGTCAAAGGCAGTTTCTGCCTCTGATCCTCAGTAGAGGCGCTGCACTTCACCGGCGAGCTGGGTGAAAGGGACTGTGACCATGCTTTAGTTTTTAATGAAGTCTTGGTAGAAGCTGGAGAACCCTGAGAAGTGTTGCAGTTTTGGGATCTTGATGGGTGAGGGCAACTCTAGTACAGTGGTGACTATTGTGGGATCCATGGTAATACCTGCTAGTGGCACTACATACCAAGGTCATGGTGGTGCTGTGGAAAAGGCATTTCTCAAGTTTGCTTAGTAAGGCATTGCAGCACAGTGCAGACTTGACGAACGTGGTCTGAAAGTGAATGGGAATAAATGAGTATATCGTCATGATAGACAAATACAAACTGGTTGAAGAAGTACCAGAGAACATTATTCATATCTTGGAATGTCCTGGATCTCTCCACCCTGTGTCTGGACTGTGCGTCTGAGGGCGTTGATGGTTGCCTACGGGTGCCTATGCCTACTGCATAGATGCCCTTTGCTGGTTCTGGCATTCTGTCACAGCACACACCGGGGAAGGACCTGCTTGTGGATACATGCAAGCAAGGGGACCAGACTAGGTGGCAAAACAGGGGGAGTTCTAATAGTGGATTACAGGAGGCAGTGAATTAGAGGGGAGGCATCTGAGAGGGTCATCTCAGAGGCAGTCAGTGGTTCAATTCCAGAAGGTTAGAAGTCAGGACCGTAGGAGGTGAAATAGGCTGGGGCAATGAAGCAAATGGCAACAGGTGTATAGCAAGACCACCAGGACCAGGGTCCTTGGCCAGATGATGCAACAGTTTTAAAACGTTCCTGTTAAATATATAATGGCCCAAAGAGACCATTGAGTGCAATGGAACCATCATGAGAGAAATATAAATGTCTAGTGAAGACAACATTGTTGTTTTGGTATAATTTCTAAGAAACCAGCGACTATAAAGCGATTAACAAACTTATTGTTTTACCCAGGACATTTTTTGATGGAAGGATGGTGCATACTCTCCGTGGATTTTACTGTGCCCTCACACTTCCAGGATTGGGGGTTAATCTTCATTTTCACAAGCTTTTCATGAAGTTTGTATGTTCGGTCCATGTGGGTTTCCATCAGGTGCATCAGTTCAACAGTTCAAAGTAGTTTATGTGAATTTGTATCTGATTTGTCCATAGGGCTTACAGTTGCACACTGAGATAGGCTGAGGTTCCCCTTCTGTGTTCCCTATTCTTCCTGGGATAGGCTTCAGGCTCACTGTGACCCTGTACTGGGTACAGAGTTGTGGAAGATGGATGGGAGAAGGCTGTGTGAGCTTGTCAGGTCTATTTCTGAGCATGGAAACTTGACCCACTGATGCCAACCAATGCCCTCCTCTCAAGTAATGTTTATTCCGGAGTTAAATGTAAGCTCTTACCTGGGGAACAAATGTATTTGTTTACCAGGGCTGAATTCCTCAATGACTCGAGGTAATGAATGGAGACATAAGAGCCATATAACCTAGACACACAGAGGTTTCTCGGCTGAAGTGAAATCCTGATGGTGACACCCATTAGCGGAGGAGCAGGGAAAGGAATGAGGTCTGGGGAAGAAAAAGAAAAGATAAGCCAACAGCGGGTAAGGGGAATCTCTCGTTGGCCGCTGACAAACCATTCATGACATGGTCATTGCCAAGATGGGCCTGTGGTGACTGCACTGTCTGGTGAGGCGGGGTAGAAGGACAGACACGATTTCACTGACAGAGAGATGCCGTCAGAATGTTGTTTGTAACCGAGATGTCGGAAGTGCCGGCTGCTGATGAATTGCCCTATTTCTTGGGAAGCTTGTTCCTATCTCTTATTTGTTTGGAAACTGTCTTGAACAATACCGTATAATGATAAGATAGCAGCATAGGCCTATATTTTTTTTATCCATCCTTCCTTCTTCCTTAATGCTCATCCAGTTCATGGTTATGGCTAGTGTATCCCAGGAACCACTGGGCACGGAAAGTGATATGGTATAGGTCAGTTTGAGGCACGAACTGACATCACCGCATGTTTATGTAAGACAAGAGGAAAATGGAGTATCCAGAGAAGATGCACACAAACATATGGAGAACATACAAACTCCACACACTGCATTGGTGGTAGGAATCAAGCCTCCAGCCCTGGAGGTGTGAGGCTAAGGCAAGACAGCTGGCATGCTGTCCGGTAGCATTTTGAGCAGAGTTCAGATAATCACAGAAGGATTGCTAGCAGTTAAGTTTCACTTTATAAAAAAGGTATTTAGGGTGCTGACAGCGATTGTAGTGTCAGATCTGTAATCTTAAACACATTACACAAACGTCAAGTGAACGTCAAATGTTGCAAGACCTTAACACGTTAAACACAGGCAGGCTGGGAAAAACAAAGAGCTCAACTGACTTGAACTATGTGCAAAATCTCACCCTTATATTATGGGGTGTTCTGCGAGAAGTGTTTGTTCCACAAAGAAACTATATTTTTTTGTGTATTTTATATTGACACCACCATAATTAGTGTGGGGCCTTTCTAGGGTAAAACTAAATGCCACGATGATTAGAGAAAGTGCTTGGAGAGACTTCCTGCCTTCATTTCCCTGTTTACACTCAGCCAAGCACACTTTTGCATTGATACATGTCTGGAATATGGGGCAGCATGCCGGTTTCGCTGGGTAGAGCTTTAGCTTATAGTCCTATTAGTTTGAGGTTTCTTCCCAATCCCAGCTCTGTGTGTATTGAGTTCATCCTGTGTTTGTGCAGGTTTCTTCCTGCAGTCCAAAGAAATGCAGTTTATGTGAAATGGTGTATCATGGTGTGTGTGTGTGCCCTGGAATGGCTTGGTATCCCATCTAGTGTCCCCTGCCTTGTGCCCCATGGGACAGACTCCGTATTTATTGCACTTCGTAAGTCGTTATGAAAAATGGATGGATAGCTACACAATATATGTTTCACAGCACTTGGAAATGCCATTTCCTTTCACTGCTGGTGCTGCCAATTATCAGGCTTTTTCCTAACAAGACTGGCAGTCGGCTGTGTTACAAACTGGGGGAATGGAGCAGAGAAGGAGGAAGAGGGTCTGTAACTCGTTAGGGCAGTTTGCAATTAGCGCCACTCTCCCACTCCTCCGGCGGCCCGGCTTGTTTGCGTGTACGTCTCTAGCTGTATATCTGTGCAAGCGAGCAGCCTCTGGGAGTGTTAGTCACTTTAAAGCCTGCGTGTGGATTTAAATTCAGAGGACACCGGCGTTCCGTTTCCCTCGAATGTTAATGTTGTAGGTAAAGTGGAGGTGTAATTTGTTAAAAGGACACGGCACCACAAGATCGCTCACCTGTTTTGGTCTTTCACACGCCACGGCAGATCTGCAAAAGCCATGTTTGCGGTCACCTTTTTTCATCACAAAGTACGCGTCTGTTTAAGTGTAATCTCTGAGGTAATACAGTGGCCTGCCTTGGGTTTCTCTTCTTTATTTCTACCTGTAAGGCACAACTCAAAATTAATTCCTAGTCTTCTCTACAGGCATGATATTTGCACCATCCTGAGCTAAGGTTTATTAGTGCGGACAGACTGACAGTCACTTACTCTGGCTGAGTTATTTATTTTTTACATCTATATTATCCCTATGTCCTCAGTATTTCTATATCTGTTAATTTTAAAATGAAAGTGGTCTACTTAACACTGAAGGCTAAATCCTCTGAGATTAGTTTGAGTTTGCATTTGTAGGTGAACTTCTTGTGACCATGGTAGAAGTAACTCCGGTATTCTTATAACCAGTTGCCAGGGAACATTTATAATCTAACAAATTTGAAAGGTTTAGATAAAAGTGGAATGTATAAAGGAAACGGTAATCAGTAAACTCCAGAGTTCAGCTAGGCTTCTCTGCTCTTGTGAAAAAAAAAAAAAGAAATATTAAGTATGATTAATGGTGTTAGCAACTGACAGTTAAAATATGAAAGATTATGATTTTGCATTGGCCTGTGTTTGACTGGCACTGCATCCAGAGTGGCCCTCACCTTGTATCCTATGTCTTTTTCCGACGTGTTTCAGAATCACCGTGACAATGTGCTTGATAAGCGTTTATGGAAAATGAATGGATGGTTGTGAAATTAAAAAGTACATTATAGCTGTAAAGATCCATCCATCCATCCATCCATTTTTCAAACTGCTTTCTCCTATTCAGGGTCATTGGGGGGACTGTAGCCTATTCCAGGCAGCTTAGGGCACAAGACTGGGGACTGCCTGGATGGGGCGGCCCTTGTCAAGACAGGTTGATGCACCTTATCCAGGATGTCAACCTATCTCAGGGCTCACAGGCACACACACACACACACCATTCATTTTTTTGGACCTAATTCTAACTACAACAACCCTAACCTTTACCCAGCCCTAATCTTAACTATAAGTAGTCCAACAAAATACGAGACTTTTGGCTCCTTTGGTTTTCTGATTGCATTCACAGATTTTATAAAACTGAGTTTTCCCTTATGGGGACAATACAAATGTCCCCACAAGGTAAAAATGTCAGGTTTGTGTTACCCCCTTGGCACATTTTGTCCCTAAAATGTAATATAAACATGGTACACACACACAGTTGTAATATGTGCATCAATAATCCATCAAGGAAATTATTTTCAATATTAGTATGTACTATTTTTCTATGTAAGCATCATTCGTTCTGAGTAAATCTAGATTTTTCTTTTTTTCTGTATAGTGGTTGTGAATTGTGTTGCTAGTTCAGATCTTATGAATCTTGCTCTGCTGTTGGACCCCTGAAGGAATACTGGGTACCCTGAATTTCTAAAGTTAAATATTCAGCCATATATAAAGTGGTGAAATGATATGAAGCTGAAGGTCCCAGGTATCAATGAGGCTTCAGTCACACATTCCAAGGAAAACATGGTACAGAACAGCCTCTTCTCACTTTTGTACACTTTAAGGTTTGCTTCTCAGGGTTTCCTGGAGTCAATGAATGCTCAGGTCAATGGCTCTTATATTTCCTCAAAATGGTCATTTAGGTTAGGGAATAATTTTGGCTTGTTTATTCAATTTTTTTTTTTTTTTTTATAGATGGCAGCCAACCCCCAGCTGTGAGGTATTCAGAGTTGGCAAGTGACCTGGGGTGCGGGAGGAGTGGCAGTATGATAGCACCATCTTGCCTCCTTTCTCAGAGGATGGAGAGGTAGCTAAATGTGACAGCCGTAGTTCTCGACTGCTTTCAGCCTTACGAGAAGTCAGACTGTGGAAGGACAGGATGTCGCTTCTCCTCACACGGTGCTTCATGATGCCCTGAGTTATGAGGTGTCAGCTCTAATAATGATCACTTTGAGGGCAATGCGGGGGAGAGATGTGTTCAGCATCCCAGCTTTACTCCCAAGAAAAACACAGTGCAGAAGCTTATTTTTCTTTTGTGCTCTCGAAGGCTTGCCTTGAAGGGTTTCATTAAAGCCGGCGTGCGTTTGTGAATGGGTGAATGAGTTAATGAATGAACGATGGCTGAGAGGAGCTATAAACATCCATGGATTTGCCAGGGTTCTGACATTCAGCCCATTTCAACCGTACATGAACACTATGAAATGTCTTGCCGCCTTAATAACGAATGACAGTTACTCGTTTTGGTACAAAGCCAAATCTTTGGAAAGGTCTCAGTTTACGATGCCAGCTCCCCTGAAGGTAACATGTCTCTTGCATTTGTAAATATCATTACACTGATAACTAATAAACAAGTATATTCAAGTGCTTTGATACTGTGTATTGGAGAATTGGGATGACGGGCTGTTCTCAAAATTTGTGTGCTATCCCTGCATAAATTAATTTCTCAGGTGACAGCTCCATTTATGATATGGCTAATATTTCATCACTGAAAGCATTTGAAACTTTCTACAAGTTGCTGTTTCTGGATTTGCAGTGGCTACAGAATCTCCCTAGGCTATTATTGTAGAGTTATTAATAATAATATATTCTCCCTTCTAAATTTACAAAGCGGTGTGATTTGCAACCCTCCATAGGCTGTCAATATTGCTATTTCAGTAATGCAATTATTTTCAAAAGCCAGCCACTATACCAGTGTATGGTTTGTCCCTGAAAATACCGAACAACTTAAGTTACTTAGAGATGTTAGTAATGATTCATTTCCTGGCCACGTGTGTTGCATTGGTACTGGATTTTCAACAGCACACGTGTAGTTTTTTTTTTTTTTTACAACCTCCCATTTTGTGGTGGTGCAGAACTGCTCCACGTAGAGGTATCAGATTATGGTTGGTAGACTCAACAAAATCATAGTATTCCACCATTTTAAAAAAGATATACCCCCCTCTGACCTTTGGATGACCAATTTACAGAGCCTGGTCAGATTTTCAGGCTACATGTTCTGCCTCAAACCTTCCATTAGATGTGATCATGTTTGTGAACTATGACTGCGTTGTGCTCTTCTGTGGTTATAATTCTGTAGAGCTTCATGGCAAGCTGTGCTCAGTGGAGTATCCGGTAGCACTGTAACCTTCTAGATTTCGGGGTTGAAGGCCACTCGTAGTTCTTTGGTTGTGGAGCTTACATCTGCTTGAAGCCTGTGTCTCATGTAATTTTCTACTGGGCACATTGGATTCCTTCCATAATCCAAAAGCATTCAGTCAAGTGAACTCGCGCCATCAGTTACCTGTGGTTTGTGCACCCTCTGGATTTGGATCCCATGTGAGGTGCCCCTTGCCATGTGCCTTGTGCTTCCTGGGGTATGCCCCAGACACACTATCAAACTCTATGGGATAGGTGATTTTACAGTAGAAGATGGATGGAAAATTTGATGTTTATCACATCAACCAGGTGGTGTAAGTCTATAACTTTTTTCACGACCAAAACAAGACAGTATTATTTGCAAAGTTTGCTTACTTTAAGTTTGGCATGGATAGTGTGACATCAAGCCCTTGCTGATTAGTCAATGAAGATATTCCTGCCTGCATTATCTTGTCAAGCCAATCCGTAGCCTGTCCATGACGCCCTGTGCACCATGTTTGGGATGTGTTTCTCACTTCAGAAATAATTCAGGATTCCACATCGACTAACTGCCACAGGATTGAGACTGGGCACCAAAGACCTTGGTATTCCTTGCATGTCAATATGAGTAATTAAGATTCCACGGCTCGGGGAATCTGCCTTGCTAAGGCCACTGAAAGGCTGATCCAAGGCATGAAATAGTTTTAGCTTCCTACTCAGTTTTATGGACTGCTTAGATTTTTTTTTTTTTCTTGTGGGTCTGTTTTAAAGTTCTCATGCATTTTGAACTTCCTGAAGGTCAGTCTGAAGATGTAAAAATGGGAAAAAAAAAAAAAAAAGTTTGTATAATTTGTTCAGGCTTTTCCTTGGTGAAATTAATTGAAATGTTAGTTCAAGTAGTAAATGCAGTTCTGACTGTCATACTGTGTATTTGGAGACCAGCGAAGAACCATCATCTCTCACCATGTCTGCATGCTGTCTCTCTGCGGTGCTATTTCTAAAAATATCCTTGCTTGCTTTTTTCAATTCATGTCCAAATAAAATCTATAGCTGTCTGGATGTAGTTCTTGTTTGTGGTTTTTTTTTATTTTTTTTATTTTTACACAAGCAGGACTGCTGGTTTTAGGGAATAGCATATTTATTTGATAAATGTTTTTAAGCATTACTATCTTATCAGTTCTTTTTTGTAGTCAGGCTACTTTGTTCAAAACATAATATGGCATTTTTTTTAAAGGGAATATTAGCTGGGGGGGTATACTGGGACTGCATACTCCTCCCATTTCACAGATAGTTATCTTAGAGCAAATTATTCACGGGAATTTTACCACGCATAATGAAAAATAATATTAAGAAATGCCAGTATTGAAAGTGCAGCGTGTAAGTAAAGTCCTTTGTGGGGGGGGGGATAAAGCAAAACAAAACAAACACCAGCCAACAGATTTGTTGAATAAGAAATAATCAGCAGCTGAGAACTAATTAGTTAGAATAGCCTCGCCAACTGCAGTGTTTCCTTGCCTTTAAACCACATTCAAACCACAGTGTTTATTTTTTTTATGGCTAATTTTAAAAAGCTTCCCCTGGGCCAGGGAACAAACCACTCGCACAGTAGCAAACAGTCACTTCGCATGTACCACATAGCACTTCTTAAATTTTTTAAATATGGAAGTGTGTGTGTGTGTGTGTGTGTTAGAATGTGTTTAACTACTTAATTTGACTTCCTGGGTAAAACGGAGTCGTTGGTAAAATAAGAAAGTCTGGGTCATGTAGTCGTTATTTAATGAATAATAGCCTAATTAATATGTATCCCTAAAGATTTTAATGTATTTTTGACTTTTGTTACTTTACTGCAGAATGAAAAATGCTTCTGACCTGACCCTGGCCAAGAAACTGGGCAAAATGGGTATGCTTTATTTAGGCTAAAGAGAAGGTCAGGCAGAGAAATGTTGGATTGCAGTTCATAGCTAGAGCAACTTGCAATACATACAATTACCCATTCATTCATTTTCCTTAGTCGCTTAACTAGTACTGGGTCACAGAGAGCCTGACACCTGTCTTGGGATGCATTGTAATTCAGGGAAGCTGACTGCTTGATTCAGATCATGCAGGGTAACCTTTTGAGCCTGCGTCTCCATGCCAGCATGCTCAGAAGAACATATTCCATTTATCACGCATGGACGAACCTGACGATCCACTCCCATGACATAAGCTGCGGAGGTGGAACCTCGTGAGGAGGCGTCGATACACGTGTGCAGGACAGACGGAGTGGTGCATTTTAAGACACATGAAAGGATTAAGCTGGTGACCCAGGTGACCAGTCCACGTCAGTTTCTGAACACAGTGGGATCAACATGTTATTATGCTTTGTGAATTGTGATGTGAGGCTTCAAACCCCAGTAGGAACTGATAACAGCCAATGATGAGTGGCTTAATGCATTTGGTGACTGACAGGGTGTGCTAACCCCCCCATTGTGCATTTGGAAGCCTCATTTCCCCCAGTGGTGTGTATGATCACCTCCAAAAATATAATGATGTAGATTATTATTGAAAATGATCTGTTATAATCATCATTTAAAGACTTTATTTACCATAAAATAAACTCTTGCCTTTCTGCAGTTATGTACAGTATGAACCGTGAAAGACAATTTTTCTAACAATTATTTGCCCATGAAATGGTTTTTGCGACATTCTTTTTTGGTCAATGGGTGCTGTTTCTCTCACATCTTTGAAGAGTGATGCTGACCGGCTACTGATGTTTCAGAAATGTCAATATAATGAGAAATTCTCACAAAAACATACACTTCTTCATATGTCGCGACAGATTTTATTTGTTACTGCTTGATGTTTCACTCTCATATAAAGGCTACATGCTAAAACAGTGCTTCTCTTTCAAAAACATTTGAAACAAACTAAAGTATTATGTCATTTTCAGTCCTTTCATTGATTTGTATGAATTAGTCAATTGCGTAATTTTGATTCCGTTCCATCAGACTGGCTTGAAACATATTTCATGGGAACGTGTGGGTGAAACACAATTTCCAACAGGCTTTTATTCTGAAAATACACAGTTAGGCATTATGATTAGGGTCTTGTTGTCAGTTAGTTCAAAGAAGCAGATGCCATAGTAGATTAACGCTCGATGGGTAACTCATTCGAACCTTCATAAATGTTGAAAGGAGTCTATGTCTGAGCAGCTGGGATTTCATGAAAAGATGTTTAAGCGTTCATAGAATGGAAACAGTTTATATACTTGTTTTATACTTAAAACTTATGCCCTTTGAAAGGGCTGCATGGCTTTTTATCTTCTGAATGTGTATCCAGTGCACAGTTTATGTAGCAATGTACATTCAAAAGAAAATTAATTTTTAGGTCATATGGTTAATAAGGCATACATTTACTTTTTTTTTTTTACCTGCAGTGCCATCATTTGGCCAGTTTGTAATAACTGCGATATCATGGTAGTTTTGACATAAATTAGCTTTCTGGTGTCCTAGGAGTTTGAGTTCCACGTCTGAGATTTTAGTATGAAAATGGAAGGTAATAATAATGATAAATAAGATTTTGCAATTTTGTTACCGAATCTGCTAATAGAATCAATAATTAAAAATAAAGCAAAGCAAAGTGTTTTTGCATGCCATGCCTGTTTTTTGTCAGCCAGATGAAAAGGATGTTTGATCCTAATTGTTTTAACAGCACCTTTAAAAAAACATGCAGAGCATTTACATATGGTCTTGCTCGCGATAGGGTAGTTTCATTTTGAGAGCTGCTGTATTTGGAATGATGTGAGCAAAACTCATCTTCAAATTCATTTGAAGGTTGGAGTCAAGTTACATTGGTTGGCAAACTCTATGAACGCGTCTCCAGCTTTGACAATGCAAATTGGAGTGTGGATGAAGCATGGTCTGGTTCATTAAACCATCAGTGTCATTTGTGTATTCTTAACTACAGTACATCAGAAAGTTCCACTGCTCCATCTTTAATCGCTGGTAGAGTACAAGGATGTGGTGAGCCGAGAGCCTCTCTGAGGAGGGCCATGACATGAGAATCCCTGG
The DNA here is from genome assembly GCA_009936485.2 of Gymnarchus niloticus. NCBI lineage: Eukaryota > Metazoa > Chordata > Actinopteri > Osteoglossiformes > Gymnarchidae > Gymnarchus > Gymnarchus niloticus. The sequence continues at coordinate 10,908,816 of JAACJT020000031.1, read as the reverse complement.
AAGGAAGGCCCCTCCTTTGCAGGGCAGGTACTATGGACCCCAGTTCACCTACCTGCATGTTTTTGAACAGGAGGACACCAAAATACCCGCAGGGAACCTGCACAAACACGACATATTGTATAGTCCATCCAAACAGCCTGGGTTAGGAATCAAACCCACAGCCCTAGAGGTGTGAAACTGCAGTGTTACTCCGTGAGCTTCCCAGAGATGACAGACATCATCCACATTCAATAACCATAATACTTTGCTTCTTTTTATAACCAGGACCAGGCGAAATGGCCGCTTCAGAAGAAATTAGAAGCAATAATTGACAGAGAATCGTCACTGCAGAGCATCTTTAGGTCTTCTCAGAGAAGGAAGCCACAGCTCTTTGCTCATAGGAGAAATTCACATTCTGATGTGTACGTTGTGAAAATGACATCAGACGTGCCTGTGAGACTCATTTATGTCATTATGCCCGTCTCGAGTTAGCCAACCCGCCTTGGACGGCTTGCTGTATGCCATTTAAGGAATATGAGAAATGGCTGAGGAACAGAAGCCTGTTTTAATTTCCTGCCGGTTATGAAAGACCCTATCTTGAATTAGAACAAACGGCATCGAGTTTTCTTTTAGCTCTTGGGTGTAGGATTAAATCATCACCACCAGGCAAAGGACATGCATCGGACAATTATATTTTTGCACGCAGGGCATGTCTCTGTAGCTTACTGTCTTTCCTGCTGCTCTCTAGTTTGTGATTTTATTTGTTTTTTTTTTTTGGCACGTTTGATTTTGGAGTTCTGCACACAGGGAGCCACACACACAGGTACACGTAGGAATCCCTATACACTTCATCTTAAATAAAGTGTCTCCATTTTGGGGAACACCGAGCAGAGGTCACGGATTGTCCTGTGGAGTAACATTTGTCCCCCTGTCAGGCTATCACGGTGAGGACACTTTCTCAGTGTCCGCTTGCCTGCTGCCGTGCCATCTGCCGCTCGGCTGCCCCACGTGGCCACATCTCAGTACCTCTGTGACGGCCGCCACCGGCTTGGAGTTCTCATCACGTCTGCAACAGGCCTCGGCGGGCCAGGCTGGGTCCTCACTGTTCTACATATGCAGAGGAAAAAATCTGGTTTGACTTGACTGGCACCCATTACATTTCCTGTGATTCTGAGTTTGAGGAAACATCTTCAGGAGCTTGGAGAGACCATGCCAATCCCAAACACATACACATGGATTTTGTCTGGCTTTCCTTTATTGACAGAGGCCATGTCCTGCCAATGAGGCCATGAGAGAGGAGGGCCAAGGGGACACTTTGCCGGACCAATATGCTGTCACCCGTGATAGCCAGAAGGATTGGGGCAGTGTGTAGCTCGGGGGTTAGGGTGTGGCTCCAGTGTCTGTAAGGTTGTAAGTACTTCTGGGGTACTTGATGCTTTCTTCATTTGGATGTTTATTCAGACAATAGCATCGGCTAAATAAATAAATGTAAAGGCAATCTGTGGCGTGAACAAGCAGGACTGATTAGGGGAGTGGAGGAGTACAAAGCAAGAGAAGATTGCCCGCTTGTGTTTTTGTTTACATTGTTTTTATTTATTATACTTTAGCCAGATGTACAAGTTTCTCTGGGTTATGTTGAAGTTCCTTTGAACCAAACTTGATGTGAGTGATTTCTCCATGGGTGGCTCAGCGACTTGGATGATGGCATCACACTCCAAGGTTGTGGGTTTGTGTCCCAGCCCGGATTCTGTGTTTATGAAGTGTACGTGTTCTCCGTATCTTCACTTGGGTTACCTATGGTCCAAAAACATGCTGATAAGTGAAGTGTTATCTCCAAATTGCCGATGATGTGTGATTGTTTGTGGTCTAGCATCCCATCCAGGGTGTCACTCTGCCTTGTCTTCATGGCTTCCACGGTACAGCCTCCAGTCTCACTACAACCCTGTATTATAAGGCAACTAAGAAAATGGATGATTTCTCTACTTTTAAAGAGAAATACATTGAAAACTGACTGGCTTTTGTAACGAACAGCCAGGAATGTATAACTGAGCAGATGTAAGGGTGCAGTGATGATGATCTTAGCCTCCAAAATGCAGCCCATACAATCTGCACTTTGCCTGCCACAGTTCCTGTGATCAGCAGACTTTTTTTCCCAGAAGTCAGCGGATCTTCCTGCTATGTAAAAGTTTTTTTTTTCCCTCTTAAACTATGGTGGCAGGGTACAGCAGTTGTCCCTCTTTTAAGAAGGGCAATTTAACGTGCTATCAGATGGTCATCTACAGAAACCCTCCTCGATGTGTGTCTTTGAAAAAGACCTTTTAAATTTCTGCCACGTTCACTCTGTCCGTTCCCATTTCTGAGCCGTTTGAAGTATTTGTTTAAGTGTCCCCCACCTCCACACACATTTCGTTACCAGGGACAGGAGCTGCTGCCCATGCTGTTCCAGTAAATTAGGAAATACTTTAGACACCAACCAAGTGCTACATGCAGGCTTGCTGATTTGCCAGGTTGTGCAGTGAAGTCACGTGAGACTGTAGCAAATGACCCCTGACTCTCCCTGTTTAAGGCCTGCTTCCATGTTTGCCCTTAAAATCGTGGCGTGAGTGAAGCTTGGCCCCGCCCAACACCAACGACTGCATCGGAACCGGGCGGCAACCCATCCAGTCAGTAACTGTCCTGCTGTTCTGAAAAAAGCTCTTGGCACCCACGTTCGTTGGGTACGTTGTGGGTTCAGATGACCGATAAATTGGTGTCCCTCTGCCGGGGAAATCGACTTCCGTTGTTTGCACTTTATACGTTGACTGTGGGCGAGCTGACTTTTGTGTATGTCAAATGCCTTACCCCCCCCACCCTACCGACTTGCTAGTTCATTGCACGCTACTCAGAAACGGAAACGGAAACACAGACAGGAAACTGATTGCTGCCCCACCTCCACAGAGAGAAGAATGCATAATGAGCATCTTTAAAATACTGACCGACGAAGACTAATGAAGCCATTAAAGTGGATTCCCGGCCCTCATCCCCTGGCATCTGCTGCTCCCTGTCCTCCCGTTGGCGCTTTTCTCCAAATCGCCCTGCTTGCAGCGATAGCAGCCGGCCCTGTTTACATTGACTGGGCGCCTCCATATTGCCTTGTTTGTCTTTGCCGTTCTGAGAAGCCGAGCGACAACAAGGGCGGATGGTGCCGAGCGAATCCCCGAAGGGGTTATGTGAGCGAGGAACCGGGTGTCGCAGTGCAGATAGACAGAGCCTTCCAACTGCTGCCTCTCTGAATGGAACATGACTCCTTTGGCCTACATATATACATACCCATCATCCAACTTCTAAACCACTTATCCAGTACAGAGCTGCATTTAGCCTAGAACCTATCCCAGGAAGCACAGGGCACAATGCAGTAGACACTCTGGAAGGGATGCAGATCTATCACAGGGCACACCTACCAGTGCATTTGTATACTGATATTTGTACTGCTTATTTCCCTTTATTAATTCAGTTGCCTGTCAGTGTGTTTGCTCATCACTGTGTTTGAACACAGTCAACACAATAAAGCGTTTACGTTAATTTGAACCCAGAACTGCTGTAAAAGACACTTCCCTGGCAAACACATCAGCTAGCCAGTGTACACAGAAAGATTTTGTCCGGATCAGTCTGAAATATGCTTTAAGTACTGTCAGGAGTGTTCAAAATGTTTGGATCGGGGGGGTGGGCGGGCTGTCATGCGTTGGCCCCCCATCCAGGGTGTCCCCTACCTTGTGCACTATACATCCAGGGATTGGCATGGGGAAAGCAGACGTGGGACACACACTGAGAGAAGTGTCAGCTTCTATCATCAACATGAGAGAGGTGCAGGCCCTGTAGGGGTCGACAGTCACAGTGCATTCATTTCTACACACAGGTGCTCAACGTCCTACACAAATCTGACTTCGCTGCAACGTTTTCCATGGGGTTCTGACTAATAGCAAATATTCTGCAAATGCTCTTTGCCTCTGATGTGGGAGGGGGAAAGGTGTTGTTTGAGAAAAGAGGCAGCCAGTTTGCCTATTCGTGCTCACCATCCATAGTGTGTTTTGCAGTACTTTGCATTGCCTTGCATACATACGACATCTTGCCCTGAGTGTGGACTCTTTCCCACCACACTTCAGCTTAGGCTGCGGTTGTATTGTGAGATTGGAATTGGAGCCATCGTTATGATGATGACCGTTGCTGTGTTAGACAACTTATTTTCATTGCAGTGATGGTCCGCTAATTTGTATTACCTAATGTAAGGGTACATTTCTGACCTGGGGGGAGGGGGTTAGCCCTTAGCAGGCCCAAGGTTCCACACTGAATTTTCTGCTAAATGAGCTGTTCTTCTGCCATTCCCTGAATTGCTTGTTTCGGGAAGGAGGATGTTGACGGGAGTTGGGGAGGGGGGCGACCTCTGGGACTGTTTTGCCGTGTTTGTAAGACCTAATGAAGCAGGTTATGTTTCTCTGGTTCTTCCCAGTAGAAGACCTTTTGTACTCCCCTCCTCCCCAGGCTCTATTACTTACTTTCGCTTGGAGCAGTTTCGGCTTTTTTTCTCTTGTCATTTTATTTGTTTTTTTTTTTTTTCTTGCCCTGTGGCCTTAGCTTAGTCTTCTTGCTTGCATCCTGGGACCATTGTCTAAGGATGGTTCTTGCTCTGGCCGTTTTTTTTTCCTTCTACTCTTTCTCTGGCAGTTGGTCGTTTTGGTAATTTTAAGATGCCGTTCAATGTTATAGGTCAGCTGCAGATCAGTTAGCCCCCCCCCTGCTTACTGGCTTCGGCTTCTTGATAGAGTCAACGTTTTCATCTCCAGACCCACGAATGCCATCCCGACTGCTCCTTGCTGTTGACTTTCAGTGCCCACTTCTGACGGCCTCGGACAGCTGTATGTCGTGCTTTTACATTTCAGTTGCCATGTGGCTTTCACTTTGCAACAATCTCGGTGTAATCCCACGGTATGTTTTCTTAGTTAGCCTCTGAAAGCAGGGACTACACCAGACGAGTTCCATATTGTGTTGGAACCATGAATGTAACAGGACTTTAAACCGTAGCCAGGTAAGGGAAAAAAAAAGATATTTCTGCACCAAGAGCAGGGAAAGCTGCAATAAAAAACAGGCAAAACAAACTGGATTTAATTTCTCTTGTTCTGGGTCTTTGAAATGTTTATCACTCAGAAGGTGCAGTGGGCATAGAATACAAAGGAAGGCCATGCAGGAGAGACTAGGTGACAAAGTATAGCAGAACTTTAATTAACCTGTCATGGATTTCCCAGGGTCACATCTGTATCAGTGTCTGCAAGTGTGCTAGGTCACTCTACTTGACATCATAAAGCTCACAAAGATAGCTGTCGAACAGTATCCCCCGTATCCTTGGAGTGCGGACAGTTAAAAGATGCCCTGCCCAAGTGAGTCTAAATATGTTTGTAACGTAGGATGCATTTATTTCATTTTCCTGCTTAGAAAAAATTCCTTTATCTATCATGTCAGTTAAAATGTTTCACTTATATCAAGGAGATCTTTATATCTAGTAGCTTGTAATTTTATTTAATTTCTAAATTCAAATTTTTGTTTCCTGGAATAACATATAAATCTAATGAATTCTATGAAATACCCTTGGACAGTTCAGTTGCTGGACACAAATGATATTTTGACATTTACAGAGTTGAATGATGATATCACTGTCACCCTCCCATACACACACACACACACACACACAGTTTCATGTCTTAAGGTTTTGAGGGAGATTCTTAGTGGAGACTGCACTTACTTTTTCCAGAGGTTAGAATTTATATTATTTTATTATATAGACATATATACAATAACATGACACTGTAGTTCTGCCTCTGTTTTCCAGCCAGCGCTACAAGCCAAACGATGTCATGATGCTTTGTTTTCCTTGGTGTAATTCTGGTAAGAATGCAAAATAGATGGTTTTTAACATTCATTTACATGCAGTAAAACATTAGGGTGACAACAAATTGCATATCTCTGCTGCTGTATTTATTACATGTAAGTGGACCTGTAACTAACCTCATTTTGTCTGAAGCCCTTCCCACCACCCCTTTCTAGTCATCCAGTTAAAGGGAAGAATCTATTATTTTAATCCCATACGACGCTTAAGCGCTGTACGGAAGCACAGCATTAGCTACAGTGCGGAAAAAAAGACAACAACATTAGCCACGGAGCGGTAACTTGCTAATTCAGCCCCCGTTGACGGCAAACGGATTTTTGTCACACAAGCTTGGCGCCTCACGCCTCGATCGAAAGCAAAAATTGTCCCAAATGCGTCAGAATGCTGTTGAAGCTACTGGGCTTCACCAGGCAGAACACGGTGCATTCCAGGCATTGTTATTTCCGTGTTTCGGCAGGGCAGTGACATAAAAATTCAACCTCTTTGCCTACAGAGAAAGTTTACGGGGAGATAAGGGGACCTTTGGATACGAAAGCGCGAACGGCACTGTCGACACCGATTTGTGGCCCCCCTTTAGTTATGGTGAGAAACAGTTTAAGCTGCCGCATGCGCTTACGTTTTCGAGACCCCCCCAAATCCTCGTTGTTAATGCTGAGGATTATATCTGTTGTGCTCCTAGCCATTAATAGGCCTCCATAATAACTGAAGAAAGGAGTCTGAGGATCAGCATTGTACGCCTAAGCGCCTTTAACTGAATAAAATTCTCTTTATTCATTGCTGTTGTATTTAAAAAAAACAAAAAAACAAAAATCATTTCCTAGTCTGGCTCATTTTATCTCTCAGCAAGGGTTTTTTTCAGACTGTGTAACACTGTAGGTTTTACTGGTGCTGTTTTGCATGTCTGTGCTCAGTGTCCTAATTAATTCCTTGCTCTAGGTAGCCTATTTTCTAGCAGGGCATAGACAGGTAGTCTCAAAGCGTACAACTGAATTCCCTGCAGGGATTCGAAACCTGGAATCATTTTCAGCCAACCAGACTGAATGATAGAACATGTAAACCGGCCATGCAATTGTCTCGATGTATCACTGTCATTCCTTGCTGTATGTTTTCGGTCACTGTTTCGCTCAAGAATGGCCGGATGGAGATCAAAATGGGTTCAACTTCTCTCCCTGCATAAAAAATTGATGGGGGTCCCTGGTGTATTTAAGGGAGAATGGCGTGTACTCCCAAAACGTTCCATGCTGTCAGAGAAAACCACACATTCATTTTTGTCAGCCTGGGCTCTGATGTTAATGGAGATCTTTAGCTTGGCCTTCAGACCCTCAGAGTCCAACGTAAGCAGTTCAATGGTCCTGCGTCTGTTCCATCATCCACCTTCAGATTGGGTACCAAGTGTAACAATCATGCACCATGTTTGTACATAGGGACCAGGGTGAATGTTTTCCCCCAATATTAATAAAATAGGCTTGATATTAAAATTAATCTCTGTTGTAGTCATGCCCCTCCCATGATGAACCCACTCACCCCCATACCCTTGATTGTACACGACTCGTTACTGTCAGAAAACGAGTTAGCACACATTATAAGGGGGTTGTTGAGATGGTGGTTACCGTATCCTCCATCAGTCCTGAGAGGTTCATTCGTGTGTGTGAATATATATGCAGTGTGTTTAAATGAGTAATTCAATAGTCATTCATTTAATAGAAATGGCATAGAAAAGGTGAGCCAAATAAGAACATGCTGACTTTTTTTACAGGACTAGTAATAAATCATCATTTTGAGTTGAGGGGTGTGGCGGTCTTGGCTGGGGTCAGGTGACCTGGAGGATTATCTTCATCCTGTCCACCTGTTTCTCGTTTTGCTGAACACTATAAGTGTCTGGATGCTCCCTGCCCAGATCCTGATGCCTGTTTTGTTGCCATTAATTGTCATTACACACACCTGAATTGTTGTTTTTTTTATCTTTTTCACTTGACATTCAGATTTTTGCATTTGCTCTGAGTATTGAACTGATCATATTCCGGCTCCACTCTATCCCTGTAGATGGAAACTCTCTCCCCCACAAACAACCTGTTCCATGTCTCTTCCTCATCTTGCATGGTCTTCTTCATTGCTCTGGTTGTGCCGATTCTGCTACCAATACCAGTACTTAAGTTGTGGGTGCAGAACATCCACACATCACTTCGACTGTGGCCTAGCCTTACTGGGGTGTTGACAAAAACCCTCAGACATAATGCTCCTGTGTGCTCTTAGAACTAAGAGACAGTGTCCAGCTTACACAACAACTCAGTGGGATAGAATAAAGGAGTGCACTCTGTACTTCTGATCACAGTGGGTCAACCTCCCCTCACCTATGTCTCCTCAGACGCACAATCATTGAGTGAGATCTGCCATGTGTCTCTCAAAGCCCGTTATCAGTGCCACAAGGTTCCTGTCCACTAGGCCCACCTTTGGGGCTTTGGCTTCAGTCCCTCTAGCATGCTTTAGCTGCTTTTCTGATTTCCCTCTTAAGCGATGTAAAATTGCTTTGGGCAACACAGTGGCTCAGCTAGTAGCAGTGTGGGTTCACACCTCCAGGGTTGTGAGTTTGAGGCCTGTCCTCAGTAATATGTGTGGAGTTTGCAGGTGCTCCTCTTCTTTATGTAGGTTTCTTCTGCAGTTCACACACAAGAAGAGGAGTCATCTTCCACAGCGTGTGACAGACTGCCATCCCATCCGGGGCTATACCTTGCCTCGTGCCTTGTGACGGACCACTGTCCCATCTGGGGTGATGCCTTGCCTCGTGGCCTTGATTCCCGAGACCCACTGTGACGCTGTACTGGATAAGCAGTTATTTAAGGTGGATGACCACTATACATGTATATCTGAGTTATCTGGGTGCAACTGGGTCCTATAAACCACTCGGATAGTGCTAACTCAAATGTGGGAAAGCTATTTCCATTATTTATTATGGGGAAAGTGATAGATCTTTCTAGGTCTGTATGAGAAACTGCAAATAATACCCAAAATATCCCTATCGCTCAAAAATACCTATTTCAGAATAATAAAGAACACCAAGAGCCTAATCGCCAAACAGTTAATGAGCTAATAAATATGGATTTTAGTGATTTTTATGTTTACATGAATGTATATATGCAGTCTTTTTTTTTGCAATTCCATACATTACATTTAGTAGCAATAGCAACGGACATTTAATAGTCCCATTTATGTTAAAAAAAAAAAAAAAAAAGACATGACAACAATATAGAATAAAAAATAATAAAAATTACCTACTGCAATGTGCTGTTACTATCACAATTTATTATTGGGAATTGGTACTTGCAAGAATTTCAAATCCTTCTCTGGATTTCTTCCACTATGCACACAACCACACCTCTTTACCCATATATTAGATTATAGGTATTTGGTATTATATATGGCACATTAAGGCAGTGATTAGAACTCTGGGGTATGCGTATAATTCTTTTTCTCTTTATATGTCACGTTATTTATTACTTTTTATAGAATTAATTTTTAGCTTCAGTAAATTCAGTTGTTTGAACTCTGTCTAGCTGCCATTGGATTGTTCTTCTAACCCATTAATGACGTAGATCTCATTCTTCTGTTAGCCTGCCATGTCTGTATTAGTTTGGAAATAGTTTTAGGCTTAGACGGTGACTTCCGATGATGTTTATTATTTACTTAACTCCTCCTTAATGTTATTAGTTCACTATGGCCCTTGGCCATCTCTAAACAAGTGGTTAAATTTCACTTGCTTTAATGCATTGACCCTATTTCAATAGCGTCATTCTTGTTGTAAAAAGGGATTGAGGCTCCTCTTGTGCCAAGGCATGTCTACACCCAGCCCTGACAGTCCAGGAGACAGGCGGTCAATCTTCTCACAGCTACCGATCAATCGCCTTTAGTTTGCGGGGAGATCCATCTCTGGTGTCGTCCTTGGGATGGCTGTCTTTCTGAACGTGTTTGTGATAATACCACCTCAAGTGACCGCTTTGGAGGACCTTAAGTCTCCTAATGTGTTTATGTTCCAGTTCCTGATGGACATTTCCTAAAATAATTTCAATAGCCCCATGACCCTGTATTGGATAAGTGGCTGGAAGATGGATGAATGGATGAATGGGTGGATGTATTGATTTTAGCGGGACTTTTCTTATGGAAAAAACGAAAGCATAGCAGGGGGCTTCAAATCCTGTCTTACTGACCTTGACATAGGAGGTAAGAAGTTTAATTTTCCTGTCTTCCTTCAGCTCAGGCAAGCATGCTGTTCAGATATCTATTAAGCCTCATTGGAGTGGCCACCATTACATTTAAGATAAAATCTTAAGTAGCCACTTACCAAGTACATGGTTAAGGTGAGCCAGGTGCCTATACCAGGAAGCCTAGGGCAAAATGCAAGAGACGCTATGGATGGGACAACAGTTATAATCAGATGCCAACAACAACTACAGTAAATGTACAAACTGAAGATACAATAATTTGTTCAAATGCAATGGAAGATGATTATTGGTGTTTCTGCTTTGTTTGGTTATTATTTGCAGTTCTATGCTCAACTACTGTTTAATAAATTTATGCTGTACAATTCTTGAGGTTTCTCTGAAGTTCATAGACTCAAACATATCAGAAACTGATTGGCAAAAAGTGGATTCTTGTATGATTATACAAAGCAGCATCATATTCAGTGTTTTATAGGAATTATGTTGAACGTGTTTCTGTTGTATAACTGGTCCCACCTAGAATGGGAGAGGGCACTGGTGTAAGAACGACTTAAGGAAAGCACTGAGGTCATCCGGAAAGCAGGGTCTGACGAGATCACCTGTCACGAGTGGGCAATTAGAAGAAAAACATTCAATGGATAATCTGCTGGCTTATTCGAGATGACAACATCTGCTTTCCTGCTAAGCCATGACTGGAAAATTACCTTAAGTAAACATCCAAGATGCAATTCAAAAGCATTGAATGATTTTGTTTAAGACCACTGCATATTATGGGACTATTAAACAGTATATATAATAATAAACAGACTACACATTCTGTAGACACTGTAATAAACAAATAATTAGTATCATTCCTTATCTTTTTTACTAGAGGTAGCTGCTAACTGCCAGTTATGCAAGTCTTCCTTTTCAGTAAGTCTTCCAGCTCTGGTAGAAACATGCTCCTGTAGTCATGTTTGTTCTGATGAACATTCAATTGTGAGGAGAGTGCAGTGCTTGCATCGCATTATGCTGGCGATTGTGGAATGAGCCTGCAGTACATTTTGAGCAGACTATGAGAAATTCACTGACCATTCATTCCCCAGTTGTTTCTGTAGAAACCATTTGGTGCACACGAGCAAAAGTATGCTGGGTAAACTGGTTTGTTAGCAGTCTTGTAAAAATCGTTACATCGTGTTAGACTGACGCACTCGCAGATGCCTGCACAGACGAACGCGTAATATGTTTTCGGAATGTGGCTCCCCCCACCATGTCTTTCCCAGGAGCACTGATTAAATTATTTTAAATGAAATCTAAATTAAATTTTTGGTAATCATGGTTAAACACTTTGTGGTTGAGGATGGGACAAGCATAGGGCTATACAGCAAAAATGGACAAAATAAAACTATAGTAGAAGACAAGCAAAAAACGATTGCATTACAAGCAAAGCAGCTCTTATTCCTTCCAGCAATGGGTAGTACACCCCTACACAAAGAGGCGAAAATATCGGGGCCGAATTAAGCGTCGCTGAAACGCCTCGTGGTATCTGACGCTCTGCCGGCTTAAAGCACGGGTGATGTCACACGGCGGGACGCACGTCTGGTGGAATTAGGTCCGCTCTATCTGCCGCCGTGCACACGCACGCCCCGCGGCTGCCGCTCAGCTGCCTCTCCGTGCTCGCCGTGTACGTTTCCTTCACGCGCGTTTGCCGGCGCGAAGCTTAGGGCCGCAGATTAGAGACGTGTCAGCTGTGGAAACCGTGTTAAGAGCTGCTGCGACATGTTGGGGACGATAATCTAAAGAGCCCATAATTTTCTGGTGTCTTAAGAATTTATCCCCTGAAATGCCATGAATGCGCCACGACCACATGGGGAATAAAAAAAACACTTAAATCGTTGGTGTTTTAATTTAACAAGTAGACCGACTTAAATATTTTCCTGAATAGACCTCAGCAATCAATGTGCATGACTCACTTTGGCAGTGTTGAGCTTGTCACTTTTTTTTGGTGTCTTTTCCGGCTTCATAAAACTCGTGTGTGTGTGAGTGAGAGAGAGAGAGAGAGAGAGTGTGAGTGTGAGTGCGTGGACACAAGCCTCTGGCTGTCTTTCAGTGCTGATACGTGCAGAGCGGTGCATTAGAATGACTCGCAGCCGCTGTGCTGATGTGAGAGACAACCCCTGTCGCTCCTGTCTGGGATTAAAGAGTGGAATTCTCTGCAGGAGGCCGGGAAACACCTGTGGGTTCTAGGAGAGCTTTGAGTCTTTTTTCTGTTCGTTCTCTTTTTTTGTGCCTGTTTTCTGGGCTGAAATCATCCTGACTTCATAAGTTTTCTCCTTATGAATTGAAATTCAATGAATTGAAAGCAAAGATTATGCCTCTTTTTTGAGATTTTGAGCTCTTCTGAGTTCAAAATTCACTCTCTTCAAAGCTTAAGTGTATTTTGAATTTAAAGCAGATTTTGAAAAATGGACAGAATTCAACAAGCGATGCAAAAATTATGTGCATCAATACACTATGTGGCCAAAAGTCTGGACAGCTGCCTGTGCAACATCTCATTCCAAAACCAAGGGTATAAACAGGAAGTTGCTCCTCATTTAGTTGTTATAAATAGTCTCTACTCTTCTGGGAAGCCATTCCATTAGATGCTGAAACATTGAAGATGGGATTTTCTGCCATTCAGCGATAGCAGGATTAGTGAGGTTTAGTATTGATGTTGGGCGATCAGGTCCCTTTCTGCTTGTGTGGCCTTCTTCTTCACAAATGAATTCTTGTTTCTTTCAGAAGTTCACACATCACAATCACTCCACTTGCAGTTAACTAGGGCAGAAATTTGATACTGACTTGTTGGGAAGGTTGCATCCTGAGATGGTGCCTTGTTGAAAGTCACTAACCTCTTCAGTGTGACCCATTCTGCCACTAGTGTTTCTTGCTGAAGATTGCATGGTTGTGTGCTTAATTATGCATCAGGGTCAGTAATAAGTATGGCTTAATTTGCCAAAAGTACATGAACACACCTATTAATTGGTGTCTCCATAGTTTTGCCATATACACAGAAAATTAGGTGAGAAAAAAAAAACAGTGAGGAAAAAGAACCATAAGAAAAAATGAAGAAATATTCATTCCATCCATTCATGCATCTTCCCTATGATTTGCATTACAGACCTGCATTATGCCTAGAGCCTATCCTAGGAATTACACATGGAAAAATGCCAAAGACATACCCAAACTATGAGCACTTAAGAGACACCGTTTTACAATTGCTTTAAAAATAAATTTTTGTTCAGTTGATTTTATTCTTTTAGCTTTTTCATGCATGTAAACCATCTGTTCAGTACGTTGCGACCAATCCAGCAGACTGTTTGCCATTAAAAATACCACATAGACTTAAATATGTCCTGTCTTAATTGAAGGCCACCTTGGTGGCACATGGGCAGCCTACCACTGTGTGGGATGGTAAGTCCATGGCAGTGGTAGCAGCAGCTGTAAACTCCAGCTGTGGGGGATCTCGAGGATCGAAGCTGACATCAATGTGGGAGTTTGAACGTCAGTACATCTATATAGAGCTATCTCAATATTGCAAAGCTGGAGAAAGCAGCCAACTTTAAGGCTTGTGTAGGTGGGAGAAGCCCTGGTCAGTCAGCAAATCGGCTGTTATGTCCTTAGGACCCCCTGAAGACCTCGGTAGAGTTGGCATCACATAATTAAAAGTTTGAGTAGCTTAATTTTGCAGGGTACCAGATTTCACTGCAGCACATAAAATTCACCGTTGTTTCTCAATGACTAAAGAACGCTCAACCAGGTTTTGAAGTTCCAGTTTTATGATATCAGCTCACTACCTGCTACCCCAAAGGGCGTGGAAGCAAATTAATTTTAAACTGCCGATATAAATTAAATGGCCTCCATTTTCCCTGAGCAGAATAGTTTAACGCAATTCTTCCCGCATACATAGAAAGTCTAGCAAATGCAGGCTGGAACTGGGTGTCCAAACAAATTCAGCTTTTATTCAGTTGGATATCTTTCTGAGTAACTTCGAGAACCATGTGTAAGCTTTTGTTCAGGTTGACTTTAAGAACCAAGCATTTGCTTTCAACAATTTGAAGGAGCAAGCCCCAGATTTTTGGACTGGTTCTGAACTTGGAGTCCAATGGCTTGTTAAAACCTTGTGAGTTTGACAGAATGACGTAATTATACAGCTCTGTAAGTTAAAAAAAAAAAAAAAAAGAAGAATAATTGGATATTCTTAGCCACATGGGGAGGCGTTGTATGACACTGTGAAGGTCACACAGTATCCCGCATCCAAATTATACGCTTAGGTGTCACGGTGTCACTGCGGCAGAGTGCTGGCTTGTCCGTCCGAGGTCACGAGCCGCCATGTCAAGCTTAAAAAAAGGTATGCCGTGAGGCAAGGGAGTAAGAAGAGTCAAAAATATAGCAGGCAGGCGGGTATGATGCCAGTGGACTCTCTCGTGGCCTGACCTTGATAATCTCGGTGAATAATCTCGATGGAGAAAAGCTGTGTAATTGTGCAGGCTTTCAGGTACGAAAGGAGAGGTCTGTTAATGACCTCATTACCTCCCATTCGGACTCCTGTTACATCTTTCCTTGTACATGCACAGATCAGAGAGAGTGCAGGAAGAGTCAAGCGACTAAAAATTACTGGAGTAACCTTTACTGCTCCTTTTCAAAGAGATGCCAAAACAAAACAATTTTTGTCCGGATTAATTTTTATTGGGCTCCACCTAAATTCCCATTTGGAATATCGGATCACATCTCATTTTAAATTAAGTTGGATGAAAAAATAAGACAATGGACAACATGAATAAACACAGCAGGATTACCCAAATGTGGTACTCGTGAAGCCACAAGATTTGCTCATAATTAATTTGAAATTCAGTCGTTGTCTTTGGCACATCTCCTAACTAATGGACTGACACCTGCCGTATGGGGTGCACTTGTAAGGTTGCCAAAGCAACAGCCACCATCCTTCAAGTGAGCTTTCTCCACAGAAGGGTAGAGGAACTTTTGACATGGGCCCGCCCTCCCAACACTTGCTCCATTGTCTCCATTAACAACTGAGTGGTCAGGGGGATCTCAGTCTTTCAGGATTAGATATTTTTTCTCCTAACCTGTTCGATAAGGCTGCTTCTCCCAGATAGAAGTAACACACGCATAATGGGCCGGCTCACTTTCTGACCCAATGGGTTATTGCTTCTTATTCAAGCAGCTCCTGTAGCTTTAAAAAAAAGAAAAAGAAGAAAAGAAAGAAAGGAAAAAACACTCTCTTGCATTTTGACATGCTTTTTAGTTCCTCAGCAGACTCTGTTAACCGTATTGTACAATTTCTATGCTTTGTCCACCCATGGTTGAATGCTTCACTGAACGAAGTCTGGTTAGCTTAAGGGTGAGCAGGAGCATCTCTGCTGGGACTGAAACTGGAAACTATTAAAATTGCTGCTTCCATATATTTCTTAATAAACTGGGATACAATGTAAGAGTTAGAGAGGTGGTACAGGGCAGGTGAGGAGAATGGGCACAAATGAACAACGAGGAAGGTGAAAGGAAGTTTGGAAGGAAGGGGAATAACGTGTGCATTGGCATGTCGGGTATTCCCAAAAGCCTGTATGTATTATTCAGAGGTTGGCTTAGTGATTGGGCAATAGCCAACTGATGGGGAAGGATGGTTGGACTACTGCCGTATCTCTTTGGCAGAGCAGAGCTCAGAATTTTGACATTTGATATGCAGCAAGGAGGGAGTGGTTTGGTAACCAAGGGAAGTCAAGTAAAAGTCTGTGCGTTGGAGGAAAACTGAAGAGCAGGGAAATGTGACACGGAGATGTGGGGTTTCAGTCGGAGGGCCCCTGGTGGGCAGAAAGACCTGACAGGGACGACCATGTCTCTGCAAAATAGAATAAATATGTTCACATTTTCAGCTGACATTTTGCTAGGCTAATAACATGCTAGAGACTCCAGACGCCATAGTCCTTAATGTTAACCGCTGACCCCGCGCCAATTCCAGCAAGACTAAGCATTGAATATTAACCAGTTCCGTTGTGTAAGGAGATGTGACCTTCACTCCCATCCATAAGCCCTGTTGACTGAAGAGCAACATGATTCTTTTAACCAAGCATTTATCATTAGAACAATACAGTAGAACGCTGAAGAAAATATTATTCACAGAAATATAACACATACTGTTTATACATAGATGTATAAATTAAACATTATTTACATCAAATTCAATATCTAACAAGTTGTATTTGAAACAAATGTGTTATTTTAATTTCATTATAGAAAAAGAAAAACTATTTCAGATTATCTATCTATCTATCTATCTATCTATCTATCTATCTATCTATCTATCTGTATTCTATAATTTTTTAAATTTGTTTTTATATTTGTTGGTGAGTAATTTAAAAAAGAAAGATGATGGGACTGGACCAGAACTTTATACAAAATGTGTGACTGTGGGAGAAAACTGGAGTACTCAGAGAAAACCCACAAAGCATGGGGAGAATATGCAACCTTCACACACGTAGAACCAGAGGTGGGATCTGAACCCCCACCCCTGGAGGTGCGAGCTGATGGAGCTAGCTAGTGAGCTGCTGTGCCCTCGTTGTTGTAGTGTTTTAAGATGAATTATTGCATTTATTAAGTCCCGGGTCTGTTACATTTAATCACATTCCTTAACGCCTGTACTTCACTAACCAGACATCAGACGTTGCTTTGAGTGCAGAGCACATCTTCAATCTGAAATGTCATGGTAAATGATAGATATTGCCAGTAGGTGGCTGTGATGAAGAAAGCACACTTTTTCCTGTTGCACTCAATGTGTGAAGCAGAGGTTTAGTGGTTCCGTCAAACTTCTGTTTTATCCTCTGTTTCTTGTCTTATTGTTAAAAAAAATAAAAAAATCCACTCATTCAGTAGCATCTTGTTGTGTTCTAGATTTCTGTTAAATTGCTGACCACCAAAAGACTTAATTTTTATTTAATCAGTGAAAGTTATTCACATTGACTGGAATCTCAATTCCTTGTGAATATAACAGTCTAGATACTTTCAGTTTCTAGCAAAAATCACCAGACATAAAATGAGTAAGATTTCTGAATATTATAGTCTTACGCTCGTGTGCCAAAGGAGAAACACGCTAGCGAGCCAAAATATTATGACCACCCCCTAGTAGAACAATTAACTCTTCCCAGCTGCCAGATGGCACACTTAAGGTCGTAATATAAAAGGGGACATGATGTTTTCAGCACAACTGCTTCTGGTCAGCATGCACCTGGCCTTTTACACCCCCTTTCTGATTTTAACACACACCTTGCAGTGCAGCCTAGGCACATCATCAATGTTGTAACCTGGGGTCATCGGGTGTTTCGGGTCTTTCAACATCATACACCCTCGCCCAGGTGACCCAGCCAGGGGCGATCAATCCCCGACTTTTGTTTAGGTAGCTTGTATGGTCCACGGTTTGCCCCTTTTGATCCACAGCCATCTTGATGGTTTCTCAGCAGCATCAGTGATGTTTCTGATGGCTCTCTTATTGTGCAGTCCCCTGATCCACAGCTCCTTGAGGGCCCTGCAGAGCGACCGGCCGGCAGATCCTCAGCAGCCGACCTCAATAGGGTAACACCGAGTCTTCCATCCCCTGCTTTGGCATTTGCCTACAAGCCCCTCATACTTGGCCCTCTTCCTCTCGGACGCCTGTCCCATCCGGTCTTCCCAGGGCACAGTCAATTCCAGCATAAGCACCTGCCTTGATAATTGTGACACAAGAACCATGTCAGGACTAAGCGTGGTCATGGCAATGGTGTCTTGGAATTTCAGCTGTCTCCCCAGGTCGACCTTCAACTGCCAGTCTCTGGGTGTTGCCAGAAACCCCCCTGTTGGTTATGTTCACTGTTGCGGCTTCTCTCCAGCCTTGATGAAAGCAATAGAGCGCTTTGCTGGTTGTTGCTGCTTACTAAGAGAGATCCCTGCACTGATGGCCTCTGCGATAACCCTCAGCACCTGGCCGTGGCACCACTGATAACGCCCCTCTCCCAGGGCTGTTGGGCAACAACTTAAAATGTGTTCCTGGGATCTGCTTTCCTGGCACAGCGGGCATGCAGGGATTTCTGTCAGGCCCCAGGAGAAGAGATTGGTTGGGCTGGGGAGGACATCACAGACTGACTGGATAAGGAATTTAATCCAGTGTGGCTCAGCTTTCCACAACTCTGACCACGAGATCTTCCGGTCCATTACCTGCTCCCATTGAGTCCACACCCCTTGCTGTCGCATCCCAACCATCCTGCAGGTGTGGATTTCCTCTACCCCTGCACAGATTTCTTCTTGGACCAGCCGGCGTCTTTCCTTTCCCCTGACCTTGTCATACTGAGGTCTTGGGATGCTACCATCTCCTGCCCGACTTGATACAACTGCCCCCACCAGCACACTGTGTCACAGCCGCGCTTCAGCCTGGTCAGCTGCCTCCCGAGCCCCCCACTTCCTACCCGTCCTCACCTCTGTGCCAGCCAAGGAGACTTTGGTGTCACTAGATTCTCTGTACAGCAACACCTCTCTTGCCTGGGCAACCATAAATTCTTCAGACAAGCTACTGAATGGAAGTTGTAGCTTGTTCTTACTTCTGCATAAAGCGATGCTGCTGAGGCTACGAGGAAGACCCAACCACCTACGCAGGAAGTTGCTGATCTTCCTCACAAAGCCCTCGACAGTGGTCAATGGGACTTCATAAACCAGCAGTGGCCAGAGGAGCCGTGGCAGGATGCCATACTGGTAAATCCAGGCTTTAAATTCTCCTGGCAGCCCTGACTTGTCCACTGCTGCAAGCCAGGTTCCCAACTCTCTGGCGGTTTCTTGGAGTGCGGTTGTGTCCCTCAGTGTGCTGTTAAAGACCTTTCCCAGGCTTTTAACTGGCTTCTCGGTGAGTGATGGAATTTGGACTCCTCCTAGAAAGAAACGGAACTTGTCCATTACAGTCCCTTTCCTCATAACTAGGGATTGGGACTTGGTTGGTTTAAAGTCCATCTGGACCCAGTTGATGAGGCGTTCGAGGCCTTGGAGGATCCATCTGCAGCCAGGTACTGATGTAGTGGTCACTGTCAGATTGTCCATGAATGCTCTGATGGGGGGCTGCTGCACACCTGACCTAGTGAGTGGACCTCTGCACTCCACTTCTGCTCACTTGACGAGCATATTCATGGCCAAGGTGAATAAGATCACTGAGACAGTACACCCAGTGATTATGCCCTTCTCCAGCCGATGGTATGCAGATGTTACTGTTGCAGAGGTGACTCTCAAACTGAAACAGCTGTAATAGTCTAGAAGGAGGTCCCTAATCTTGTCTGGAACATGGTATCGTATGAGTGTGGTTTCCAGCAGCTTGTGTGGGATTGATCCATAGGCATTAGCAAAGTTGAGCCACAGAACTTTTGATCAGCATGCACGTGGCCTTTTGCACCCCCTTTCTAATTTGTACTTTTTTAAGTGTGCCGTCTGGTTGCTGGGTTTGTGTGTAATTGTATGGAGGGGCACTTGTGTCTGGCTCTGGGTGTCCCTAAACACACACCTGAAGCATTTTCAAAGAATTTAAATGCCTAATCCTTTTTCTGTCTTTAACTACTTTGGATCAGTATGCACAGTACATATGACTGCGAATGAATATATATATTTCTAGACTTTCGGTGCTGAATATGGCATAGAATGCATTGCTTAAAAAAACGTACGGATTTCACATTTACATGAGCCATTTACCGGAAACGCAAGTTTGTATTAATGATTCTTTTTCCACCTACAAAGCAGACAAAAATGTGATAAAGTTTTAATTTGAATTCCACTTACGATGCACAGTAACATCCCAGTTGGGTCATGCTGGATTCAATTTGTCAACTTAATCAGTCTAATTAATTACAGTACAGGGCGGAACAGCACAGGTACGTTCAGTGAGTTTACATTTTTAAACAGGTTTAATTATCCCACTTAGAATCCAATTTATAAAGTGAGTGTAGGCCACAAATGAACATTGAGACTCTGCCTCTCACTGTCCAGCGAACCTTTTTACTCATAAGATTTTTTTTATAGTGAAAAATAAAAGTTCTGAAGGGAACATCAGAGGAAATCTTAAATCCTTTATGCTGTGAAATGTATGAACATAAATGTGCTCTTTGGCCCTTTTCATAGGTATCTGACAGGTTTTCTTTTCTGTTGCAGGTGAGTCTGAGGGGTGCTCTGCTCTGTACGTGCCTGGTATCTTTCCCGGCTGGGTATGTTAATCAATACCACTCTCCATGGCAGCTCTGCTATTTTTTACTACCTAATTACTCCTTAGTGTCAAAACGAAATCTTCATGACACTATACAACATTGCTTTTTGTCCATGTGGTAAAATCCTGTATAAACTCTGCATTATTTCACTTAAATAAATCCAGTGAGATTATAAGATTATGAGAAATTCATTCATCATACAGAGCTTTGACTGACATACCATAATGTGGAAAAGTTTTTTGAGATCTGTTATTTGCTTTTTTGCCATTTTTGTACATTTTAACACTGAATTCTGTCAGGCTGACATTTGCTTAGACTATGATTATAGTGGTATATGCAGGGAGTTGGAGGCAAAGAGAATTGCACTATTGTTTGATGTTCCAAAAGGCGAGTTTGCATTGCGTGTTTGAAAAAAAAAATCGGTATCCACTCAGTAACAAACAATCCAAGGGGTCCGCTCACAGAACAGAAATGACCTTGAACGTGTGTGACTTGGCTCTGCATTTTGGAACGGTAATGTTGACCCTGGCATTTTGGGCTCTTCTTACAGAAAGTGAAACTGGCTGCGACTCCTATTTACGTGACAACATAGATGATTTTTTAAGATAGCTTTTTTTGAAGATGACAGCTGACTTGCATGGTGTTTGAAAGAGCGCCACTTGAGCAAACATCCCAGAAGAGCTGTATCTGAGGTGAAATGGACTGATCTGAATAAGGAGTCCAAAAATGTCAACAAAATAAAAGTCGGTGGTGACATTTAATACATGAGCCCTGTGGGAAAGCAGGATGTTATATCTGATGTTTGTACAGATAAAAGATGTCCTTACGGATATGGATTCAGGAATATGAGGCTGTGACAGGCTTGGATTTTAAGAGGCCGTACTGTAGAATGCGGTGTCCATTTTGACCCTCAAACACTCCATATTTAATCTCCAGTTAAATCGTATTGAAGGATATGAAAGGGACGTGATGCTTTTCTGTAGTAGAGCACTGTGAGTGAGCACGTGGATGTGTGACCCCTCCCATGGCAGAAACGTGACAAGCCTGGAAGTACGTCATGCTCTCAGCCAAAAATTCGCGGCAAGGTTAAATCTTCAAATGAGCTTCATAATAACATCGACTTGTACTGTGAGGAGCTTTTGTTTGTTCGTTTGTTTTTTTTTCTGGTGCAGCTGAACGTCACACGCATGTTGTGGGGGGTACAGGGCGGGGCCACGTCACCAAGTGAGTCTGAGAGGCGTGATCGCGTGGCTCTCACCGCCGAATGCCGCTTGCGGGGGCAGATTGATGGCAGCAGGCCCGCGTACGGCACAAGGGTGGTGGAGTGTGGCACACCTCATTCCTGTCATTTTGATCGAGTGAATATGTTGAGAGAGATAATGGAAACTTTCTATTCACTGAGGGCCAGAATAAAGCAAGCCTTCTCGCTCATTCATCAGCATTGATTACCGCAGAGCTCGTCTCCTGGGGGCAGGAGGGCGGCGGCAGCGGGGGGCCTCCACAGCACCGCGCAGGGCCTCTGCCAAACCGCATGGAGGCAATTGAAGCAAGAACAGAAGACGCAGGCCTCAAAAAATTCCTCTAATCCCGCCAATCTCCACTCAGGCCTCAGACCCTACTTCTGTTCAATGCCAACACCTACACACCTGATTTTACCTGTCAGCCAGCTATAAAGCCCCTGATTATCTGCCTCAGGCATGCAGCTGGTGGACTAGAACAAAAGACTAGATTCAGAACTGTTCTGTTTTTTTTTTTATAACCAAGGACATGGCTGCAGTTTTGCACAGCAGGGAACAGTTGCATGAAATGCTGACATCATTTTTCCATGGCTTCTTTCCACCCATTGAGAGTTTGTGCCTCCTGTGGAACCTGCAGCCCTCCGGAGCTGACTGGATGACAGCCTACCAACACCAAACAGAAATTCGTGGAACAGTACGCCGACCGTTATTTTATAAACAAAAGCATAGAGGAAGCCTTGTTTTTTTTTTTTTTCAAACATCTTTGCTTGTAGTAGACTTTTGCAATTGACTGCTCGTTTCCCAGTGACTTCCTGTTTCTCTATCTGTCTGTTTTCCTTCGCCACTGAAGCAGATAATGTCACGGTGATTTGGAGTCTAATGCCAAAATGCCTCTCCTGCCATTAGTACTGTGTTTCTTTTTTTTTTGTGCATAATCACAGGAAAAGGACATTTGATTGGAAACCACATGGTGTTGTAGTTGCACGTGTCCTTCTAAGGTCAACCTGTCTTGGGGGCTGATCATGAATTGCTATGAACAGGGCTTTAATCATATTGCAGGTAATGAAGTTTCTCCTTGTGGTGCCTTAAAGAAGTGATACCCTGACTCTGGATGTTAATCAGTTATCGTCTCTCAGGACCAAATTAGCCTAAGATCAGTGGTGGGGAACCCAGGACAGCCCTGGGCTGTAGACTGTGCTGGGGTTTTCTCTATCATAGACATTAATAGATTTACTGAAGCTATTATTAGGGAATAAAATCTCATCAGGTGGGAGTCACTGGCTAATAGAAAGGTAACCCAAAAATTCTGCAACTACTATGGCCCTAAGTGGAGAGGGTAAACCACAGATAAACAAAATGTAGTAAGTGTGTACAAACGGACTGGTAATGAAGCTGATTTCATAAAGTGAATTTGGATTATGAAGCTGAGAGTCTATTTGACGGCGTTACTGTCAAGAACATTTGTTTTGCAACCTCACTTTGAGATGGAGAGTACAAAGGCTGACACATTTGTTTGCATTTCTTTATAAAATGTATGTTTGATGGGCAGAAAATGTAAACGAATCCTGGTCTTGATGCTGACTAAATGTACAACTGAGTAACCAGACTGCTTATACAAAGGATTGTGGCGTGTGTCTGTGTGTGGAGGCGTTTGGAGCTGCTGATTGACTTGCTCAGCATCACTGCAGGAATATCACCTTCAACATGTTGCCGCGAAGCTTGCTGAATTCCAAAAATAGGAGTTATTAATTGTGTGTGTCACCTTACCATCTGAGCTATGAGACTAATCACTGCACTTCTCTGATTGGTTGTCATATGGTTCTTCATTTTATTTCGCACTCACTCATGATAATTAATTTATATGTTTCAGAATAGCGTTATAAAAAAAATGATGTGATCTACACAGCCGCTCTCAGCTAGAAATACCGGCCATGTCTAGCTTAAGATGTATAGGAGATTTTACAGAACTGGAAATTTCACTGGAGCTAAAGGTTAATGAATGAAAATTAAAAGTGGAACTGCCCTTGGCAGACAAATTATTTTTGCATGATAATGTACTTGTTCATTATGTAACAGCTACTCTACTTGTAATTTACAGAGACGGATGACTTCTATCTGAAAAGGGAAGCAAACCAATTATGATGGATGTGCGTTTATCAAGCCATGCCTGTCATTTCTCAACTTATGAATTCACTCAGGAAACTGCAATAAACATGTTCGGAATTGCTTATGAATGTACAGAAAATGTCCTTCGGCTATTAATATCTGTCACTCTGTTCGCTTTCCATTTCTTCTCCTCCAGTGAACAGTCATGGTGAACTAAAACTTTTTTTTTTCTCTTTTTTTGCCAACTGAGTTTTGCTTTGATTCACAGTCAAATAAATAGAGAGGTCAGGGTGACCAGCAGGAGCCATGGGTCTCACTGGCAAACAGGTCACTGACAATCATGCCAGCACGGTCATCTTTGGAACAAGGGAATTAGCACACCAAGTCAGTCTCCTCTAATTACTCATTACAACTCCCATTAATTAGTGGGAGAGGAAACTGTAGGCTCTGAGAGACTGAAGAAGTTGAGTAAACTACATGGGTTTTGAATTTTTCATTTCACATCCATGATGTGAACTCACCTGACCTAAAGCCTGTCTGAAACTGGAGTGGCATTTAATCTTCACTATTTGTGTACCAGGGGTGCTCAATTTCCTGTCCACACCGTGGTGGTTATCAAACCCCTGTGCGATGAAAGGTGTGCATTTGAATCAGGACCTCATTGCCGCATGCTCCTAACGTTTCTATATGAAAACGATTCTGCTCTCTATGCACACCAAACTGTTTGTTGTGTTGTCGGTTTTAAAAAAGTTTTTAAAAAGTTATTCTCTTAGTCTTCATACAATTTTGATAACTGGGACTGAAAATTGCTCTATAAACATAATCTGATTGATTTTTAGATGAATGCTCTGAAAAAGAGAGTGAAGCGGAGGAGTCAGAAGGCGGAACGTGAAGGTTATTGGTCAACCAAAACCCTCTGTGGATTGAATGCATGAGTGTAACTCAAGGATGCACAGACAAGCTAAATCCAAATCCCATTTCAAAAGAGTTGTGTCCTCGATAGAGGCTATTCCTTAGTTCTGTAATGTAATGCCTGTGTGTGTGTGCGTGCGTGTGGTATGTGTATTTAATAAGCTGATTCTACCCTTGGCCCATAGCCAGTGCCACAATTATCAAATGTATGATATCCAGTTCATCGCTGCTCCTTCAGAGAGATTCTGCATTTCTTTTAACTCAAGGGTAAAATTACAATATATTTATTTCATGAACAGGTTCAAAAGGACTCTGTTAACATGTTTATAGCTTGTCATTTCCCCAACTGATACAGAAGCAAAAACACAGGTTCCTGCTTGTTAATGCCGGCGTGAATGTCCTCATGAGGACTCTTCATTGAGACGGCCGAATCTTGTGTTACTTAGCTGGCACTTTTATCCCCAGAATTTTTTTTTTTTTTTTTTTTTACACATTTCCGCTCCTGAATATTCATCATGGGTTACTGAAGGTTAAGTATTTTGCTCCAGGGTACATAAACAAAGCCCGTTCCAGGACTCAAATCGGTATGGCATTAAGGTTTTAGGTTAGCGTACCGTATGACCATCTGCTGCTCAGAGACGACAAAGTGGTGTGATCGTTGACTTTAAAAGCGTGTATTTAGGTTATTGTTTTACATGGCATCCTTCAGGATTACAAAGCGTAAATCAGATGTGATGGTGTCACTCTGTGGAATCACGCATCCTCCAGAACTCTGTACTCACGGAACGGGAACGTATTGCAAAGTTTCTTGGTCACAACTCTCACACATCCTTCAATCCCTGAGCGTAGCCCTTGAGTATCAAGTCAATACTGATGTAAATTAACTGTAGTATGGTGATATGTGAACATGGTCATAAGAGCATAATTCACTCCCTGTACGTGTCTCTGCATGAGCCATCTCCTAGTGTGTAATGTGCATTGTCAAAAACCATTTTTAACCCCATATATCAGTATGCAGTTCATTCAGTTTTTAAAGTCTAAAAGTACAAAACAGAGCTTGTTCATATCTTTGCATTATGGGAGAGAAGTCATCAATTATTCTCACCAACAGATGCGCTTGTCTGAGTGAGTTACAGTTTTACTCATTTCATTGCAACCCTCCCCTTTATAGCAGTGCTCGCTTGCTAAAAACGGCCCTCCTGGAGGGAATGACCGAGGTTTCTTTGCTTGGCTATTAGCATGCAGGCTTTGAGGAGAAATGGAACCAGAGAATTATATATATCAACAAAGAAGCCACTGATTATTTGTGCAGTTTTGAAGCTGCTCATACGGAAGACATTGACCGATTGTTTTTCTCTTAACTGCTGTACATGCGTCTGCCTATAGTACACCTCTCTCGGTATCTACACCTGAAGTATTTGCGCTGTTGCCTAAACTTTCTGTTCTTCTTTAATGCATGTAAATATCTTCCTGTGTGAAACAGACTGAATCTTGTCGGTCCCCTAAGCACACCTGCAGATATTTTAACCTTCTGCCGCACGTCGGTCAAAACTAACAAACTTCCTTTTTGTCTTTGGGAAAATCTTCATGACATTGCAGTGACGAACTGCGAGTCCTACACCAAGCTTAACTAAACCTGTTCCTTGGGTTAAGATTCAAGCTGTATCGCTAGGCGCAGTGTGGGCCGTACACCTTATTCGCCGTGACTGCTATTCTTGGACCGATAGGCTACGATACACACCGTCCCTTAAATATGTGACAGAAATCTGATTCTCTGTTTCACTCCTTTGATCTGCTTCCTGCATTCTCCATCATTAAAAATAATCAGAGGTAATTATTTAAACCTAATGACAGCTATGCCTTTTGAAGCATTACGAATGCAATTAAACTGTGACACCTGGGTAAGCAGGTGTGTCACATTTTAGTTAATGAGTGGGCATCCTCCAAAGGCACAGCATAGGGGCTGGCAATAACAGTAAAAAGTTTTCATCTTGTGTTTCTGTTGGAATTCAGTGGTAGCTGACCTGCCAGTTACATGTATAATATGTTTTTGTCTTCATTCTATCAAAATGCAAGCTATATCAATTGCCTTCTACTATATGCCGTGATTCATAGAGGCAAGGAGTTGGGTGCTCGTCATTTAAATGCTTTAGACTGTAAGCCGCTCCTTAAGTCAGGCGGTTTCCTACCTATGTGACCACATGCCCAACCGGGAGTTCCCAGATATGTGAAGGTACATGGGGAAATGAAAGCTGACAAGATAGCACCTCTCACCCATCCCTCTTATTCAGCCATGCGTCATTTGTGACTGGACGCTAATTGGTTGTTCGGATTTTTGCATGCCTTCATACACCCTGTTCTTGGTCTCAACGATTTCAAATTTTGCACAGGTGAATCAAAGTGCGGCTGTGCGTGTTTTTTTAAAAGAACACACTGCGCTGGCCAGCGGGTCTCCTGTTCTGCATTCCTCTGGTGTCCACACTTACCAAGGCAGGTGTACTGGGTGCAAAATGCTAAAAGCTAGATGCTAACCGAACACTTTCCTCTCAGACCACTAGCCTTTCTGCTCATTGCCAGCATCTTATTTAAAGCTCCCTTCATCTGCTTTCCTATCGACTTAGCCAACTGTCCCTGTTTTGAATGCACATTTTGAGCGCGTGCCGGTGATGTTTGGTGCTCGTTCCTGTGCCGGGGGTATATATCAGCTGCATAACGTTAGCCGACCAGGCAGAACAAAGCTCGGCTCAGTCACTGCGAAAGTAGCGCAACGCGCTATGTGACTCTCATACTCAATTACAAGCCTCCGCAGCTGTGCAGCTTTGATAAGTGGTAAGCCCCACATTTCTTTGCCCGGCCTTCTGCTGGGCACTGTCTAAAAAGGGATTAAATTTCTATCCAAATTGTTTACCTGTGACTAGCTCTCACTCAGAAGTACACGACAGGGGTCGGTAAAGGGTCTGCCCTGTGACAAGACTCGCTGACAGGGCCAGCAACACTGAAAAGCTCAGCTCTGCACCTGGAGTCACCGGAAAAAAGCCTGCAATCCATCTGGTTACCGTGTATATTCCGCTGTTGGAATGAGGCAGATCGCGAGCGAAGCAGTGACTAAGAAATAGCCTTGAAACTTGACCGAGTGGTTATACCAGGAGAATATGGCAGCTTGCTGTCATGTCACTGAGGAACTACCCCAAACTGTGTTGGTAAACGTCAAGTCGTATAAACATGCAAAATTGCTTTTGGTAAAACAGACTGCTGAGCAAATAAATACCCAAACGTAATTTCATTACTGCGCGCGTCGTGCTTTCGTTGTGCGAAAGGGCCGTGAGTCAAAGGTACCATTTTCTTTTTTTTTTTACTTCTTCCCCCTCTCACATACTTCGTAAGCCTCAACCACCGCGCATGGCTCACTTTGGCGCCCGTGAAACGTCACGGAGAGCACATGCGATTACTGCTCGAAGACACATCGATTGTGACAGGCTATCGCATTGTTTACCGGGTGAGAGGTCAGCAGTGGCATAATAAGATTTCCGCCTTTCTCCACTCATTAAAATCACGTCGTGATGGCATCGCTAACAGAACTTGCACTGTTGTTTACTCTTCCAGATTTCCGTTTCAAAACACTGAAGGTATTATTATTGTCACATTAATGCAAATAAAACTATATTAGCTGGTTGCTGTAAGAATGCGTCTCCATTTTCCTACTGTTATTCCAGTCTTTAACTTTACTCTTTACTGCTGCCTTTGAGACAAACTGAAATCTGCTCGGACTTATTTAAGTATAAACCACCCCCACCTTTTTCAAATCTTTGTACTTAGCCGTATGTATACTAGAAAGCTGTCCAGAATAACAGTATCAAATGTATGGAATAGAATAGAAAAGTAATAGGAACAGCTCAGTGAATCAGTGAGGAGCATTGTGGCCTCACACTCAGAGCCGGCCCTGACCAATTTGGTGCCCTAGGCAAGATTTTAGCTGGTGCCTCTTGCATCGCAACCAGTTCTACCAGCAAACATTGTATTCATAGACTAATTCAGACAGAAACGGCATAGCTCTATGTCTGTGAGAATTTTTTGAGAAACAAACAAACAAAAACAACCCTCCACAAACAGTATTAGAGAAAGAATTGACATAAATTATAAATACAATATAAATAAGGTATTTTACAAAATGCGATAATAAAGAAACCAGCCGACATCAAAAGATTTATTGGGTCTAATCGGGAAGATGGATTAGCCTGAATGCTTTAAATATTGGTGTTAATGCTTTAAGTATTAGCAAAAATATTGGTGTTTGATGTAGCTCAGTGAAACTGAAAACTCAAGAACTATGGAGTTCAGTACCCTGGTCAGGACCAAGTGCTGTTTTTTGAACCAAATGACATCAAAAGATTTCTCAATATAATGTAAATAAGAGTATTGCACTCTATTACAGAAACCTCAATGCAATATGCATGCATTCTGTAGCCTTACTTGCCTTGCCTTTCTTGAAGCAAAGTCATCTATGACATCATCACAAGACAACTGTTGTGAGACCACATGATTTATATTAATGATGGAAAGTCCACTGAGACATCCTTGTGTCATAATAGATCTCAGGGAGGTCTGAATGATTTTGAGCTTAGAGAAGCTCCTTTCAGCAGCAGCCACTGTAACAGGAAGCATGGCAAAGATTCTCAGAGCTACCTACACATTGGGGTAAATTTCTGTGAGCTTCTTCTCATGTAGGAAGTTCAAGAGTTCTGTTTGTCATGTGTTTTGATAGCAAATGTGGGAAATTTTGCATTTCCACAGCAAGTTTCTTGCCATCGATATCTGTGTGTCCGTCACTGGTTAGAGCAGTGCTCAATCAGAACGAACGTTGGCTAAAAAGATGCCAATAAACGTATGCTCCTGGTTTTTGAGGCATGACAGTGAATGGTTCGTGCAGTAATTTTAAAAGAATAAAGTGCATTTCTCAAAATTATGACTGTTATTCCCCAAACGCCCGAAAAGTCTTTTAAGCTTTCCCTTCGAATTTAAGGTGGGAGTAACTGATGTTAACTAGCTATTTATTAAATTAGCGAACGGTATCCAGAATAAGTTACTAACACTTTGCTATGGTAACTAGTATTATGCCATAAATAAACTATTCATTTATCACACCACCTCTGTCTTTTTTCGAATTTTCTTCCCCTTCTCTCCTTTTTTTTTCTCCCCTGGGTGCCAGACGGCTTTGATCTTTTTGACATGACTGTATTTTTGAATTTAGTGCTTGCTGATGTTCATCCTCTTGTGTACATGACGTTTCATGATTGGTGAATCACTGCAGGTCTAACTAAACACGGGGAGGGGGACTACTTAATAGGCTATTTAGTTATGTTATTGTTTTTTTGTTAGATTGCGATATAAGTTTTAAAATAGTATGTGTAAAAAATATTCCTCTGGCAGTTTAATGAAATGGTGTTTAAGAACTGCTACTGTTTGGGTACCCTGTGATGGATTGGCATCCTGTCCAGGGTGTACCCCTACCTTGTACCCTGTGATGGATTGGCATCCCATCCAGGGTGTACCCCTACCTTGTACCCTGTGATGGATTGGCACCCTGTCCAGGGTGTACCCCTACCTTGTACCCTGTGATAGATTGGCACCCTGTCCAGGGTGTACCCCTACCTTGTACCCTGTGATAGATTGACACCCTGTCCAGGGTGTACCCCTAGCTTGTACCTTGTGATGGATTGGCACCCTGTCCAGGGTGTACCCCTACCTTGTACCTTGTGATGGATTGGAACCCTGTCCAGGGTGTACCCCTACCTTGTACCTTGTGATGGATTGGCACCCTGTCCAGGGTGTACCCCTAGCTTGTACCCTATGCTGCCTAGGAAAGGCTCCAGGCTAGTGATGACCCTGTACTAAATAATTAGTTGGAAGTTGGATGGAAATATTGTTAAATTATCCATAACTTGCTTATTCAGTAGTGTTGCAATGAGTCTGGGGACTACCCCAGACAACATAGGCAGAATATAAGGGACAGCAGGCAATCATTTCACTGAACCCAAGCGATAGAGGGAGATTGTGCAAACTCCACAGACATAATGTGCAAGCAAGATTCGAACCCGCAGCCTTGGAGGTGTGAGTGCTACCCACTCTCCTGATTGAGAGTTCCAAAATATTGTTAATGCAGATATTTGTGATCTTCAATGTTTCTTTAGCTGGCAAATACAAGTGCCAGAGCGCGCGCACACACACACACACACACACACACACACACACACACACACAGACAGACAGACAGACAGAGCAGTTAACCGTGGACCCCCACCACCTTTCTGTTATGAAGCATGGCTCCAGAAGACCATAAACCGTAGCCTGGTGCTTCAGGCAGGACAGCTGTGATGGGACTGAGAGAGAGAAATGTCTTAGCATTTCCATGGGCAAAAAGTCAAGCATTATGGCATGAATTCTGACAGCTATGAGCCAGGGATATCAAACAGTAGTAATATCACCAATAGCTGGTTATACAACAGAATAATAGTTGCTTTGCTTTCACTGTTAGCAAATTGTTAGATGCTGTGCAGACTTGAACTTTTATCTTTGTGGTCATATCAGGCACTTTAGGAGATGGTCTTGGGCTTGAACATGCGGTTAAGGATGCTGTCGTTTTGTATGAAACACTAGGGTTCCAGTCATGGCACAGCTGGCTTCTGGCAGAAGTGGTGCAGTGTAGTATTTCATAAAATAATAAAGATAAGGTTAAATTTTGCCCGAATTTATGAGTATACAGATCAAATCGTGAGCTGTGTAGAGCATGAAAGCAGTGTGCTGTTACCTACACCCTTTGCTTCCTTGATTATGATGGCTATGACCAGCTCTTTGGTCATGCGGGTGGTTAGCACCAACACTACGATGTTTTTTTTTCCCGTGGAGCAGGCAGACTCGTCCCAGCGCCAGGCTGCCATGCCCAGATAGGCGCATTAGTGTCGTGCTCGCCGGCTAATGGTGTTTATCATTAGTGACAGAGCCCGGCCGGGAGCCGCTGGAGCTCACGGCCTGCACGTCTGCCAAACCGCGCTGATGAGCTCACTAATTTACATTCCATCGTAATGATTTGCCATCCCTGCTAACGCAATTTGTAGATTAGCACGCAGGAACACCACGCTTTCTGCATTATCTCCCCTTAAAACCACTCTCCTTCGATTGCTGGACCCCCCGCACCCCGTCAGCGACGCCCGTGATAACAGCTGTTGGATATTTGTTCTCATATCCATATTTAGTGGACTGTTTATTTATATCTGTAATGCAGTGGTTCCAGCAAACTTCCTGACAGTGTTCTGAGTCCCTTTTCCAGGATCTCGCACCTTCTGTTTTCTAAAATCTCAAAGTTTCGACCTGTATTATGACTGTTTGTATAAAAAGAAACGGCAGTACTGAAAGGCCACATCGGCCAGTTGACGGCTGCTTATAACAGCCATTATAAAGTTTGCAGTCTGCAGTCATTTCATGGCGACAGTGATCTTGCCTGAATGGTCTCGTACTAATGGATTAGACCACGAAATAGCTGTGGGGGGCATGACTCGGTGCTCTCAGCAGAGACGTACCTTCATTTAATGCCTAAAATCATTGCTTTAAATAAAAACAAAAAACATATACCTTGTTCACAAAGTTCCTGGCTTTGCCAGTTCCATTAGTGTATCCCTCTTACATAACAGCCCACCCATCCTCTAGTCCAGGGGTGTCCACAAAGGGCCAGCGTGGGTGCAGACTTTCATTCCAGCCAAGCAGGAGCCACACCTGATTTCACCTGTTTAATCAGTTGAGCTTGGCTTTCAATGAACTCAGATGTGGCTTCTGCTTGGTTGGAACCGACTCTTTGCAAATAAGATTGGACACCCCTACTCGAGTCGTTTAACCTGGTCAGGGTCAAGGGTTGACATGACCATCCAAACTGGGCAATTTAGGGTCAGTTAAAATAAATGCTTGTCTTTGAACTGAAGGAGGAAACCAGAGTACCCCTAGGAAAGCTGTGAGAAATAGGGAGAACGTGCAAATTCCAGATATGGAATGGAGGGGGAATTCAAACCCCTAACCATAGAGGTGTGAAACAACAGTGCTACCCACTGCCTTACATAATAATGAAATTCCCTTTCTGATGACAATTTAAAGATGTCCTTGTTTGTCAAAGCAGGGTTTTTGGAATGTGAATGATCCCGACATGTCCTGTTCTGCTGAATTCCATCACACTTGTTATAAGCATCTAATACATTTTGTAAAAATTGTAGGGTCAGCATTTTCGATAACCACCGTGCCCATTTTTGATAAGCTAACCATGTTTTCAGTCCTGATAAATCATTCACAGGTTCGAAAATGAGCAGCAATGTTCATATCTTTATAATTCCCTGTGCTTGCAAAATAGTTGATTTAATGTGTGATTTGACTTGCATTACTGATTGTCAGCATCTGCCTCTTCATTAAGAATATTCATGTACATCAATATAAAGTGTTATATAAATCAGCACAAATCCACTGCCTTGAAAATTCCGTTCGGCACAGGTAGAAAAATATGTTTTTCTTCATCTCCCTGACAAATTCATATAATCCCTCTGGCCAAGAGGGTGCAGAAAATATTGAATAAACGTGGAAAGTGATGTAACAAAATTTGCATCCAGAATGGGCAGCTTTCTACTATGCATGGACGTACCTTTTGAAAAACAAAGTAAAATCCCCTTGTCTGGATCTCCCGGTGAGAGAGATTAGCATTGGTTTTAAAAAAAAAAAAATCTTTGAAACGGCCCAGTTTTTGAATATGTATCGCCATTTTCGGTGTGTGACAAAAGTGCTGAATGCAAAGTATTTTATTTTTTAAATCATCCCTCTGTTAGTAAATTACATTTCAGTGGTGCACATTGAGTAGGTGATCTTAATTTTTCTCCTGATTCGATACAGCAGCTGTGTTTAAACATTACACCATATACAACATAAAATTCTTAATTCACCATATGTTATTCCAATGTTTGCTGGATGCTAATCTCCCTCCCTGGGGGAAAAAAAAAAAAATAACATGTAAAACTATGTAGGTTGATGCTAGTGTTGTTGTGTACGTGAAACGTGTGTTTAGGTGTGAGGTAAATGGGAGGCAAATCATATTTCTCTGCTGCCTTTGTCACATCTGTTGTAACTCTCCATTATGCAGTTGTTTTAATGTAAGCCCACCATCCCTTCACACAGTTATCAACTGCTTCACTTAGGTAGCCGAGTCATTAACTTCTAATTTCTATGGGTCATTGTGATCTCATAATCACACTACATGCCGTGAGCACAATGACAGGTCTATAAAGCAAATCTATCCCACCAGCTGAAGAAGGAAAAAAAAAAAAAAACACTATTGGCTTTTTTTTGGTGCCATTAAACAACATTGACGCCTTTTACATCTCACCATCTGGGTCTTATTATCTGTCTCCGTCAGTCCGTCTGTATTCAATTAGACTCGAGGTGGCCAGGAGCCTGTCCTGGATGGTACCAGACAATTGGCAGGGTAGCTATTTAGAGATGACACTGATTTAATTATTCGTTTGATTACCAATAAAATATTCCATAAATACAAGAGATTAATGGAACATTCACAATCTAAAACACACACACATAGTGTGGCATAATTACGTTAATTAGTTCAACGCAGCAGAGGAGTTAATGATATCAGAACTCAGTTCAGCTAGTTTCTGTTGAACGGCTAATAACGGAAGACCGTAGTTCTGAATGTTATACATTTTATTTCTGTAATAATGAGCAGTTGCAAGGATGTAATTGTGTATACATGCATGGTGTTGTCTGCACCACTATGTTGGTGATTATAGGACCGAGTGTGGTCCGTGTGACCTTGCTTTGATCTGGGAGTAGGGGGCTTTAAGTTCTATTTAGCCACAGCAGTTCTGCAGGCTCAGTCTTGAGCTTTGAGCACAAAGCTTAGTGGGGAATTTTTCCTGCAGTCCTCTTTCTGGGGCTGTTTTCTGTCTGCTGCATCTTGGTTTTTATTTTTTGCATACCAGCATCTCACCCCGGTTGACGGTCCCATTTGCCGACTTCTCTTTTCCAGGATTGTGGTTTCAGTTAGCTGGTGTCTTGTCCCGGGCCTCTCGGGTTCTGCAGCTGCGGTGTCGGTTTGCCGGAGTCCTGTTTTTAAGTTCATGATGTGCTGCTTTTCTTGTTTTAGTATTCCAGCCTCATTTCCTGGAGGCGTCTGTCTAGTCAGCAGCCCCAAGTCCCGTTGGTCACCTGGGTACTGCAGTGTTTTGCCCAAAGGACTCGGATTTTCAGGCAGAAAAGCTGGCACAGTGGAAAGGATAGTCTGGTTTAGGGTCTTCTTTGTACTTTGTGGAAGCAAAGTTTTTACCAAGCCCCTTGAGTTCCTAGCTTTACCCTTACATACAAATAATATAACATCTGGACCCTACAGATCAGATTTACTGATTTAGATGCATTTTATTGGTCTGAAGGGGTGTGCTTGGATTTCCTACCCAATCCACACTGTTTTGAATGGATGCACTAGATAAAAATGAATATTTTTTTCTCAAGTATTTTTTTTTTTTTTTTAGCACTGCCGCCAGCTAGACCGTCTTATATTTCCAGGGTGCACTGCTCTAACCCTCCGTTTCTGACATGTTTCTGATATGTCTTTCCTGACTTTTCCAAAGGTTACCGTTCAAGCCTTCAGCAAAGCGGTATCAACAGGGCAATGGAGCTGTTTGAAAAGGATCAGAAAATCTATGTGTGTGTGTGTGTGTGTGTGTGTGTGTGTGTATGTGTGTGTGTGTGTGTGTGTGTGTGTGTGTGTGTGCTGGTATTAATGCACCTGTGACAGAAATGCTGGGGGAAAAAATGAATCCTCTATGCTCAGCAAGAAATGATTATGTCCCAATGTATATTTGTTCGACTGTAAAATCAATGACATAGTTCAGGGCCTTGCCTCCAATCAGGATGATTTTCACTTGGAACCAGTTGGCTGACCCAATGAAGCTTAGGCCACACAAAGGAACTGAGCAACAGTACATTAGGGAAGTTCCTGTCAATGCTGGACCAAACACATCTGGGGTTTTTTAGGTCTCTTCAGAAGTTCTCGGTCTTCTTACTTACATTGTTAATGAGGTCCGGTAGCTCCTTTTTCACATGCTTAAGAACAAAGATAAGTATAGGCTAGAGTTCAGGTGGCAGGTAAGTAAAATGATGGGGACTGGACTAACCTTCGTGGACTGGGCTCACAGGTAAACAGTGGAGCGTTTTCTTCAAGAAGTTTTTTTTTCTTTGGTGTCATCGACGCAGGATCATTTTCATAATGAAACAAGAAATAATACAGTAGTAGTAATAATAAAGGCCCAGTGAATGGAAAGGCGTGATTGGCTCAGATTGGTACATAATACCGGTCACTGAGCACTCAAAAGATTGTTGAAGAGTTAAATTGTCATTTTTTTCCGGTAGTTCCAGGAACAAAATGAAATACAGCAGGGGTGACAATGCAGGGTTCATGAAGATTGATTTCCGTGAGAGCTGAGTGCCACACTGGATGTGAGGAGTACGCCCAGAGAGAAGTGAATCGTTTGTCTCGTGCGTTAATCGACAGCAATGACCCCTCTTCCTTGATCTGGCCAGACAGCTTGTTTTTGACAGTTCGATGAGTCGGAGTATCACTTCATGGGGAGCCACGATGAACTTTGACACCGCTGCTTTTGAGTATCTGACTGTCCCGTTTCTACCGACACTTGTTTCAGTTCGACGTTTCCTTTGCAGTTTTTCTTTCCTCTTAGACTACGGTACATAGTCCACACTCCAGAAATGAGTTTCCCACTGTTCGTCAGTGAGTTCGGCTGGGCTGATGTATAGCTTAGCGGCTTAGGGATCTGCACCCGTGAAGGTTGTGGGTTTGAATCCTGTAACTCGGAGAGTAGTCATATTGCTTTTGGGCCTATGAGCAAGGTATTTAACCCCAGTTACTCCAGGGGATGCTGGATACTACTGAACCTGTGCTCTGCCCCCAGTACCTGTTCTCACCAGTATTTACGTGTGTCTGTTTCCCATGAAGAACAACATGGGATAGAGAACTACTCAATTTCCTCGCAGGGATGAATAAAGTATCTCTGTTTATTTCTTTATTCTATCCATGAATTTTTACCTAAGCACTTTATCCTATACAGGGTCAAAGACACACAGTCACAGACTAAGAGCACCTTATGAACATTGCTTCAGGTAGAACGTGTATCTCCACCTACGTAGAGCCTGGGACAGTAATCGAACCCACAGCCGCAGAGGTTGGGAGCCAAAATGCTACCGTGCTACTGCACTGGCCAAGTGCGAGATTACGGAAACTATACTTCAGAGATTGCACTGACCAAAAGATAATTTTTCCTCTCATCTTTTGCATGCTAGTGGGGTTTCAAAATTTACAGATGAAATTTACCGCTCTAAATTTGTTTGGTACACCCAGTTCCCTTTGCGAAATTAAACCCAAAACTCCAAGTCCAGGCACGATTACTTAACCCATGATACATTTAACGAGGCCTTAAGCAGTGAGGATGTCATGGGACACAATTAAGAAATGCTGAGATTCTCTTTTGTGAGGCCTGGCCTAATTTCAAATCTTTCCCATTTCCATTAACACAAACGTGGCAGTCAGCCACTACCTTTCCGTCTTCCGAAGTCAATTAACATAAACAATTGCAGCAAGCAGTCTGCTCCCTAAATGTGGAAATGCCATACTGAAGCAATTACGCTAATGGCACTTTTTTTGTTGTTTTTTGCCAATCTGCTGCTGCAGTTCAGAGAGTTTCTCTACCTGTTTTACATGTAAATATGCAGTGATAGCTTTTTAGCAAGTCTCACGTTCACCTTGCGTGATAAACCCATTCAAACGGTGGCAACTGCCACCCAAGACCTGGATAGAGATGTTAGGCGCTTCTTTAACCGAGGCTTTTCGTAAAAGCTACTTAAAGGTTTAGCTGTCTTTTGTAGGATTTATGTTTCATAGAAAGCCACCATGCATGTTTCATGGAAACAGGTTGATTTTTGCTTGACTAAAATGTGAAATACAGCCAGTTACAGAAGGGCATTCAATCCACAAAACTGAAAATATTCCTACAGAGAGAATGTTGAGACCGCTAACTTTACACTTGTAACATTTAGACGTTTGCTATTTCTGGGTGTTATTTAACTTATTGCTTGGCTAAGCCGCAGGGAATTGTATTAAAGCACAGTGAAGCAAAAATGAATTTACGGTGCATTTGTGTTTTTCTGTGTGCGCGAAGCTTCGGTAACCTTTAACCATTTTGGTACCCATTTGCGGTTTAGTTGTCATTTTAAGTGTCGCCACATCACTTTCCGTCAAAGGAATGTTAATCCCACCAACGTTATTCATATCTATTCACATCCTTGTTAAACCCAAAGGCCCTGTCATTTTTGTGTCTGAGGCACCACACGTATGACAAATCTGTTTGCTGGGAGTCAAAACTGTCATGTTCCTGGCTTAATTAGCGGGTAGATAGCTAGACTTGTGGGCTAGGGAATGGACTTGGGAATTATGCAAGGAACTAGAGGTCTTTAAGCTCATACTGTAGAGAAGAACCAAGGGGTGATGGGGAGACCCTGATGATGGTTCTGCTTAAGGGTATTCCATGGATTCTTTAAGAACTGACAGTGTTGTGGCACAAATCTCCTGCCGGCTTTGTTGGATAATCGGGATGAGCTTTGCACCATCCAGCCAGAAATTAACCAGTCGAGCCCGTCTGATGTGAGAAGTTCTACTGCAATCTAATGGAGATGGGTCCACGATAATCTAGATGCTGCAGTTTTGCTCTTTATCGGTAAAGCTGAGTGCTGATCCATCTCGGAGACAAGCCATTTTGTTATGTAGAGTTGTTTTATCTCTTCTTTGCAAGCTAATTAACCCCCCTGTGTTTTTCTTAACCACTTCCAGCAATTTCAGCCATTATGTTTCACTGAGATCCTCAAGTAACCACCATTAATGCTTTAAGTGCTGTGCACTTTTCTGTAGATGGGTGCCTTGGATCTGCATCTACTTCTGTCTTCCGTCATACTTCGCTGACCTGAATCTGATTTAGTAATGTTTTAGAAGACTGGTATGACAATGGTAAGTAACTGCGATGTGTGACAATGCTACTTTTAGTATGCATTATGTTGCTTAATGTGGGTTTTGTTTGTAAAATCCCCTAATATATGATTTCATTACTATACATTTATCGGTCAGGCAGTCTGTTTTTCACTTCAGCCTAAGTGTTTTGCATAGATGGGGATTTTTCTGTGGGGAGGTCACGTTCTCTAAGCTGATGTTACTCATCTCTGGGAGCCGAGTGAGCTTGTCAGCTCTTCAGCTCTGTGGAGTGACTCAGTCTTTGTTATTCTAAAGTGAGAATTTCTGATGATAAGTGCCCAGCAACCCTCACCAGGATAAGTGTGGATGGATGGATGGATGGATGGATGGATGGATGGATGGATGGATGGTGGGATGGATGGATGGAGGGAGGGAGGGATGGATGGATGGATGGAAGGTAAATTTTCACACAAGCCAGCCTGCTATAGTGCTTGACAAAAAATTATGTTGTGCAGTCTTCTCAAAATCCAACTGGAATGTGCCCTGAGTAGTGAAATAAGTTTACTGGGACCTGAGATGCCATGTATCCATGATGCTGGGTGGTTCCTGAGTTAATTTGTCTTGGGCGGATCTCTGCGTCGGTTTTTTTGTGCCTTTGATCCCTGCGAGGCTGTATCTGAGTGTTACGTTAACCTCTGAAAGCCTCCATTTGCATGTGAAAATGAACGGTCTATGAAAGCATCTGGGTCGAGTGGAGGCATCTGAAGGCTTTCGCGTGTGGTCACACGGTGATCGATTGCAAATCACATTTGAGGTAAGAAGTCATGAAATGAAGTGTCTGCAAGGCTAATGGAAAGGCAATCTTATTTGCCACAGGGAGAATTCCGCACCCCACCTCCCCCCATTTCTTCAAACCCTCACTTACAAAACTGCCTGGTTTGTGAGCCCGGCAGTGGGAACGTCATTAAATCGAGGCCAATCGAATTAAACAGAGGCTGAAGAAAGGAAGGTGAAGTAGGGGCCTCCAACAGGCAGTTAGGGTTTATTAAAGGAAGGCCTGCAAAGTCTGCCTTTTAGATAAGCGTTTTAAATCAAGGGCCATAATATGTACATAAACCTGCAGACGCGAAGCATTGTGTCTTCGTTAGTGACACGTAAGCAGCGTTAATGCTTAAATCAGCAACCGTTAATTGCCTGGGCTCTGTGAGCTTCTTAACACCTACACAACATTCTATATATAAACATTGGTAAATGATGCATGGCATAAGAAGGTGTTACAAAGGCCTTACAATTCTTTAAATTTTAAAGCCTCTGGCATCTCAGAAGCCTGATGCAGTATTCGTATTTCCTGAACTGAGTCCACCTTCTACAAGGATAGGTGAACAGAAACCTTCGATAAATCTTCCAGTTGCTTATCTTGGTCAGGGTCATTGGTGAGGGGGGGTGCTGGTGGGACGCCAGTCCATCAACCGATCGAATGGTTGAATTCGTTGCCCCTTAGCGCCAGTTCAAGCCTTTATGTAACACATCCAACGTCAATGACTACTAAGCCTGAGCCCCAGGGAGAGCAGCCGCGTTTTAGCAGGCGATGACTAGCCTCACATCCTGCGGCGCCGCTGGCGTCCCTCTCCCTGCCTGGCCTGTTGAACATGCGTGGGCCCCTCTTAATATTCTAGAAACGAACAACATCAAGGTCTTTTCTGGTGGAGCCAGTCGTGCAGCGCGGGCACCCGCACGGAACACCTCCTGCCAGAAAACGTGAGTTAACCACAAGACCTAGACCCACCCCCCCACCAACCCCGAATGTGTTCTCCTTAGTGGACTTGTGTGTCTGCTGCTATTCTCCCACAGAGGCGCTCTGCAGTGGAAGCCCCAGTAGTTACTACATTGTTATTTTAATGCAGTGAACACAGAAATGCTAAAGAAAGGCTTGCTGTCTATTCTACGCGACTTATTACTGCACATGACATATTGTGAAGGCCTGCGGTAGAGTGCCTCTAATACATACACACATATATGCATATATTAACTTAATATACAGGGTGGCTGGCTGGACTGGCACAGTGGGAGACACTGTGGCCTCCTACCTCCAGGGTTGCGAATTTGAGTGAAGCCCTTCGGTTCGCATGTTCTCCCCATGTTTACACGGGAGCTCTGATTTTCCCTCCCATCCAAATACGTTCTGTTAGATGATGGCGTTACTGAGTTTAACATAGTGCATGCCCGTGTGTGTATCCTGCCATGGACTGGCATCCCACCTGGGGTATGTGCTCAGTAACATAGACTCACCACTTCCCTGTTCTGGATAAGTGAATCTGGAAAATGGAAGGTCGGCTCAAGACAGATACAGCACTCCGAACTGGAAACTGAGCGTGCCGTTAAGGCTGCACTTCTGTGATGCCACAAATTCTTTGTCATATCTTGTACAGGAAGTTATGATACAGTTTATCATACTCACTTTATATAATTGATATTTCATACTTTGTTCTCCACCCTGTGCCGCAGATTAATATTATCAGACTTTTCCATATTCATAAGATGCTCCTATCAAAGGCAGCTCACAGAGCGTTTGTCTGCACAAAGTACAAAGTGGTGTCGATTCGAAGGCGGCCTCTTTTTCACTTCAGGTTTTTTCTTTCTCTTTTCGCGAGGCTCTT
Organism: Gymnarchus niloticus; assembly: GCA_009936485.2. Lineage (NCBI taxonomy): Eukaryota > Metazoa > Chordata > Actinopteri > Osteoglossiformes > Gymnarchidae > Gymnarchus > Gymnarchus niloticus. Next base: position 10,867,487 of record JAACJT020000031.1, on the reverse strand, counting down.
ACCGAGTGTCTCTCTTTGTTGTCGGCTGGTTTAGCAGGGTTTTCTCCTCAATTTCATCCAGACAGGGTAATGACATTTCTATCAGATTCTTCCAGCTCATTTGGACTGCGAATGTTGGAATCCGGTTATGACCCTCGCTGTCCCTTTTCGAAACCGTTCGGTCGGACGGCGCGGCCCTGTGGGGCAGTCGACACTGTCTGTCCGTGCCATTTGACAGTTTTTGTTTTTCTTGTTAGAAATAAAGTAATACATTCCATAATATGTAATGTCCTCTTTCGGTCCTCCGCTTGTGTCTGCGCCACCCCTGTTACTGTGGCTGCTGGGTAAAAAGCAGAAAAAAAGCTATAGCCATGTTTAATTCATACAAACAAAGTCCGTCGTTTTCTGACTCCCTGGGGTGTGCTGGGTTAAATGAAGATGTCTAAATGGATAGCCTGTTGTGGCTCTGAAGGAAAAAAAAAAAAAAAAAACGCTTTTAGATTTTGCCTTTATTAATTAATTTTTTGAGGACCGCAATGACGCGTAGGCGGCTGGGTTCTCTGAGCCGGCTGCCCATGTTTACAGATTAAGATGAATAATCGTGTTCGGTTTCACCCTGAAACGCAAATCCAGCTGAATGTCGAGTCAGCTTTGGTGTGTATGTCAAAATGGTATGTCACTGTTGTTTATCACTAAAATATATTGGCAAAGCAACAATGTACAGACACACATGGGGCCCCGGTGGCTGACTTGAATGTAGTTAATTGTTCCCGACATCACCAAAAAAATAATGCAAACCTATAACACACGTTTAGCTTGTAACACTTTAACTCTCTAAGTAAAGGCATTTGTTTTATTACAGTACGTACACCAGCAGCATGATTGTATAGGAAGTGTTCAGTCTTGTGCACGGCTGATTGTTAAACTCTGAGTATGCAGCAGTCACGTAAAGGTTTTTTTTTCTAAATTCTGGAATGCTGCCATACATCGCTGATTAGCCTGGCATGAATTGGTGATGAGAGACCTCATCTCATCCACATTCTTTGGTCCTTGATTATTGGTTTATTTTTGAAGTATGTTTTTTTTTTTTTTTTTTGGGGGGGGGGGGGGGTGAAGTGTGTTTTCCTTTTGTTTTTTTTGTGGGTTCGCAGCTTTGTCGTTTTTGTGGGCTTCCTGTCGTGGCTGCGCTCCCCCCCCTCATTCCTTG
>JAACJT020000031.1:10854589-10865852 GCA_009936485.2 Gymnarchus niloticus | reverse complement strand
TACCCGTGTTTAAACTGAGGTTAAAAGGAGATAAGGGAAAATTCAGACTTAAATTTTTTTGTTGATTGTTTTTTGATTTTTTTTTGGTGTTTTTTTTTTTTTTTTTTTTGGGGGGGGGGGGGCACAGTGGCTCAGTCGGTCGTACTGTTGCATCACACTTCCTTATATCTTGTGGGTTTCCTCCAGGTACTCCAGTCTCATCCCACAATCCATGGGCATGCATTTAGGCTAACTGGCATCTCTAAATAGTCCATTGTATGCATGTTCCCTGTGATGGATTGGCATCCCACCTAGGGTGTACGATCCCGGCATTGTGCCCTGTGATAGACTGGCATCCCACCCATGGTGTACCCTAACATTGTGCCCTGTGATAGACCAGCATCCCTCCCAGGGTGTACGGTCCCAGCATTGTGCCCTGTGAAAGACTGGCATCCCACCCAGAGTTTACCGCAGCATTGTGCCCTGTGATTGACTGGCATCCCACCCAGGGTGTACAGTCCTAGCATTGTGCTCTGTGTTGCCTGGGATAAGCTTCATCCAGTAATATAAAAAATTTTCACTCCCATACCTCCTGGAGTTTATGTCCTTCTGATTTAGGTCTACTGTTCTTATTGGTAGGTGGCTCAATGGGCAGTACTGAGGCCTCTCACCTCCAAGGTTGGGAGACTAGATCTGCCCTTGATGCTCAGGGCTGGATCGTGGCTCCATAGGACCCCTGGGTACATGTCTTGCTGGCACCACATTTGGAGTTAACATGTTTTCCCAATGTTTATGTAAGTTCCTCCCCTTTCCTCCCACAGTTCACAAAAAAATGTGGTTCGGATGGATCAGTGCTTCTAAATTGCCAGTTGTCTTTGCCAAGTGATGGACTGGCATCCCTTCCAGTGTGTCTCCCTGCCCTGTGCTTCCCTGATGCTGTACCGCACAAGTCATATGGAAGACAGATTGCTCTCTGTTCCTCTAACTTTTCTATTTCTCCCATGAATATGTGACACGTGTGGTTTATTTAAAGAAAAAAATAAAAATTGAAGCCGCAACAGTAAACACAAGTCCTAGGCAGTCTATTTCCATTTCTGATCTGATTCGGTGCGAGGCAGGCACCGAATCATACGTTTGTCACTTCAGTTCCAGTGGTGTTCCATGTGCAAGAGCCATAGATTGAATGGTGCTGTGGCTTTGCTGCCCTATTTGTTGTCTGTATGAGGATACTGATGAAGTTTTTGTGACTGTTCATCCTACCATGACCTCCCCGTCAGTAGGTATTGAGCGTAGGATTTCGACACTCTAATTGTCGTCAGACTCGACGGCAGGTTTGTGTAAAGTAAACCCCTGAGGTCTCAGAAGTCTCGCCCTTCAACAATGTTAATTGTATGTTGATTCATCAGGGTCTTTTCCTTTGGTATTAATTACTTTCATATGAATTCAAATTGCCCTTTGAGAGATTAAAAATTAGGAGAGCTTATAGGAAAGAGTTATTTTAAACAAATTAAAGGAGTGTGTGTGCTGTTTGGCACTGTATACAGTGGTTCTGTACTAATTGCACAATTTAATAAAGAAAATTGCTTGGGATTGGGTTTAACATTTTCTTTAACCGTTTTCACATGGAGTTTGATCAGTGATAATTATTTTTTTGCTGGGGAGGGGGGTGTTGCCATAGTTCCTCATTCAAATGGCAAAGAGTTGAAAGAGTTGTGGTCTTGGTGTCAAGGATTGGTGATGCTTTGTGACATGGATGGGACTGAACAATGTGCCGTCATTGAAGAATCCACAAGCTCTGCTTTCTGACAGGGAATTCGAAGAGGAACTGCAGTCTTTCTCTCAAAAATACGAAACACGCAAGCGACTCTTTATCGAAAGGTTTATTTATTTTTGACTGGCTTAGTCCAGACCTATGTCTAGGCCTTAAATACCAATGAGATGCTGTGGATGGACCAGAAATGAATAGTTTGTGCCTAGAAGCTCACAAATATTATTGAGTTGTTGCCTTTTTGAAAATAGGAATGAGCTAACATTGTTCCACTGGAACACTGTGAGAGACTAACTCCTACCGGCAAGAAATGTAAGCTTGCAGTCATTGCTGCTAAAGTTAAAGGCAAACAGTAGAAATGGAAGCTACTGGAGACATGAGAGGTTACTTAAATTTCTTCTTAACTGACGTAAATATCAGAAATGAGTTGTCTTTGATTTATATCACGTCTTAATGAATGAATGAATATCATAAGTATGCAAAATATTCAGAAAAATTGTACAGAGATGCAAATCCATGGTGTTATCTAGTCGGAGAATATTTTCAAACTCAATGAAAAGGATTGCAAACTCCAGTCGAGGTAAATATGGACGTTGACTCCTGTTTGCACTCCCACGTGGGTCACGTGTGATGTATCTAAATCTATCTAGCTAATATCTGTACTAGGAATACTGAGGGAAAAATATCACATGAATCTGATTTAACTTGAATTCCTATCCACCGGTCCATCTGGTGCAAGAAAGAAGAATCCAAGTGTAAAACTACATCTCTTAGCCTAAAATATCTATTTGCAAAAAGCAAACCTAAAAAGGCCAGATTCCCCTTTAGGCTGTCTCATTGAAAACATGTTCTTAAGCTTTCAGTTATAACAGAATCATCTTGCTAATGAATATTTATGTATACATTAATACGGCATTACAGAGTGGTTATAGATAGTACTTTTGACTCTGCAGGCCCAAGGTGCTTCTAAAGTGTTGACATGTTGAGCTACAACTGAAAAGCATCCTGGGAAATCTCGGACACCTTCTCAAAGGTACAGTAACTCAGCAGTTAGCCCTACCCACCTATCTCTGTTCAGTGAGCATCGGATTACGTTTAAACATGTTGGAACGCCCATCTCGCGCCTGTCAAAATATTGTTTCGCTCATTAAGTAAGGTCTCCCTGAGCCACCCGATCGATAGCCCTGGGTTTTCATCATTTTGCTTTTCCATTTGGAGAAATTAGTGTTGGGTCCTAATCAATACTGTCAGGAAAGGAATTATTAAAAGGGCATTAGATTTAAAAATACACATTCAGGGTGGAGGAAGAGTGACAAAGCATTGCTGCTTCCTGTGCTAAGGGAGCTGGCTTTAAGCTGAAAGCTCTTGTCAATATCCACACTCCAATGGAAACGACAGAACAGGAAATGAGATTCCTCACACGCCAATTCCACTGTGTGAACTTCCAGTGGCTAGAAACTTGGCTCGCTCGGTGAGCTAATTATCAACGTGGCCCTCGCAAGAGAAGAAGCGTGGTAATGCTGGTAGGGGAGCGGATGCCTTTAGCTGTGTCACTCCGTGCATTTTGTTTCCTGTAGACCTGCCTGGTTTCCAGTGGGGGGCAGTGCCTTAAGCCCTGGCAACCTAGCAAATGAGAGGATTCCTCCTCCCCTCCTGGACGAACAGGGCACTCCACAGGACGAGTGGATAATTAATAGCAGAAAATATTCCACCGTAAATAATAACGATGTCCGGCTTTGTGAGAATGACTCTCCATGCCTCCTGCAGAGTGAAAAAATTAGATCTGGGATATAATTCAATAAGACCCGTTGTCAGTAAGACACCAGGGTTGTGACCTTGAATGCCACCGGGGGCGAAAGCTGGGTAATGAGTAAGCCCTGTGTTTTGGCTGCGTCGGGGGGTGTGAAGACTGAAGTGGGTCAACATCTCTGTGTTGTTATGAGGCCTGCTGCTTTTGGGAAAGCTTCCAGGCTATTTACGCCCCTCCTGCTGGCTTTTTGAGTCAAATAGGACGAGCCCACCTCACCTTAAAGGCAGAGGGCTCTTGACGATTCGCTCTACATCGAAGTTTTTTTGTTCTTTTCTCTCCTGATTTTTACACTTCCTGCCCACTCCTCCAGCTTCCTGCATACTTGAGGTAAAATCTTACCGGCAGTGACGTTTGCAAGACAGCTGTGGCTGGTATGGTAGTGCCAGACTGTCAAAGAGAATCAGGTGCCTGATGACAATGGGGCCCTGAAAAACTTGCATAGCTCCTCCCCTTAAGAACCTTACGTTCGTCCCAGGCTGAAGTGGTGGCGGGAGGTCATCCTTCAATGGGGGAGGTAGGGGCAGGGCCTTGAATTTACATGGTCCTCTTTGCCAGTAGGCCACAGAAGAAGGTAGTTATTAGTAACAAGCATAAAAAGTTAAGCTCTTCACTTAGGTCTTTGATTTGTTTTTTTTTTTTTAAATCTTAACAAATATTCCTGTCACTTCCATTTTGTGGTACCTTATTCGCTGTTCCGTGAAGAGACCAGCCTCTCATGTGGCAGCATCAACAGCTGCGATGTCGTTAACGTCCCGCCGTGAAAGAGTAATGGAAAAATGAAAAAGTCGCAGGGAAGTTAACGCAAGCTTCGCAGAAACGTCCCATGGAAAGCAGTCTGCCTTCGTTTGGTCACGGGTCATGTGACACTGGTGACTTGGTCTCACACTGTCAGGTAGGATCTTTAATTAAAGTCATAACCGTTTTCTCTCCTCAGTCTTTAAGACCATAGGAATGATGGTGGTCATTTCTTTGATGTTTCACTGAATGATGCAGTCAGCCTCATGAAAGACATTGTTTATGTCTTGACCTAAATGAAACATTTTAGAAAGAGAATCTTTGTCTTCTTACAGAGAGAGCCACATTGCAAGCAGGTTGATTAGTGTTAAAAAAAAAAGAAGCTAGTTACATCAAAATGTAGGAATCAGTCTTCCAAGATGTTTCAACCTAACACAAAAATTTTAGGGAGATAATCTCTGTGTTTTTATGGAGCACTCCACATTGCAAGCACATTGATCAGTGTTTTAAAAATAAGCGAGTTAGATCAAAATTTTAGGAATCAGTCTTCCAAGGAATCCATTTCTGGTGCAAAAATCACAATTACCATTGCATTACTATTCATATTGTAATGACTGTGTGCAGCTTGTTATGCTAAGAGCTTTGGTCTGATGGTTAAAACATGAATGTAGAATTTACGAAAAGCAAGAAGGAAATGTAGAAAGTCTGTGTGATGATGTACCAGGCTTGTCATTGCCCAGTGTACATGTAAGTCCTAGTGTGCCTGCTTCCTAGCGTTAAGAGGCACAGAGAGGTGTGGGTGACTCCTGTCATACTTCAAATGTACCCGTGCTGAAAATGTGACTGATAGGTCACTGATGAGCCCTCATGTTCCTCCTGAGGATACACGCCAATCTTTCACTGGCCTCGAAATTGCACCAGACAGCCAAGCGGAGCCTAGTGACAGTGCTGTGTTATACACGCACTAAGATAGTTTGCTGAAGCCCGTAATGTTTCATGGACCCTTTAACCTGTACCTGACTGATGGCTTATCGGCCCGTAGCACCCCTGCTATCATGCTATGGTCTCACCTGTACCGCAGATGAATTGGCACAGATCTCTCCACATCGGCCGCGGTTTGTGAAAGCTTTCGGTAATTTTGGCATTTGCCTTTGGCAAACAACCCAGAGTATTAAAACTTTAATCTCTGCACTGTGAGATGAGGGGGGACTGTGGATGTCTTGTAGAGAGGCAAAGTCAGGACGTCTGGGGAACAGGAGGTCGCACGCTCCTCGATAAATTCCTTGCTTCCTGTTCCTTATAATTTTATTGTTTCAGGTCACCTTTGTAGTCCCAGTCACACTCTGATGCCCCTCCATGTACCTGACTCCTATCTGACTCCAGTCCCAATCCTCTCTATTTTTGGTTCTTAAAACATCTTAAAACTTAAAACATCTACTGATGAAGATCAAAGACCACAGTCTGCAACATGGATTACATTTGAACATAAAGAAGACAAAAATCCTCACAACTGGATCAGCATACAACATCATGATAGATGGAGAACAGACTGAAATTGTGAACGATTTCATTCTACTTGGATCCACAATCAATGTCCATGGAAGTAGCAGTCAGGAAATCAGACGACGCATTGCAGTGGGAAAATCTGCTGTGAACGACCTCTCCAAAGTGTTAAAAAGCAAGGATGTGTCTTTGAGGACTAAAGTGCGTCTGATCTAAGCAATGGTATTTTCAGTCGCCTCGTATGGGTGCGAAAGCTGGACAATGAATAAGGAAGATCGACGAAGAATTGACACTTTCGAGTTATGGTGCTGCCGAAGAATGTTGAATATACCATGGACCGCCAAAAGAACAAACAGATCTGTGTTGGAGGAAGTTCATCCAGAACGCTCGTTAGAGGCGAGGATGGCCAAACTGTGGCTCACATTCTTTGGACACGTTGTCAGGAGGGAGCGATCTCTGGAAAAGGACATCACGTTCGGTAAAGTCGAAGGAAGGCGGAAGAGAGGAAGGCCCTGCACAAGGTGGATTGACACAGTGGCTGGAATAATGGGTTTAAACGTGGAAGAAATGGTGAGGATGGCTCAGGATCGGACAGCGTTTCGTTCTGTTGTGCACTGGGTCGCTATGAGTCCAAACCGACTCGACGGCACCTAACAACAACAATTTTTGGTTCACTCATTCATTTTGTTTCAGCCCTCATCTGGCATAAAGCTCCAGTACTTTCCCCAAATCCCTCTCTTGTGCGGATCAGTTTTTTTAGCATATTTCTTTACTGTATAAATAATTTTTTTACGGAATAACGGCAAGTTAAACTTGGTACGGTTGCGTCACCTGCACTCGACCTGTAATGAGTCAGCGGTTTGCCGGGTAAATGAATAGCATGCCGTCTCTCGTTTCAGGATCTTTCATCATATCTGCTCTGTAAATAGTACGGATACAGCAGAAAAGTGTCACACTTTGCAGTTGTGACTCATGCCATTCCTGCACAAATCCTACTGTCTTCTCGCGATGACCAGTTTTTTATCCCCTAAAATGAATGTGCGTCATGTGGAGTTAAGCCTTAAGAAAAGATGACTGTTTCCTGTATCCTGTTGCTGAGAAGACATTCAAATTACTAGGTTGCCTTCCTAAATCGCTAATGGAACAAATCTCCCAAATTAGAGGCTCGAGGTAACATACATGAAGGGTGGTAAATATGCACTTTTTAAAAACATTAGGTACATGTATTTATGTAATATTCGTTATCCATGTGCCAGATATATTAAATCAATTGTCATTTTTCTTGATTAATTTGTTTTTCCACATTTTATCTGTGTTCCATTATTTAATAATAATAATAAAAAAAATCCATTAAAGGGAAAGTTGATGTTAAAGGGTCATGTGTTTGTAATAACAGCAGAGGGTCGCCGAGTCAAATTTGTGGCCCCCACATTGATTTTCGTGATCAATTCAGCATCGAGACTCCACCCCCGCCAAGCAGTTTTATGTCCTCCATGTGTGCCTGATCAAATGGACCTCCGAATACCAATTTCATTTTTTTTTTTTTTTTTTTTTTACGCGCTCAAATTTATTATGCGGTGAGCCTTAGGTGTGTGAGGGGGCTAGCTAACAGGTTTGCTCAAATAGCTTCTGAGCTGTGAATTTGTGGAGGTCGTAAACCCTAACTCCCCACTCCGTTTTCTCCTCTCCTTCGTATGACGCGAAACGCCATAATATATGGCAGCATATACACAGTCGGGTTTTCTATATATAGGGACGTGCTTGAATTACGTCTCACACCTTCTCCAGTCTCCACTGGTCCCATTCCAGAAAATGACTTTGTCAATTTCAGTGTGACACGAGCCACAGCAGGTAGCTGCAATTCCCTCTGATTGTATTTAATCCTCATTTGTTATGGAGTCAGTAATTGACAGCTTGTATTAAGACTTAATGAAGCCTTTCATTTATAAACTGCATCCACTGGATTTAGGCAAAAGACTTTCCTAAAACTTCATCCAGATGGTTCCAGAATAACAGCAATCTTAGGTTAATGGGCTACTCAGAGTTTAGGTAATAATAATTTCATTGATCTTGCTCAGTTTATTCCTTTGGCTATGTCAAACTTACGTAGATAGGTAGTAATGTTGCCTCACATGTCCAGGCTGGGGACTCAGATCTCTGAGTGTGCATGTGGACTTTGTAAGTCCTCTCTTGCAGTCCGAAGACATCATTTAGTCTAACTGCTGACACTGAATTACCCATAACACAAGTGTGTATACAGTACATGTGCTCTCTGAGGGGCTGCCATCTAACCAAAGGTTTACCAATGTTGCCTGAGATGGGCTCCAAACCTCCTTGTGATCCTAATCAGTATAAGGGTTTTGAAGATGGATGGATGGATGGATGGATGTCAGTTTTATTACTCATCATTCTCTGTATGAAGTAATTGTTTTATTGATAACTTTCTACTGAAAGAATTGAGGTACAGAAAAAGTTGTAATTCAGCTACTGAGCGCATTTAACTAATGTGCTATTTAATGCCAATTTAATATAGGTTAAAGTATGAATGGTAGGTTAAATGCTGTCATACTTATGAATGATAATGACTGCTTTGTTACTAACGGTGAATAAAAATTGTGAACCAATCTAGAATTTATTGTAGGGAAAAAAAGAGTTTATTTTTTGCACTAATAAAACAATCCTTAAGCTGGAACCTGAGATGGGTCATGTCAACTTCCGTGGAAAGTCACGCCTTCCGTCTTGAATCCAGGCTGGCCATCCTGACATCTGTCCAAATTTCAACACTTCAAACGGTCCTGTTGTTTGTGCATTTATAGGTTGGATTATAATTTTAACTATAATCTGTTAGGATTATTATATATTTTTCATTTTGGTAGCTGCTCCTCATCCCATACTTGGTTTCTTACAGCATGCCCTTTCTGTGCCCTTCCCAGAGCCTGAATGCAGTTATGCATGATTACATCTCCTGCAGCATTCTGTCCAAAAATGAGTTCTTCAGAAATATAGAATTTGAACCCATTGTTACTGGTTGTCCTCTTTCATTTTAATACTGATCATAGATTCATCTTTGCATGCTATTAATCCATGATCTTGCATCAGTGCAGAACAGATTATATTTATGTAATAAATATACTTTTAAGTTGCAGGAAGCTTTCAGCCATTTGCATGCCAACATATTTTTCTTCTTGCTTATGCTGAGGAAATGTCTTGACTCTTAAATGACACACATAAAAGCTATAGGCTTGTGACATACGTTGTCTTCTTTGTTCAACGTTCTAAATAAATAAATATGGAGCTGAATTGAATAGAAGCTCACAACATTGCTGGCAGTGATACGCTAAGGCCAGGGAGAGTGCCAGACTCAATGTGCTTTTTCAGTGAAGAGTGAACCCTTCGCCTCCACACACAAAGCAATGTTCTACAGCTGAAAATAAGCAATAAAGCCATGCACTGACCCCAGGATCGGCGTTAAAAGAGATTTATGGTGCAGGGGAGGAAAGGTCATCGTTTTGGGGGCTCCCGAGTGTATTAAGTTAGGATTACTTTTTCATTTGTGCCGAACAAAATGTGTTTCAGGTCCCTGTGTTTTCATAGGCCTACCCTCCATTCCTTGTGTTGTTTGGTTTCCAAACACGTCCTATTGCCCACAGGGATTTTGCTACTTCCTCCCCCCCCCGCCCATGCCTTGGCTTCCCACTTATCCTGTTTCTCGCCAAGGATAACTAGGGAAGATGGGATGAAGACCCCCTCTAATACAGAGTAGCTGGAATCCCACACCAGCACCCAGCTTGTTGACCTCACTGTCAGGACCCCCGCTCCAGGGTTTGGTCCACATTTCCATAAAACTCAACTGGGATTGCAGCCAGATTGTTCCGGTTTCAGTTACTGGGAAGCCTCCAGCCATGCATAATAAAATGGTTTACTTAACAAAACTGAAAGTTGTGTTGTGAAGATGAACATGTTCACTATATGGACAAAAATTACGGGACACCAGATTTGGGGGGGGGGGGGGTTCACATCCTTTTGGACTTGGGTCCGTAAGCCATTGGCCTACTTACTGCTGAGACAGGTGTATAATTAAACACACAGCCATCCAATCTCCAGCAACAAACACTGGTGGCAGAATGGTTCATACTGAAGAGATGAGTGACTGTCAATGTGGCAAAATCATAAGATGCCACCTTTGGAAGAAGTCAGTATCAAATTTCTGCCTTGGTTAACTGCAAGTGAAATGATTGTGATGTGGAAATTTCTATAAATAACAGTTTAGTTGTGATGTCATAGGCCACACAAACAGAAAGGGACCTGACGACCCAACATCAATACCCAGCCTCACTGATGCTGAATGGCAGCAAATCCCACCAACGATATTCAAACATCTAGCGTAAAGCCTTTCCCAAAGAGTGGAGGCAAAGGAGGACCAACTTCTTATTTTTTATACCCTTGGTTTTGGAATGAGATATTGCACAGGCAGGTGTCCCAATACTTTTGTCCATTTAGTGTACCTTGGCTTATTGCACCTGTCATCTGGTGTCATTGTGAAGAAGATAGATTACCCTGGACATGCCCTTGTTGGACAGTCTTGCTTAGACACCTTACAGGAAGTAAACAAATCATGTGCCGTACTGGGCAAAAGTCTCAGACAGTCTGTGAAAATTTTTAAGCTCATTTATCTGGCCAGTAGCTATATATTTGCTCAGAAAAAAGCACAATTTTAACAGAATATAGACAAATAAACAGTAATACAAGAAAAAGTAAAAATATTTGATGTCTGGTTGGTCGGCTTGAACAACATACAGTAGGTTAGCTTCCCAAGCCTCTCCTCAAAAGCACCCAGCAATTCCATGTACGTATTTTTTGTTTTTCACCACCAGCTCACTTAACTTGTGCACTTAAGCAGTTAATTCACTTTATGAGGTATTGATTAGCCAAACAAGATGCACTCCTAGTTGAGCTCCGCAAGTACATGGGTATGTTGGATCGTAACTTTAAATTCTGGGGTGACACGAGGAAACGTTTTGAGATCAGCAAACTGACACACTTTGACCCACACAAAGTCAGTTTTACACCAAAATGAATGTGATTTAAACATAATGACTTTAGCACAGGACTGTATATTCCCATAATCTTCCCATATGTTATATGCGGTCTAGTTGGTTTAATTTATTATTTTTCCCCCTGCTCTCCCTTATTCTTTTACCTATTCTCTAGTCATAGCTACTGTCCATAATCACTCATAAAATGGACCGTCAGTGCGGGGAACATATGTGCCTGACTGTCTGTGCCCCTCTCCGTGTGTGTCTGACTGTCTGTGCCCCTCTCCGTGTGTGTCTGACTGTCTGTGCCCCTCTCCGTGTGTGTCTGACTGTCTGTGCCCCTCTCCGTGTGTGTCTGACTGTCTGTGCCCCTCTCCGTGTGTGTCTGACTGTCTGTGCCCCTCTCCGTGTGTGTCTGACTGTCTGTGCCCC
>JAACJT020000031.1:10840689-10854489 GCA_009936485.2 Gymnarchus niloticus | reverse complement strand
CTCCGTGTGTGTCTGACAGTCTGTGCCCCTCTCCGTGTGTGTCTGACTGTCTGTGCCCCTCTCCGTGTGTGTCTGACAGTCTGTGCCCCTCTCCGTGTGTGTCTGACAGTCTGTGCCCCTCTCCGTGTGTGTCTGACTGTCTGTGCCCCTCTCCGTGTGTGTCTGACTGTCTGTGCCTGGCTCTGTGTGTGCTTGACAGTCTGTGCCCCTCTCCGTGTGTGTCTGACAGTCTGTGCCCCTCTCCGTGTGTGTCTGACTGTCTGTGCCTGGCTCTGTGTGTGCTTGACTGTCTGTGCCCCTCTCCGCGTGTGTCTGACTGTCTGTGCCCCTCTACGTGTGTGTCTGACTGTCTGTGCCTGGCTCTGTGTGTGCTTGACTGTCTGTGCCCCTCTCCGTGTGGGCCCAGCTGTCCGTGTCTATGTGGCATCAGTAAGGCACTGCTGATTTTGATTTTAACGTATGCCATGTTGTTCAGGTCAATATTTTAGTATTTGTAGGTGGACTGTCATTCATAGGCTCTACTCAGGGGTCTTCTGAGTGTATCACAAAGGATTTCACAAAGCTGAGGGCTTCTCCATGGAGGGATTTTGCTTTGGAGCCTCCTGTTGTCATCGCTACTGAATCTGGAGCATTGTTGTTGAGTTCTGACTTCCTATTTTTGTTTTTCTGTTTTGCAAATTAGAAAAACAAGAAAATCCGTATCATCTGTCACATTCTGTTCATTATTTTCCTTTCTGATTTCAGGATTATAATCAATTCGGTCGTGGTGTTTTTTTATTTATTTTTTCCCATTTCAGCAGTTTTATGAGACAGTTTGTTCAATTCTGTTCATCTCCCAGCCAGCTGCCCTGTCGAAAACTGAATAAGTGACGCCGTTCTCCAACATAGGGCAGGAAGTGAAGGTGCGTGTTGTTTCCTCGAGAGCCGTGTACGAGGGATAGCAGGGGCATTTGAATGGACGCACTGCCTGTAGAGTCCTCATCATGGCTTGTCATGTCTCAAATTGAATGTTGCTGTTATGTTTCCACAGCTGAATCCATGCGTTGTTTCTCTCTGCCAGAGATTGTCTGGCTAATCCAGTTGAAATGACTGGATTTCGTTTTTTTTTCTAGTTACATCTGCATAAGTGAACATGTCGAATTCATGCCATCAGCTGGTAGGCTTGAAAGGTAACAGTCAGTAGCCATCACTCAGACTTTTCCTATCCCATAAAAATTTGGCGTAAAGTTTAGTTTCAAACGTATTCTTTCATCAGTCGAGACAGCAAACCCACGTCACGCTGCACTCGGAGGATGGAAAGGGAGACTTCGGGTTTAACAAGAGTTTTATTTTCAGCATGAGGGTCACACAAAGGTAAATAAAAAGGATGCTGGGGGAAGGGCGACCACTGAGGACTGGCCCACAACATCTGGGCATATGGTCAGGTGCAGAGACAAAACAAAAGTCCAGTTTAATTAATTGGAAATTGCATGGGTGACTGAATAGGTATGTCAGCTGAGTTTCTCCTGCCCTGGGGACACCTGCACTGCTCCCCCCAAAATTCTTACAAATGGATTCATTCCTGCGGTGAGTAGATACATTATTTTATAATATATTTGACGTCTTTGAAATAACATTTATAAATATTCGGTAGCTAAAACACAGCAAAGAGAGTACAATGACACTGCCTTAAGTCAGCAGTTTGTAATGAACTGTAATGTAATTTAACATCCATCGGAAACGAGTGGATGTGTTTCCTCAGTTAGCAAAGTTGACTTCAATTAAATCTTTGGAATTTCATCCTGATTGAATACACATCTCCTGTCTAAGGACAATTTTAAGTTAGCGTGTGGTACCAGCACATGTGAAACTTTAAAAACTGATAATTGTAGATCAGCGTTCCACATGTTGTATTGATCAACAAGTCAGCAGGGAGCATCCAGCTGTTTATTAAGCATTTAGGTAGAGGCACAGCTGTCTTCACCACCCTTCAAATGTTGCTTCAGGCACAGAATTGTAGCAAAACATCTGTGTCTTTCAATGGGCCCACACGAAATGAGATTTGCGGAGGGTCTGTATTCTATCACAGAAATGGAGCGTTTTTAATTAAGTGTCTCCAGGGGCCTGTCAAATGGCCAGTCTTAATGTAATTGATTAATACAAATAATACTGGCAATTAATTAGCTAAGGATGATTAAGCTGAAGGCTGTAGAGTTCACGTGAAGGTGTTGAATGCTTACTTCTCAATCGCATCTCGTCAGCGATCATGTCAGATTTTTTACGTGACTAACGTCTAAAGGGATGGAGCATGTCAACGACGTAATGATTTTTCCCAGATACTGAGCTGTGTAGTTAAAAAGTCTAATTATGAAAACTGGACGTATTGACAACACGACGAGCTTTGGTGCGGGTTTGTTTATCTGTGCAGCAATTGGCTAGATTTCTTCCACACCAGTAATCACGAAGGTGAAGCAGCAAATTTAAACTCTGCTTGCATAGGGTGCCTCAGTGAGTAGCACCTTGGTCTTGAGCTCTCTGGGTTGCCCACGAAGTATAAATGCATGTGCTTGTATTGGAAACTGACACCTCGTCCTGGCTATCCTCTGTTTTGTGTCCTGTCCTTAACAATATAGGCCTCAGTCTCATCCTGGGCATGTGCAGTATAAGCAGTTATGGAGAGTGGGACTGGCCCGTTTGTAATATCCGTTTAGTCAAGATCCAACTGGTGTACAGGGGAGAGTGAAGGCTTCATTGTTTCTAGGTGTGAGATTCAAGCAGGTGTACTTTTCACAGTGGATGGTTATTGTTAAGTTTAAAATAGAACACCTATGCTGGATTTCAGAATTGTGTGTGCAACTTCTCGGCTCGCACAATTAAAACTGGAAACTATGGTGCAAGTTTCATGAACGCATGAAGCGGATTGGCCTTTCCTTTGAATAATTCACTTGAAGATGTTCTTTGACTTATCTACACACAGTCTCCAAGCCTTCAGCACACCGAGCCAGTGCAGTCCTTGGACTGACTGAAATACCAGGCCTGTCAGGATACGTTTGTGAGGGGCTCACTGCACGCACTCAGCTTGTCCCGTTGACAGTTTCCGTGGCGATCGGGGAGGTCTTTGGCTCTGCTTCAAGTAAGGTAAACATATTAAGTTTTGACAAAAAATAAAACCAAAGCGCCATAACTTTGTTAGTTAAGGCCAGAACGTTCCCTAGTTTGATTGAATTTTGTCTCATGCAGGATAGACCTCCATCAGTGTCTTGTTTGTTTGACTTGGCCCGCTCAGGGTAATACTATGTAAATTGCTTTTCTCTTCTTGATTGCAAGGCATTATGACAAAGATTGATCTCGCTTTGGAGAAACAAGGTGTGTGTGTGTCTTTTTCTTCCTTGACAAAACGCTCGTGAGACTGACACATCCTGAAGACCGGGTTTTTGACCGCACTTTCCAAATGCCGCTGCAAATTCCAATACCATGGACAAAACAATGCGGCGGAAGGAAAAAAAAAAATCTCTTCCAAGGAAAATTTCAAATGTAATTAGAGAAGAAGGTGACCTAGATTAACCCGTAACCCAATGTAATTGGGGTCTTTTTCAGACTGTGGGATTAAACAGCCTTGAAAGACAGCGGCCAATTTGAAATGTGCGTTAATTTATTTATTTAGTAGGTTGTGCACGCCCGCGTATATTTTTCTGATTTTCTGTTGGGATACAATTTCATGTCTCACATCAGCAGCTAAAGGAAAAGATTTTTTGATGGAATATCTTCCGTCTGACTCAGCAAATCAATGATGTTATGAAATGTTAAAAGTTACCCATAGCTGAAGTCTTCTTCCTATCACTCAGCCTTGAATTTGCTGTTGTAAGGGAGGCTAACGGAATCGGTTTTCCTTTCTGGTTAATGTGGAATGGGCCGAATAGATTTTGGTGGGGCAAGATGGATGAGTATTAATTTTTATATCGACGAGGAGTGAAAATTGTAGGGATGTTGAGAGTATTGTGATGGAAGCAGTTTATTACTCTGCCCACAGATCACATTGTAATGTGCTGACAGCATTTATTGCAGCTTCTGTGATGGAACTGCATCATCAACAGCACCCTGCACCTTGAGTGAATGCAGATAGCTCAGGTCAGCGATAAGACACCAGCATCACCACCACTGTGCTCATTATTGATGACTGACCTTTATATTGTTAATTGCCTGTTAATTGGTAATGAGAGTACCGGTCAATTAACATTGTATTTCCCGGCGACAAAGGAGATGGAAGAGCCACCGTATCCAGTCGTAATGATGAGACAATTAAATATGTTACCAAGGAACAGCAATTAAGTACTATTTCTGTAAAGAACTAGGGTGGGGACAGGTTAAATTGCCAAGTCTAAATTGCTCACAGTGGGTGCCCCTAAATGAGAAACTTAACAAGCTGGCATTTACTTCCACCGTGACTGTTTGTTCAGAAACTGGTACATTACCTTTTTTCCCGTTCGTAGCTGCTGTTGCTGTTAGATGTTGGCTGATGATGAGCAGTTAACAGACGGGCGCAGTTATGTGTGATGTTCAGGGCTCTCTGTCATCCGCTAAGAGGGAAAAAGCAGAATAATCACATAACAGGCGTACATGATTCGGGATCTTACAATGTGTTGCTCTGGCTTCAACAGCATCACCGCTTTAGAGAGGTCCTAAACAAAACTTTATAGAATAAAGAAATGCTTATTGCTTATTTGCTTTCATTGACATTTGGTAGGATTAGCCAGTATTAGTGCACTTTGTGTTTCTCTGTGCGTTGTGCCTACCTCTAAATTGTGTTAACCCTGTATTGTGCTAACCCTGTGAAGCGTTAACCCTGTATTGTGTTAACCCTGTGAAGCGTTAACCCTGTATTGTGTTAACCCTGTGAGGCGTTAACCCTGTATTGTGTTAACCCTGTGAAGCGTTAATCCTGTATTGTGTTAACCCTGTGAAGCGTTAACCCTGTATTGTGTTAACCCTGTGAAGCGTTAATCCTGTATTGTGTTAACCCTATGAGGCGTTAATCCTGTATTGTGTTAACCCTATGAGGCGTTAACCCTGTATTGTGTTAACCCTATGAGGCGTTAACCCTGTATTGTGTTAACCCTGTGAAGTGATCCTATAGGCAAAGTTTGACATAAGTCATATGCAAGTACGCATGTGTGGCAGAATAATTAAAATGTGTGTGGTTTCACTTGTCATAACTACACAAATGTGTACCGACTTCACATAATGTAAGTTGTAAACACTTTTAATTTGTCTGTGTATGCCGGTACTCATTAGAGCACTATGGCTAAAAAAGGATTCAACTCTATTTATATAACACCTTTAACAAAGAGCATTGTCATAAAGCACTTTTCACAGTCCCGGGCCCAAGGTCCCCAGAGGGTAAGTCAAAGGCGCCAGTGGCAAGGAGAAAATGATGTCAATCTCTGCCTATAGGTGTGGCAAGGAGTTCTCCACCAGGGTTTTTTAGACATGACCTCTCTAATGGTGCCTAAAATTATGGGCAGTTTCTCCACCTAGGATTAGCAATCTCTCTGTGACAGCAAGCAGGAGATGCCCTAGTATATTAATCAGCACTTCAACATTTAACAATCCTATACAAGCTTCAAAGAGTGATCAATACCGTAAAAAAATGAAATTTTATTAAATGCTAAACAGAGGGAGAAAAAAAACTTCAGTTAAAAATACAATGTCCAATTACCATAATCTATCTATCTATATCTTCTGGTTCCCTGCGGAACATGAGGCTGTACCCATTACCATAACCATTCTCATAAATGTATCAGGAAATTCTGCAAGGTCGACAGAAATATACTCAAAATAATTTTACTGATTGACCCCTTATAACAGTACAGTACCTTACATTACTGTATTATACAGTACAAACAAATTGTAACACACTTTTTGGTTTCTTTCCCATTCCCTAAGGTACAACTTACTGTCCCTCTCCTGGGAAATTCATGTTGGTGCATTTGATGTATTACTGCACCGGTCTGAAAAAAAATAGCAGAGGCTAAGGGAAAACAGGAATCCTCGTGTGGGTGTGTGTAGCTCCACTCACCACCTCTATGCGCCGTGAAGCAGCTGGCCGGCTTTTCTGCATGGATACAGCGAGTTAACGCCGTGTTTCGATCCAGAGTGTTCTCCACTACTCATCTCTCCTCTCATCTCCTTCCCTTCCTTCACCTTCTGCTTTCCCGTCTTCCATTTTCACACTCAGAATGAGCAACTCGGGCAACGAATCAATTCCACCTCCGAACCCTCGGCACCATCTTCCCCACTGAGGGCCCCTTTGTTCAAATCATCACAAAACACTCAAACACAACAGAGGCACTGTGTCATTACTGGATTTGTGTGTGTACTAAATCCTAAATAACACTCGTGAAGTTTGTGTGTGTTTGAATTCCTTACACTAGTCAATTTGTGTCATTTTCCAGTGCTGAAGTTGAATAATGACTTTGCAGGTGACTCGATCAGCAGGTTTTGGTTATGGGGTGGTATCCCTCCAACATGGATTGGTTGGGGAACCAATTAAAAGACAAAAAAGACAGATGAGACACCACCACAAGGAGTATGTCTGATTGTAAGTATTATGTTTAGTGCTTACCAAAATAGCCGTTTTTACAAAAGCAATACACACCTTAATTTGACATCAGGTAGAACTACCATGCTGTATGCGGAGACTGAAGTTTTTAAAATTAAGGAAAATGGTGGGACAATATTTATAAAATGTTTGACTGTTAATGTAACGTGTTGGAGATGCTCACAGATGACTTGTGGCTTTTTTCATCGAGTACAACGCAGCATTCGTGTGATAGTCGTTCAGTATTTCACTGTCAGCTCCCTGCAATTTTTCAGCTGTAGAAATTGGTCCTTAAGGCCTTAGCCTGCACCTCCTAATTTTGATCAACAAATCACAGCTGAAGATTTTTATTATATGTATTTCATTCAAAGTGCTTGGCTTTTCAGCCATGTTTTTTTTTTTTGGTGGCTGGATATTACTGGGCAGTGATAAGTTTTTCTTATTTAATTTGATTTGTTTTCCTCACGTTTTCTATGCTAAATTACAGTTAATCCTAATATAGCAAAGCAGTTCACTGGGTAGCACAGTGACTATGAGTTTAAGTCCCGCATAGGGCTAGTGTTTCTTCTCCACGTCTTTGGAAGATTCCTATGAATGCTTTAGCTTCCTTGCACACTCCAAAGGAATATTATTCAGTAAATGTGAGTGTTTGACCTGCCCTTCATGTGAGTATGTATGTATCAGAATGGAATTCTCTTACATGTACTGCAAATGTACATGGCGGCCATACCGCGATGGATCTGCGCCTGCTTGACAAATTCCCCGCGGTGTTCTGCGAACGTGGGACATTGCGTCGTGGCAGAGGCCGGGCTAATGGTGTGGTAGGCGGCATCAGCCTAGGAAGTCATACCGGATCAATTTCATGGTCCTCTCATAAGAGAATAACTTACCTCTGAGGGCTCAGGTGGGTCTCTTAAGTCCTAGGTACCTTTACATGTGACACAGTTCGGCGAGGGGGAGGAGAGCTGAGAAGCTGTTTGAAAAGGCGCTTGATAAAAACCATGGAGGGAAAGGCTCCATGTCTTGCCATCCCTTACTGCTTTCATCAGCCAATGAGAAACACGTAACGGCATGGCACTGAAAATGCGATGACCTGAAGGAATCAAAAGCATTTCAGATTATGAATTTAAATTTTTAAAAATGTTTTCACATTCGAATAAAACAGAGATAACAGATAAGAAATCTAATTGTATATTGGCATAGCAATGAGTTTCACCATCTGTGTCTATGCCTTGTTTTGTAACCATATCAAACCAGATGGCATCACATGAAGGAAAAAAAAAAGTGTTTGCTGAAGTGTTGATGTGGAATACAGGGAAAAAAACATATTAAACCTGCTCGCGATGTAAACATGTGTTGTGGTGGGAATGGTGCAGATTGATAAAAATGCATTTTGAACGGTTCACTTTGGCTCATGGGTATGCACATGTCCCCAGACATATATGCCTCATACTCCGGCCTCCAGGCCGGTGTCCTGCTGCAATGGGGAGACATTTATGTTACTAGGTATCCCTGGGGGCGAGGCTAGAAATCTTGGGCCCCCCAACAAAAGCTTACCCTGGGCCCCCACCCGGTCTGCCAGCATGTTCCCAGACCCCTGTCAACATCTGGGCCCCTGAATCATTCAGGGTTTCCACCCCTTTGATGGCACCTCTGGGTGTCTCCAGTTTTAGTGTGGCTGGGGTACTTCTGCAGCAAACAGAAGGTTCACTCTTTCATTCTAGCTTCTTAAGCGGGGTCAACTGAACACTTTTGCGTGGGTTTTTAAAATTATTTTTGAAAATCTTGTCCTGTGGTTTACCAGTGACATTACATACTTAGTACAGCATTAAGCAGGCAATCTGCTAGAGTTTGAAGGCAATCCGGGGCGGATGATTTCTGAGCTTAAATACAATATCGCTGCGGCCTGATGCCATTAGGGCTTAGGCATTGAGGCATATTTGTTCATTATTAGCAGAACAAAACTGAATAAATAACACTGGTGATTTCATGCTTGCCACTACGTAACTGGGTCGGCAGGATGACAGCGTGGCGCCGGATGTCATCTTGTACTCCGCTTGTTTTACCCTCGCCCACATCCAGTCTATTAGCGCAAATTAGACATATCGGAGAGCCTTAAATCCATGTGACACTTGTGGAAGGCTTGGTTGACAGTGACGCGCGAGAGTGACAGAGAGGGGAAAAAGGCCTTTCAGTTTGAGTGAGAAGCCTCTCCTTTAAGGCAAACGGATAGACGCCCCGTTACATCCACGTGGCAGAATATTGGGTAGAAGAATTTTTAGTGTTTTTCCATGCTGAGAATTTAGAATGAGAAAGCCTCTCTATGCGGTTTGATGGCAGTCAGAAGAATTCCATTAAGTAAAGATCCATCCATCCATCCGTCTTCCAAAATCTTACCCAGTAAAGGATCGCAGGAAGGCCTGAAGCTGGTGTGTTTTTTGACTGAATGGCATCCCACCTGGGGTGCATTGTGCTTCGTGCTTCCCGGAATAGGCACCATGGTTTTTTCGACCTTGTGATGCACAAAGGATAGACGTATGGAATGAAAAACAAAATACATATATATAATGATGGATGGACGTCAAGCACTTTGGCTAACAAATCAACACAAATGTTAGCCTTTCTTTAGAAAAGGTATTATTAATATTTGACATTGTAGTCAGGAAACATGTATTCTTTGTGTCGTTTATGCTTAAAAATATGCCTGTAGGTTGTTTTACCTTTTTTTGTTAAATTCTGTAGTTAGTTAATTAGCTATTTCTAATTTGTCCTGAAGATGAAAGGTGTCTGTGTGTCCTTGCAAAGCAAATTTCTGAAAGAAGTTCCTGTTAGACATGCACTTGTGATGGCCATACCCACAAATGGCCTTAAAAACTCAATATTTTACCTCTCATGCTTAGAAGAACATGGATGTGTGGCCGTTTTCAAGTACCATATTCATCAATTGACAGCAGAAATTTCTGGAGCGTTCCCAGTCTGTGAAAGCTATACAAAACCCATATAAACCAACTTATAAACCATATAAACCCATATAAACCCCTCAATCTTAACCCAAAACATTTGGAGATATTTTAAGAGGATTGGGTAGCATTTCACCTTCATATCTCCAGGGCTGGGGATTTGCACCTCACCACTGTGTGTGTGTGTGTGTGTGTGTGTGTGTGTGTATGTTCTTCCTGTGTTTTGTTGATTTTCTCCACAGTTGTTAGGTGAATTGCTGTTACTAAATGCCCCGGGGTGTCTATATGTGTTGCCCTGTGATGAACTGTCACCCCATCCAAGGTGCTCCCCAGAATTATGCCCTATGCTTCCTGGGATAGGCTCCAAGCTTATTGTGATTCTATGCCAGATAAGTGCTATGGAAGATGGATGATGTACTATAATAACATGTTCAACAGCGTTGCATATAACACACTGCATCGGCTGTTTCTATATATGAACTGGTTGTCTGTCAGAAAAGATCTATATTGTTTTTTAGCATTCCGTGTGACTTCAGCAGTTTGCAGGGGTTAAAGCAAGTTAGCCGACACATGAGGTCCAGAGAGTTTTTTTCATTTTAATGACCCTGCCTCAAACCAAAAGAGGCAACTTTTGACGTTCACATCAAGGAGAGATCAGGAGCCCAACCTCATGGAGACTGGAGTAATCGGGTGTGTCTTAAGCAGTTAGAAGGGGGGGGGTGGAGTCTCCCCTTTGTTTTGGGGAAAACAGGAGGGAAGGTGAAGTTTAGGGCCGTTTGACAAAGGAAGAAGGCTGGGCCTGACATTTAAAATCCCAGGTAGCACCTAGCTGGGGCCAGTTCTTTCAGAGGTGGTGTTTTATAGACACATTTTTAGATTCCTCAGCTCTCAGTCTCCTACAGCAAATGGAAGTGAGCGGAGTGAGAGCCAGAAGAAAGGTGTAGTTAGGGCTCAGGGTGCTAAGCACAGCTGTTAAGGAAACATACGGATCGGTGTGTCATTACTGCATGAGCAGGCTGTGATTCCTGTGCTGTTCTCGGTAGCGGATGTCGCTCATTCTGGAAGGTGGTGGTGGTGGGAACCGCCCAGCCAACAGGAGGTTGTTGCCATTGTTTTGCTCACAGTTTAGCAGAGAATGACGCAAAGTTAGGTGCAGCCTTAGCAATACGGATCTTCTGTGAGTGCAAGCCAAGTGTACAGTACTGAGAACAATGCTGGTCTTGTTGGTGATCTCATGTATTGCAAAAATGTTGGGGTTTAGCTGGTATTTGATTAACATCCATTCATAGGCACTTTTCTAGGATAGGGTCACAGTGACCTTGGAGCGTATCCCAGGATGCAAAGGGCACACAAGCAGGAATCTCTCTGGATGCAATGGCGATAAATCACAGGGTACACACTGTGGGCTATTTAGAGACATCAGTTCATCTAAGCTGCATGTCTTTGGATTGGCGTGGGGGACACTCACAAAAACAAGCAAGAACATGCAAACTTCACAACAACACAGCTGAGCCCCCAAGCTGCCTGTGGGGAGGCTACAGTGCCACCCACTGAGCCAGTCTTCCTCCAATTAAAGGCATATGATAATAGCTTCTGTTAAAGGGTCAAAGGTCAAGTTTTTTTTTTTTTATTCTGACACCCTGTTGAAAATGGTTGCTAGTGACTTCTATTTCATGGTCACTGTTTAGGTGTCACAACAAACTTGGCTTGGCTTGTTTACAAGAGGGCTCAGATAGACACTTTTGCGATATAAAAAAAGAGGTTATCAGAACATGGGCGCTGAGAGTCGGACCCATCCTTCTGCTTTAATAAGGAACAGCTGCCCGAAACGACACTCCCAGCCCACAGAAATGAGGGGAGCTGATCTGGCATCTTCAATCATGAATGCAGACGCCAGATTTGTGGTGGTGTCAAGGCAGCATACGGCTTCTTCCCGTCTCTGTTCAGCCAGATGGTTTGAGTGACCTTACAAGCTTTTGTGCTATTTCAGGACCTCACCTTTCCATGAGTGATCCAAACCCACGGATACAAGCAATACATCACATTACTTTTATTCCTCCTTGTTTCAACTGCCCAGATCTCCTTGGTCATAATTTTTCTGTATCCACCTATTTTCCTTAACCACTTATTCAATCCAGATTGAATCACATGCAGCATGAACAGGCAGAACAAGGCAGGATTCAGGGAAAATCCATGGACGGGATGCCAGTCCGTCACGGGGCACATTGCAGGGGTACACTCTAGATGGGATGCCAGTCCGTCACAGGGCACATTACAGGGGTACACTCTGGATGGGATGCCAGTCCGTCACAAGGCACATTACAGGGGTCCACTCTGGATGGGATGCCAGTCCGTCACAAGGCACATTACAGGGGTCCACTCTGGATGGGATACCAGTCCATCACAGGGCACCTTGGTCCACTTAAACAGTCTTTTGACCATTGAAGGAAACCATACAAAATTCACATTAACCTGGGCTGAATTTGCCAATGCACATAGACCGGGGAGCAAGACTCAAACCCATAACCCTGGAAGCTTCAGGGTAACTTGGCGAACCACTGTTATGTTTCTAGATATTTATTGGATATACCTGCATGGACAATCACACATAGAGTAAAAACATGCCAAAAAAATCATGCGGGTGGCTTAATATCGCTGATCACAAAGAAAATTGCATAGCATTGGAGAGCACCCTAGGTGGGGGAAGCCATTATCAATTTGGAATCCACTATTATAAAATGGTATAAGAATGCTTGCTTTTCATATTGTGCATCGATCCTTTTGTCTTTGTCTCCCATTATTCATCAAGGTTTTTCTCAGAGTTTGGCCTTCAGCACTTCCTTCATACCTGTCTGATATGACAATTCATTGATCTTTGTCCTAGAGAAGGTAATTTAAGGGGGTTTCATCACTGTGGATGTTACTAGTGATGGAACAAATGAGGCTTCAAAACTCATGGTGTGTGGAGATATGAGACGTAACGCCAGCATTGATTGGTTAGTTTGGGATACTCCCACCCACTATGGGTTTTGAAGCCTCATTTAGCTCAGCATTGATTGGTTAGTTTGGGATACTCCCACCCACTACAGGTGATGAAACCTCATCACTAGATATTACGGCTCCCTAAATCAAATCATTTAAGAGTGGTTTGCTTCTTTTTCTGAGTAGATTCATGCGTGAGATGATTGCAGGGGAGAAAGGCAAGACTTGGGATATTGCAGTGTTCTGTAATTTCCAGTCTGTGTGTGATCTAATGCCAAGCAAGGCATTACAACAAGATTAATAGTGGGTGATGTTATTCTGCTCTATGTCTACTTAATCTTCCAAGCTTTCTGACCAGTGCTGTTTCAACCTGGTAGACCAGGAAGCAAAGTCCAAGGAAAGGAAGGTGAAGTTTGGTGGAATCACGTGTGCATGCTGGCCCTGCTTAAAGGCAGTTAAAGAGGAGATGGGGAGAAAAGGAAAAAATGGAGGTTAAACTTCTGAAACATCCGGACATTACCCTACCAGCTTCTCCAGTACAGGGGAACAGTGAACCTGGAGCATATCTCAAGCACGTGACCTCCTAAACAGGATGGCAGTCTGTCACAGGCCATGCACACACCTACAATGGGCAATTCAGACACAGCATCTCGCTTAACTACATGTTCTGGATTACTGTAGGAAATCCATATAAGCCAAAGGGTGACCATGGGAACTTCCCATATTAAGAGGTAGGGTCTGGGGTCCAAATCCCCCAATAATGGAGGTCTGGCACATGCTTGGCCAAAAGGAGAGCATTACACCAGTAATGCCATCATTTGTCTCGTTACCGTCACCTTCTCAGGGGTTATGCATCCTCCTGTGTAGTGGCAAGCTTCCAGAATGTTCCAGAATAATTCTCCCACTGCTCTCCAGGTTCTCTTTCATCTCTGTTTTTGACAACAGAGAATAAAAGAAATCAATATGTTAGCAGGTCGGGCTGAACAAACACAAAAAAAAAGGCTTCAATCAGTAGAGAATGGATGGAATCAACAGGATCCGTCAACAGGAACACTGGGGCATCCTGGTGTGAATGTGTTGCAGAGCCAAAAACCTGAGAGGGAAGAAGGGGTGGGCATGAAGTAACCTGTCGCAGGCCCCTGGCTGGCCCACGGAGAGAGCGGGGG
This sequence comes from Gymnarchus niloticus, assembly GCA_009936485.2. Classification (NCBI taxonomy): domain Eukaryota; kingdom Metazoa; phylum Chordata; class Actinopteri; order Osteoglossiformes; family Gymnarchidae; genus Gymnarchus; species Gymnarchus niloticus. The sequence continues at coordinate 10,840,804 of JAACJT020000031.1, read as the reverse complement.
GTGGGGGGCACACTTACTGTCATTTTTTCCCCAGCTGCCTCAGATTAATCAGTGCAGCGCAAGGAGGCAGCCCTAGGCCTGTCTGCCACCCACTACGCTGCCACCCCCCCCCGCC
>JAACJT020000031.1:10809947-10840022 GCA_009936485.2 Gymnarchus niloticus | reverse complement strand
AAATTTCCCATAATACACGACAATGACCGTGCGTGTGCCCCGTGATGGACCGGACTCCCCTCCATGCTGTACCCCAGCTTTTTCCCCCTGGATGACCGGACCCCCCCCCATTCCTTCACCCCCCCACCGGCACATGATAGAGCTATAATGCCAAGGCAGGCCGTGGGGAGCAAGCAGTGGGTGTAGGATTCCAGCAGAGCGAAACAATGCCTAAGTACCACGCAAAGAGCCCCAGAGGAGAGCCAGAGACCACCTCGCATACCAATCACCTGCACTGCACTGATCCTGGGTCAGATTGGTCTAACCTTCACAATGTGATGTACGGCGGCTACCACGCTCACACCCGCTCAGACAAATAACCCCTTAAGGTTAAGCGCTGGTAAATCTCTCAAATGCTTTTTCTAGTTGTTTTTTTACATAAAAGCTAAATTAACACCAATTTTCTTATGATGTGTGAATGGATCCAATAAAATTATTAATAAATTGGTCTGTGTCACAACTAGTCAGCGATTTGAAGGACTTGTATTCCACCAGTGAAAGCCAGAGATGTCCATAGTAAAGGGCACCACTGGGGCTGATTAATTGTTTAATTATTTCTTAATTATTTCTGATCGCAAGTAATGTCTTGTACACCAGCTTTCAGGAAATCTGCAGACTTAAGAAGAAATGATAGCTTTTTCTGTAATTATTCCTTTTTATTCCGGCTTCTCAGCAGTGGCAAATAATACATCATTCCACTGTGCCTGGTTCATATTTTTTTTCTTTTTTCATATCGCATATTGATATTCATTCCAACGATACGCGCACTGACCTGTCTACTCGTTTCACAAATGATGCCCTTCGGTACCCGATGAAACTCTGGTGTCACAGAACGTTCCAGAGAATGTGACGCTTGTGAGGAAGAGCGACAGTGAGGGCTGATGCTTCAGACAATTCATTGACTTGACTTGGGCCGGAGCCAACAGCCACTCGTGTTCACTCCGAAGCTCTCATCAGTTATAATATAATCGCCATTTTGGATAGGACAGCATATGATAATCATTCTAAAGACTGCCTACAGCTGCCTTCCTGTTGGTCCAGTAGAGCAGATAATTTAAGATTAAGGATGGCTTGTTCTCTCACAACAGAGCACAGCCACTGTTTGACCAGGAGATCCAGCCTGGCAAGAGAATTGATTTTATGATGCCCAGGGATCTATATGTACATGCTCATCTGTAATGAATGCCAAATCTCGATCACTTTGGAAAAAGGCAATTTTGTTTGCTGCGGCTTTAAAGATAATATTGGGTTAAATAAAATGAAAGGTTTTTTTTTTTTCCTTTGACTTATCAGACATCGTGTTTAGACTGCTGCTTTTAATAAAAAGACACAATATTTATCATTATCAGTAGTAACATACTGTACAAACAATAAAGCATAGTAGCTGGTAATCTTGACATTTTGTGTCGTTTCCTGCTTTGGTAAGAGTGATTGTTCTGCTTAGCATGAACTGTCATAAGAGGGAGTTGAGGCCTCTTCAAAAAACAGGAACATTTGCAGAACATTGATGGAACACTTATGGAAATAACATCTCATATTGTTAAGGTTCCCTAACTGAGGGTTAGGTTCCCACTCCACCGAAAACTCTTACGCATTGCTGACCTTGTGAGTGCCAGAATCTTTGCCTGCGGTGTTAGGCCACCATCTAAAGTTTGAATGAATTTAGTGAAGTCGAGAAGTGATTTTGGATTGAATGAAATACCGAGTCATGTGACAATAAGGACATAGATAATGTTATAATAGCAGGGCTACATATAGGGACAAGCCGCCCAGCATGGAGCACTTGACTGCGATGCAAATAGCTGGAGCTTTGGTCAGGCTGTGGCTGAAATACTTTCAGGAGCCTCTTTTCAACTTTTTTCTGTATTCAGCGGGGCCATCATTCTTGGAGTAACAGCTGCTTTATGAGCAGACGATTTGTTTGGACGCCTGTCACGAAGCAGGAAGACCGTCACCCTGGCTGTGGTGTTATCTTGGAGCCTAGGGGAGGGGGTGGCGTTACACTGAACACAATGCCAATGGTGAGCTACATGTCTGGAATGACCGCAGCAGGGCTGGATAAACCGGTCCAGCACAGTTTTAATGAGCCATTGACTTTTCTTAAGGAATGCTTACTTCTCCCCCCTTTTCATCCTGGGCTGCCTCCTCTTGGCAGCGAGCTTTTGGCATACTGGAGCGCCACGGCAACGGTGGCAACAACCCCTCTGTAGATAACGGCAAAGGAAATGACATCGCAATTCGTTTGTCACCAACTGGAGTGGTGGAAAATTCAGTTGCTCCCATGGGAATGCAAGACACAGAGCTGGAAAAGAGTTAGTAAAGGGTCATTTTCCCAGGGAGGGAGGAGTTCAAAAGAACAAAAAAAATTAAGACGTTATTTCCCTTTCATGCGCTGGTGATGAATATAAAATTCAGGTCATTACAGGTCGTTTAAAGTGGCAGGTGGCATTAGTGAGAGCCTTCATTTCTTCTCTTGTTGTTATTATTGTGATTTATTTTCTCTTGTTTGTACTTATCCAGATTGATTAGAAACCCTTACATTTTTTCTTAGTCTTTTACCCATTTACACAGTTCAATATAAGAAAAGAATGGGAACAAAGGCTGATGGAAGGCAAACCATTCATCAAAGGTAAGAAAATTAAAAAAAGGAGAAGAAATTAAAAATGTGTTAGCTAGAAAAAACTGGTAAGGCACAGCACTATTCTTGCACTGGTAGGAGTAATTCCATCCGTAATCCTGCGTGGCCGAACCAGGGCGTGTCTGTGTTCTGTCTGGCCTGAGGGACGACTTGGGAAAGAACCTGGAAAATCAGACATCAAGTGAGCAATTGTTTTTCACTCTGCGATGATAATGGTTGGAGTCGGCATGAGAAGCTTGGTGGTACGCAGTACCTGACTGATGCATCATGGTAGCTCTGAGCAAGTTGTCTTTGTGAGGGAAGCGAGAGTGGAAGAACACCCTGACAGTGTCTTTTGATGTCTGAGGTGAGGTCTCCATCGTCTTATATTATTTAATTGCAAATGAGGCATTTGTCAGCTGCTACCGGACATGCATATCCTTGTAAAGTTTTGCCGGATATCAGCAGCAGAAAAGCTCGTCGAGGACTTTGCACAAGGGCACACGAGGGGGCCAACCCCTGAGATCCGAACCAGCGGGCTTTCTGGGCATCAGCCCAGGGTCTCAAACACTCACCTATCTGCAGCTTTCAAGGGAGCTGATTTGCAGGGTGACTTTAATCAGCTTCCTGAAGAAATGTGATGTTTCTCTATATCAACAGAAATCAGACACGAATTAGTCCAGGCTGGCTGTAATTTTACACAACTGGGTGAAATGAAAAATACATCCTGGGAGAGCGAATGCGATATATTCTGAGAATTTACCTGTGACATTTTCATCTGCTTTTAACTCTGTTGTGTCTTCATCGACTGACCAATGCTCGTCTTGGGAGAATTAAATGCAAGTTAATCGATGGTAACAAACCTCAGATTTCCAAAGGCTTCCAATCCTGCCATAAGTCTGAAAGTTCTGTGAGCAAAATTTTACTCCTCACATGATACAATGCAGAGATATTCTTCAGAGTGGGATCATTATTGCGTATGGATGCTGGCATTTCCTTTCTCTCCTCCGACAAATTGATGTTTAATATTTCGTACTGCCAGCAAAACGGATCCTTCATAATTCAGAGGACAACTTTGATATACTACTGTGGATACACAAAAACAAAATCCATCAAAACTAAGATGCCCAGACTAGATTAGCTATCCAATATAATCTCCTTTTCACGCTTCACTAACATTGTACATATTTCATTTACTACAAAAATTATTATTATTACAATTATCTGGATGACAGGTCATCATGAACGTGTCATTACCATGTCTTTCGTATTGTGGTTAACATAGCATGGTCTAAGTAATACTTTGTGAATTAATTTTTGGGGCAGACAGTTTCCAGCATATTAGGTAAACTGAGCTGTAGGTTTATTTGCATGTTTCGGCACTGGTAATTTATGCACACCAACTTTCTTTATGTGAGCACCAAGTGCATTCTATAAGCTGCTGGATAGTTTATGACAAATATGGAAGAAAAAATTAATTAGAAACAAGGAACTTGTTCCTAAGAAGTGGTTAACAGTTCTGTTCTGATTGCTGAAGAGTACATCTATGGATGCTCTGGTCTGTTTCTGGGTGATGGGCTTTGACGCGTTATGCTATATATAGTTTATTGTGGCAAGATAATTCAGATGAAATAAACAGATTGAAGAAATCTTTATTTGTTAGCAAGAAAGGGAAGAAGATTCACTGTAAAACCCTTCTCCTTCACCTCATATGAATACAAAGAGATGCATTTCATTAGACATCCCGTCCTTTTCAGTCTGATTGGCTGATCTTCCTGTATGCCGATCAGTGATTGGACAGCATGTTTATTCTCACCATGGACACACTTTCAGTTCCTTAAACGTGTTTGTTGATGATTGGGGTGCGCTACAAAGTGAGCCTTACATATCCAGGATCAACTCGATTAAGCCAGGTTAACTAACCCAGATTGCGCCAAGCAGTGATAAACGGCACTACAACTGTGAGCTACGATTCGGAGTAGCCGAAAGTAGGAAGTTAGCCTCAGGAAACCTGGCGAGGGCAGTAAACTGGCTTTGTAGCAGGCTGCTCCCCAGATGTCTATGATCCAAGTCAGTTCAGCTTATGCTCACAGATGCACTTCCAGATGTTTCATAAGCAGGGTTCTGTTCTAGATGTTTTGAGGGAATGATGGACACACAGCTATGTGAGGATCAGAGAAAAATCAAGTGAAGGAAAGAACACTACTGCAAACCTCCTGATACAACAGAAAGTGAAGGGTCTTTATGACGCGAGATGGCAGTCCTTTTGCATTCTAAAAAAAAAAAACATGTTTATTCTATGCTACATATTCTGAATTTCTTATTTATGATAGAAAGCTGATTGGATCTTTCAGGTTCTGTCAGTCATTGTCATGATTCCACAGATTAAAGCTGCTTAAACTTTGTATGGCTGTAATGATTATTCTGTATAATTATAATAGGGTTTGTAAAATTTGTTTTTCTGGCTTTGTTCAATTATTTTGTATTATTAAAGAAAGGTTGGCTATATACAACAGGTTAAGTGATAATAGAAGTTGGATGAATTGAAGAAAGGTTGAAAAATGTTTCTTAAATACTGCTAAGATTATTTTTGCTGCATTTTTTTTTTTTTTTTACCGCAGTTGCATCTGGAAGTCAAGTGTGATTTTATATTCATGTGGGATGGAATAAATGTGCTAAAATATTAAACAGACATGGGGGATAATTTAGTACACCTGGCAGAGCCTGTTTGGACCATTAATGTCCTTAGGGCATAGACCAAAGTACTAGAGGAAATGTAATGATGTCCCTTGTGTTAAACATAAATGTCACACATCAGTGTTGGTGGCAGCTGAGGTTAAACCAAGATTAGCCGCTTTTTACTACATCCTACTATATCTTGCTAACCAGGCTGTCACATCAGAGTTTCTATTTTATTTATCCAACAAAAAAAGATCCATTTCTTTCTCTTTTATGAGTTATAGAAAGTAAAAAATTCTCATTTATTTAATATTCTTCAATCTGACAGTATAAGAGATTATTCATATTTAAGTATATTATTATTGGGGGTTTATTATTCATTTGTATAAGGCTCATTCTGCACTTTTCATTAAGTTAAAGTAGAACTGCAATTCTTATCTTCCGCAGTTCTTCTCTTCTCCGGTGAAAATGCCGAGGTTTCCACCAACAAGCCTTCAAAGCCCCAGGAATAAATTTAGGGGATCTGTTGCTTTTACCGTGGTCATCGTTCCACACTGAAAGCAATGCTTTCTGGCTAGCCCGCCCATAAGCTAGTACCATCAGAGGCTCGTGGTGGCGAACCAGTATGTTTTTAAGTGTTTGTCAGTCTATACAGTTCGGCGCTTGTGGTACTGCAGGCTGTCCTCCCTGCACACTTCCATTACGGTCGTAGGTGCAGAAACGGTGCCTCAGACCTGCTATGTGTGGTTCACACCCATGTGGCCACATGCTATTTTCTTGGCTTGGCAGAGAAGAGACTAAGACTAATTCCCCGGTTTAACCGCATCGATAATTCATTAATTGCTTCTCGTCCGCCATTAACAGCTGAGTGCACTTTGTAGAGCAGATTAGTTTGTTACCTGTACTATGGAATACGGTTTATTTGATTTATTGTACTGATTAAGGTATCGCATCAGTTAGGGCGGGGCATAAAAATATGATGGCACTACAGAAGGAAAGTAGACTTCCCAGAGTCCTGTGGGGGAGACCTGCCACAGTGCCAAGTGTAAATAATATGTAAATAGTTGTAATATTAGTGTTGTAAATAGCGTGTACTGTGTTGTGACAATATGATCTTGCATGTACGTATGTGCTAGTCTGCTGTGTATGTTTGTTGTGTGTGTAGGTGCCCACCATGGACTCACATGCTAGTTGCTAACAACGCAAACACAGTAGGCACTGCATGTTATTGATGTTTAATTGTGAGTAAATGCTTGTTTTTCGGTGAACTCATAGCATTAATAGCAGCTATGTTTCCATGCTCTGCTACAATACTGTCATGTGGCAGGGATGAGTTTCTGATATTTTAAAAGTAAATACAGTATAAGAAAACTGCATAAGAAACAGCGACTTTTCAATTTGTACCTTCTCCGTATTTGAATTATGTTTTCAATAAAGTTCTATTCTGTTATGTTAAGTTTTTGACTCCACATATTGAATTAGGCATAAAGGTTAGCTTAAGGTGCATCATCCGATGTACGTGTCTTGTCACCTTTTGCTGTCAGCTGTTAGGAATTCTACTGCCTGATTTTCCCATCTTAACTTAGGCAGGTGTGATTAACTACATAAGATTAACAAACAATGAACTGGTTAAATGGCTGTTGGCAATTGAACCAAGGGGCTGCTGAGTGTAACTAGTGAGACAAGGAGATTATAAACTATGTACGTTTACTGGTGAGATAATGTGTTTTTAAAATTATACAAAATTTTGTTCCTTGTTCAGTCATTCCGTTCAGTTTATCTATGAATTCAGAATACAAGCAGAGGCTACCCAAATGTACCCATCATACTTCTGCATTATGTCCCTGTGATTTTATATACCACTTAACCCCTCGCCATCTACGGTTTGAGGGTATTATCTGTACTGCAGTGATCTTACGCTCAAGCCTTACTAATGCACACTTATGGGTTAATTATGAAACCTGGGTTAAAATAGTTGTGCTTGATCAGGGGAGCTGAGAAAAGAAGTATTTCAAAGCGGTTCTGAATCTCCAGATGTGCAATTAAAGACAAAGCAGATGTTGTTATTGTGTCTGGGGACACGCTAAGTCGCCCGTTAACGCATTCTCAAGCTAACTGTGTCGATCATGTCAGCTGTCGAGAACACCTGAGAATCAATCTTTTTTTAAAATTCTGTTTGCAGGAATTTTGTGGTCTTCACGTATGGGAAAATTCCTCATTGGGGCTCCTACTCCCAATCTCTTTCACATAGCTAACTAGCTCCACTTCCAACAAAAGGCTACTTTTCAGAGTAGGTATTTTCCAGTGACTGGCAAGTTCTGTCCCCTGTAGACTAAAACAGAACACCTCAAACTGGACTGTCCATCTACAGTGGACAGACCCCAGACTGTATGGGTGGTTTGTGAGCTAATGGGATGCAAATTCAGGGTAGTACTGGTGGAACCAGGAACAGGAAGCTGACTATGAAATCCAGGAAATGAGGCTGAAATTCCAAAACAAAGCAAACCCGAAGGACCTAAAACCGGCACTAGTTACGCGGAATGCCAGCTGTAGATTTCTGGTTAACCAGCATTGCAAAATGAAAAGAAGACCCTGGCTAACAAAAATTATGGAACCTGAGGAAAATCACTGGCTAACTAAACTATGGACCCAGAGAAAAAAATCAAATGCTGGTATACACAGAATCACAAACTTGGTCATGTGACTTTTCGGGAACAATACCTTAGTGTATATATATAATTTAGGCAAAAATTTGTTGTTGTTCAGAGAATCAATCAAAAATGGATTCCTTTGTATTTTTTGAAGGTAGCCACAGCCTCTGAATGCTGGCATTGAATTTAGTACAGTAGTTCCTAACAGCTTGTTGACTCACTGGAAGGAGATCTGAAGAGGAGCGGGTTCTCATTGAGTCATCCCACAACATGAGTGTTTTCTTTGCTCCCCAAACACGGCCAGTGGGGTACGAGAGCCTGAACAAGTTGGGGTCAAGGTGTATAACCATTGTTAAAAGATTTTTACAAACAGCAGATCCTCTCAGTTGAATGTATATATTCAGTGTTGTGCATGACACACCAACTGCTCCCTTTTTGACAATATACAATGGTGTTATGTCTTTCTCTGTCCTGTACAATCGGAGCATGCCCTTGGGGGTTGAGCAGCCAGTTTACCTGGGACCCTGTTTTATCCTTGCTGAGAAATTGTTACCTTGTCTTCTAGTATTTGTCTTTTTTCATCAAAGTAAATTGTAATCAGCACACACTCCTGTTAAGTGCCATACGGCAATTGCTTTGTGAAAGGCACTATAAAAATAAATGGAATTTTGAGTTGAATTTTTTGCTTTAATTCTAGCAATATTGTGTTTAATTGATGATTGTATTCTATCCTAATGTTTTTCTGGTCTTAAAATCTCAGAGGTCAGTTAAATAATTTGTGTGAACAGTATATTAAGTATATGATTAGGAGACAAATTTCGATGATAAGACACAGTTTGTTGTCAGATTACTGTATCCATTAAATAAAGTACAAGGGAATGCACTGTCTTTGTTTTAAAAAGATGCACTGAAAATATGCCTAATAACTAGTTCTAGACATTTAAGCTGTTTTCATAATTTATTGTTGAATTTAGAAAAATTCTACTGATTTTTGTCACAGCGTATTTGCAATACATGAACAATATGTCAATAGGGTTTTTTGGAGGTGACGTGTTTGTATCCGCTATGGGGTGGAAGGGCAAAGCTTCACTGAAAATAGCACAAACATGCCATATTGAACTCATGACATATGCTGTGATGTCCTTGGTCAAGGAATTAAGTTGCTTAACCAAGTGACAAGTTGTAAACTAAGTACTCATCTGTATCATCATGTATCACCTTTGTATCCACGTGAAATTGCTGGACCTCACACAATTTGTTCAGTCATTCACATCAACAGTTAAGCTGTGAAGGTTTTTTCTAATGGCTCTGATTATGATACTTCAGAAATACAAACACCACACTTCATTCTTCCGATGTCCATCCATCAGCGGTGTGGGCATCGTCTGACTTGGAAGTGGTGTTAGTCCCAAGCATCCAAGTGCCACATCATCGATGTCCATATATCTCTCCCTACTCTGTATAGTGATAACATGCCCTGGGGGGTGAACGGATAATTGACCTTGGACCACCAGAGGTTTTTTTCTCCATGCTGAGTAGTTTTTAGTTCCTCCTCTCTGTTGTCTTCTGGTCTTTTCCTTTTTCACCAATGCACATTGTAATTACCAAACACTCCTATTGTACGCCTTGGGGCAGCTGTGTTGTGAAAGGCACTATAAAAATGAATTGAATTGATTTGAATCCATGACAGTTCATTGCGTGTCACACACGCTCACTGTATCATTATGACATGGAGATAATCTGAGGTCCGGTGCCAGTAGGTGGAGAGGCTGCTGCTTGCTGCTTCTTAACATAAACCTAAGTTCCATTTGCAGTCCTCCCTGCTGATACACCTGTGGCCTCATGTGTCACAAATGATTGCCACCGCAGCCTTGAAGATGCGGCCTTAACATCAGCTGTCATGTGGGATAGATAAGGAACATGTGTTTCCTGCAGGTCTTTCAGAGCTCCACATTTTTTTTAGTCAGCGATCATTGGCTGCCTCTAAGGGGATATGGCCTGGACTGTGCTATGTCTTGAATTTCCAGATTTCCATGCAAGTTTTCCCCCTCTTTGTTGGCAGGAAGGAATATGTTGATTCAGTATGGATTTTATGCTTTAAGTTCAAATCACAAATGGTTTTTGCAAGGCTTTTAATGAGCAATAATAAGTAGAAATAATAATAATTATTGCAGGACTATGTGCATTTGTGCCAGAAGTAGATGGTTAACTTTACATCAAAGTAACCCTTGGGGGGGGGGGTTGGCTGAGATGATAGCAAGCTTGGAAAGCGAATTTCACCGTCACCCTTAAGTAGACATGGCAGGATAGTCTTAGCTTAATAAGCACATTCTTCTGGATCAGCAGTAATGCGGGAGTGTAGATCAGCCTAGCGAGACGGCAGCCCTCACTGTGCGCCTACACCTGACAGGCCCAAGAGGAAGTGATGTCAATTGCAGCTGTGACAGGTCTTCCTCCCTGTGGATTTACTACATACCATAGAGTGAATCTGACAGTGTCAACCTATCATGCGGCATGCGAGTTCATTCCTTTAGCGCAAACGTTTCTTTAGTAGGCTACCCGTTTGTTGTTCAGATTTTAATTGTCAGTAGACATAGTATTTACAACAATATTATCATATATATTAAGGCTGTCAAATTTAACATGTTGATACCGATAATTTTATTAATAAAATTAACAGCGTTAACACATTATTAACATGTTAGCTTTGACAACCCTGATATTATATTAATATAGTTTAAGTTAATTGTAAAAAAAAAAGTTAATGTTATTAATAAAATTAATGGCCTCAATGCGTTTATTTTTGACAGCCCTGATATATATTGCATATATATACATATAGAAATAGATATATTAGTTGGTATTAGTCAATAGATAGAGACCTGATTTCTTTCTGTGATTCCAAGAAATAAATGGAATAAATTGGGAATTTCACTATTTTTGTGAAAAAGCAAAAGAATTGCAAAAAATTGTATTTCTGCATAAATGGATGGATGGATGGATGGATGGAAACTACCAAATACTTTTATTCTAAGGTACCTTGAAATTAAAAAGCAGTACAATAAAGGTAATTTGTATTAATGGGCTTCAGATTACAAAATATTCATAGAGATGCCTGACCAGAAAAAGCAAAAATTCAAATGAGCAGTTTGGTGGATATATTTTCGTAAAGGTTTTTGCATATCTTACTGTTAATTATCTCAATTAATGTTAATTTTGCTGGCATTGCTTCCTCTTGACCTTTGGTATTTCAGCTTTTCTGGGGACTTGAAATCAACAGAATACAGTCTACATTTGCATTTAGTCACTCAGCTGATTTTTCTAAGCAAAAAATCTTACAAATTTTGCCCATCTGAACAGCATTTGTGGAAAAATAGTGGAAACACTTAATGATATATTAATATGGAGAACTTAATAAAAACACTCCCGGCATTCAGAACAGTTTCAGTCCTTCTTGGAATGTGATCATGCAAGTCTTAAATTATGTGCAGTGGGATTTTGGACCAAACTTCAAGTAGAAAAGTCTCCTGATGGAGGTGGAAATCCACTTCGTGCTCAGGAACGTCCCTTTAAAGTTCAATGATGTTTAGATCTGGTGAGTGGGGAGGCAATGGAAGGCATTTAAATTCATTGTGCTGTTCCTGAAAGCACTCTAACGTTTTTTAGCAGTCTGTATGGGGGGCGGTACCCTCCCAGAATATTGGAACATCATGAGGTAGCTGTGTTTGTGACACAAAGTGCATCTCGTCATGCAAAATGGTCTCATACACAGCCATCATCAGGCCTAGGGCCTACCATGAAATGGCTACCCATATCAACAAACGGTGCAGGGTGAAGACGTCCTACAGCTCTGTTCAAATGAAATGCCACCTGAAAAGGCTGAAAAATCCATTGCTCAGTGAATCATGTTACACCAGGCAATGTATCTTTGTACATGGGCCTTGAACACAAGCGGCTTCCGAACTGCCGCCTTGCCATCTGGTTTTGCACAATGTAAGGTTGCTGTCGAGTCACAAAGGTGCTGAGTCAGTTGACCTGTATTTCTGTGGTGCATAGCAATAAACCCATTCACTTCCAATCAACCCTTGATGGTGAGCTTCAACTTGTGACCTCACTTCCTCTTTGTCAATACATTTGTATAAGCATGTGCTAATTTTGTCAACTATTCCCTTCGGCATATTAAATATTGTCACGCTTTGGCCTCTTCAGAACTCTGTTAGCTGCCTCATGTTACTTTGAAAACGAACATATCAAAGTACTGATTGTCAGACCTCTTTTAATCACTGACACATACGGCTAATTGCCATCCAGAATAATCAGACTTGCTTTTGTGGCTGCGTTTGTAATTGTGATTGTTACTTCAGAACTTTCTTTTATGTGGTTCTTCTGTTACATTGTCCATCCTCTGTATCTGCAGTTATTTAACTGGAGAAAATGTAGTCCTGTATCTGGAGCCCTTAAGAGGTACACTACCTGTGACTTGAACTGGCGACCCTTAGATTGCAAAACTATGTGTTTATATTTGAGTGTTATTTGAAGTAGCATTTCTTTGCAAGTGTTTTGCGTAGTATATGTTTTTATGTATATCTCACTATGAGGTGAAAACAGGCATGAATGATTCATCACGTTCCTCTAAGGTGCTGATGTGCTTTTCTGCCGATAGATAGCACCATTCCGGTTAGTCTATGATTTTATAAATTGCTTTGTCCACAAAGAAACAAAGATATAGAGCAATGCCTGTGGGACCTGAAAAACCTTAAGCATATTCCCTGGTAATGTTTGCTAGTGGCTTCCTTACCTGGCCTGCAGTAAGTGAATATTGGCTATATTTCAAATAGGACCTTGAGATTTCAGGAATCAAGAATACAGAGCAGCCATTTACCCCAGTACCAGTTATCTAGTACAGGGAGCTTATCCCATGAAATGCAGCCAGGATTCAGGGGATACCCCGAGTGAGATGCCAGTCCATCTCCGGGGGCACACTCATACACTACGGGCAAATTATCAACACCACGCAGAACCAGAGAAGGCCCACACAAACATGAGGAGAGTATGCAAACTCCACACACAGGGACTCAACCCAGTAATAAGCAGGTGTGAGGCTACAACACTGCCCACCAAGCTACAGCATTGGCCTTTCGAGACCCAATAATTGGTTATGTGAGGAATGAACTTGAGCCAGTGAGACAGAAGCCAACAGGCATGAATGCAGCAAAGGGTAACTATGGAAAACAAACAAACAAAAAAAAACAAAGCGTGCAGCTAAAGAAAGTACAAGTTTTCAGAAAGTTTCAGTGGCAGGTTGGCAGTACTGGTTTTTGCCAAAAAATAATAAATAAATAAACAAATAAAAATTCTTCTGCCTACACAGTATAGAGATGTGGCCTCACAGCAAAAAATGAATAATACCTTTTCTCACCACCGCAGCACATTCACAAACCCCCCCCCCCCCCACCCCCATCTGAAAAAAAGCAGCAGCGACTTCACTGTTCCGCTCCTCCTACCGCACTCCTCAATCCGCGTCTTCTCCTCCACATTCTTCCCGAGTCGATCGGCTGACTTCTCAGCTCTCTCTACGTCCCAGGGAGCCGGAGGGAAAGTTTTGAGGATTCACGCCACTCACGCGCCCACTTTCTGTGAGCGTGTGCATTCGGGAAAGAGAAAAAAAAAGGAAACCTTAGAGGAAAAAAAATAAAACCTCAAGTTAAACATCAGTTCTTCCACTATGACAGGAGAGAGCAGGTATAATGTGGTAGGCAATTACGAAGCTCTCGCACCATTGGTTGGGTGCCTCAGCCACCATTAACTCCTCAGATTCTTCTGGAATGCCGTACACTTTATACCCAAGCTGTGGTTTAAAACGTGAGATCCAGCCTGCATTTGAAATTTTTGCCTTGGCCCTAAAACAATGCCTACACTGAATCATACTGGGTTCTAAAATGCTGAGATCTGATAGTTTGACTACGAACTTTTAACGTCAGTAAAAGAATGTCATTTCTTTAGCTGCACATCCTGTACAGGGTCACGGTATGCATGGAGTCTATCTCATGAATCATTGGGCATGACACAGGGGACACCCTGGTTGGGGTAAGGCTTAGGGTTTAGATCAGTCCACTGCAGCACCCACACTTTGAGCAAATTCACCTAACTGCAAGCATTTGGACTCTGGGAGGAGAAATTGAGTGATTGGACAAATGAGGTTACAAAGCCCATTGTGAACCAATCAATGCTGGCGAAAGCCGTTCAGGTTACCACCCAACACAGCTTCTGAAGACTTGTTTAGTGTGAGCATTGATTGGTCGTTCAGGACACTCCCATCCACCTAGACTAGAGAAATCACATCCCAAAAAACACATGCAAAATGTAAATACACAGAGGCAGCGGTGAGGACTTGAACACCTAATGCTAACCCCCCAATCATCCTGAAAGTTTAGCTCCATTGCTGAATGCTGGAATAAATGGTTGAGATGAGCAAGTTGCACTTGGGAAAAGCACACGAAAATTAATCATTTAGCAGGGGACGGACTGTGGTAACTGATGCTTGTGTAATTCTGAAGTGGGTGTGATTAATTACCTCACATCTGCATATTTTATAAGATCAGTGTATTAACCTTTTTTAAGGTGTGATAGAAGAAATCTTTCTCATTTTTAATCATCTTAAGCTTATCATGGTCTGTCTTCGGTTTATGGAAGAGTGAGTGCATTTTTTAACTCAGACACCCACGTTAAAGTGAGTCAAATATTTTGGAGTTCTCATGTCTTTTAATCAGGCTTGTGGAGTGCGGGGGGCGGAGGAGGGGGGTGGATTGACAAGGTGAGCTGGAAGCACGTTTGGAAACTTAGAGAGAGCTCGCCCTGCTCCATCTGTTTATCCACAATTTTTATTTTTTTTTGGAAAATTCCAGTCGTCCTCTAATGTCAGATGAAGACCTCGTAATGAACCGTGTCTCTTGCGTGGTGGTGAACGTATAGTCCCCTGGGGCGGTGGGGGGAGGGAGCTGGTCCATGTTAGAGTTGCTCTCGCATCATCTCTGATGTGCTCATCAAGGACGGCACAGCTGACATGTAACCAATAAAGGCACGCAAAAACTCACGTGGCGGCGAACCGCCTCAGCCCACCGCCAAACCTGATGCTGCCTCCTTCCTCATTATAATGTGAAAAGCATGCCTTCATCATCCATTTGACATGCTTTAATTTAGCACGGACTTATTTATGATTATATTTAATTTATTCCAAGTGAAATGAGCTTTGCGTAAATATAAGACAGTGGCTTGGGGCAGCAGGCTTGACATGTATTTCCTGTGTTCAATCTGAGAATAAGAAATAGCGTATGTTTGTTAGTAATGGTATTAAATACTATTTCATAAGTTGTATTGCTTCAGATATAACTTTATTTATACATATTTACAATTATAAATTACTTTAGATAAAATTGCAGTAGCTGATTTGGTTTCATTAAGAGCTTAGCAATAATAATAATAATAATAATATTAATAAAATGATTGTCTGAGGGTTGCCAGCAGTGGTGATCCAGGCACATTTGGTCTGTGGTGCGGGGGACATGCCACCCTAGGCAATTGCCTATTTCTCCTATGTCAGAAACTGCCACTGGATGGCACAGTGGCTCAGCTGCAAGCACTGTGGCCTCACACTAGCAGGATTATGAGTTTGATTGCCACCCCTGGATCTCCACATACAATGTTTGCATGTTCTCCCTGGTTTTGTCTATGTGATGGAAGATGGATGTTTAAATCTATGTCTGAATGCTGCACATTGACACAGCGGTAGAGAGCTTGTGTCAAGTGTTACTTTAATGCCATAGTCAGAAAAAACATCGCATAATTTACAGGACGGACAATACAGGTAGTAAAACCATCATCAAACTCCAACCACAGTAGAAGTGTGGAATTGATTGAAGGTCTAGCTCATAAATACTATCTTAACAACTGCATGTGCCACACAATAGCATTAAAAACACAATTAATTATGCCGGGCCACGTCGTAAATTCTGTGCCACCTCTCTGTAATATTGTGGGCTATAGATTTTTCATTAAAAAGCAATGAAATTGTTGGGAGGGCTTTATTCATGTCCTGTCCAAAAAGAGAAATGTTGGGTGACATAGAAACTTGGGGCTTTTGCTTAGAAACAGCAATATACCTCTGAGGTTCCAGCCAACCCTGTTTTTCAGAGGCTAAGGTCAACAAGAAACTAACCTATTAATCTGCGGTGGACGGGTTCAGCCTGGCACTGATCCAGCTGCATTAACTATCTGTTCCCTAAAATGTATTCTTTTGAAAGCTGTTCAGCCAAAGCAATATCATTTCCGTCCATGCTAATTACTCTGAGTATATAATGACATGAATTTTAGTGTATGTTGCAGTATAGTATGTTGCTCTTCCAGGTTATTCTGTACATTTAAGCGTGATTAAAACCGCACCCGCATACAGTTTTTATGCACGTGATGGACCTCCGTGAAGACACTAAGGTAAGCAGGTCTGTGAAGAAATGTCATCAAACGTTATCTTGTTGATATCCAGGAATAGCGGCGTTACTTATTTGTTCAAATCGAAAAGACATACTGATTCTCTGTCATAAATCTCATTATCTCGCTGTAGTCAATGCTCAAATTGAGTCTAAAATCAATGGGAAGAAAAGACATCCTTGAAACACAGTGCTCGATTAACTTCAGAGAGTCAGTTGTCTAAAACGGTGTTATAATGAGGCAAAATAAACTTTGTTAAAAAGAATGCGGCATTAACGAGTTTTTGGACCAGTTCACAAAACAGTGCTGTGATGTGGTTAGCACTGTAGCTATAGGTGACATTCGAAAAAAACCTTCCCACGGTTTCTTAGTTTATGCCTTGGCCAAATGGCGTTCTGGTGCCTCCCATGTGTTTTACCGAGTGTTAGCGCTGCACAGGAATGAGGCAAAGCCCATGCAGCGAGCACACGTGACAGGTTAACCGAGAGCAACGTCTTGGCTGGTTATCGGAAAACCGTCATGTGCTGTACTGTTCGGAGCACTGACCTCTGAGAAGCTGAACGGTGGATCAGAGGCTGATTTTGGGCCAGACGCTAGTGGCTACCCACCAGAACAAGATAAATTGACCTTCCTGGCTGATTATGTGGGTTCGGGGTTGAAGAATGCATAAGATAACAGGCAGAACATGGGGTAAAGTTTACTACGGGCTTATGATAAATGCTATTTAGTAGAGAGATTGTTTACAGAGATGCATCGCATTGGGGTTTTATTAAATACCCGTTCAGTGGAAACTGATAAAGACAGACCATTCTCTGTGTTTATTTAGCCATCTGGGAACTCACTGAATGAGACACACTGTAAACACAGCTCGTGCGGCAGTAATTCAGAGTTACTGCTGGATCGCGCAGGAATTCCAGATGCCCTCAGGACCAGACCTCCTTCTACAGCAAAGCTGTCATAACCATGAGCTACTGTTCCATTCCTTCAAGCCTCCTCTGGTCTGGTATTTTATTGGGGGGGGTCAGTGAGAAAAATCCAGTGGTTTACTTTTCCTTACGAGCACCACTCTTAAAATTAGAGCCGTTCGACAGGCAGGGGAAGTTATCTGGTGAGCTCACGTGCCCACCAACCTCTATGCCTATAATCCGGGCTGGCGAGAGTGTCCCAATCCTGCAGAGAGCACATTCCCACACCTGTCTGATATGAATGTGCCCCGTGTGATTACAGGGGCATCTGGTTTGAGCCAAAGATATATTTAGGATGAGATGGATTTCAGACAAAAGCTCTTCTAGGATTTCTCTCCAACTCCAATTCTGGGAAGAAGAACAGGTGCCTGTACAGTGCACAGGAAGGAAACAGAAATGAATAAAGGAAGCCATGGCCAAGACTGGCAATATAAATAGCCACACACACACACACACACACATTTATGGATAAATGCATCCAATTTTTTAAGCTCATCTTGGCACTCTGTATGTTCATTTTAGAATGTGTATACTAAACTAACAGGTCCCTCTGTTGCATTCTTGAAGAGCAAATCGATTTAAAACATACGTATGATCAGGTAAACACATCCGCACACTTTAAAAATGCCCCCCGGTTAAACTATTTGTAGAGTCGTTTTAGCAGAGGAGTATACTAATACACTAGCGTGTACCAGATGGCTGCATCATGCTGACACCGACCCTTCAGAGGGAGACAGCTAAATATTTTGGGTTTTATGTTGCATGTATAAAGCCTGCAAGATTGGCCATCTTCCATTTTTTTTTAAGAAGGCATTTCAAGTTTTGCTATAGCCCATAACAGTGTAGTAATCCCACAGTGAAATGTCATTGAGCTGACACTTACAGAGAGGACAACGGGACGTTTAGAGGAAAATTCTATAGACGCTGTCACGACTTCCCGAGAAAGGTAAAATGGCCAGTGATTTCAAATGTATTTATTCAGCAGACGTTTTATCAACAACAGCTTACAGGCATAATAAGGGCTTTAAGCAATGGTCTGCAGAGCATTGATGTTGGAGAAATTTGAGTAAGTTCTCTTGTGTACCTTCTCTACCTGTGTGAGATCCAACAGTTTCACTCAATAATATGAGAGTACAACAGCTGCATGTGGAATATACTGTACTAGTAAAGATAGAGTGTGGCAGTTTAATATTCAATGAATTGCTGTCAGTCTTACATCTAATTATAAGCATACAAATGACCTAATAGTAGCCACCAGGAATTATGTGATTTAAATGCATTGGACCAATACTGTGTAGATATTCCATGTTCTGGTTTCACTGTGCCACTTTTGGACATGAATGACATGTCACCACCATGTTGCTTTGGAAAACATGCCTCCCCAGGGCAGTGTTTAAGTTCACCTTGCTCCGACTGCTCACGTCAGCTTTAACTTCTGAGTGGGCGGCCACCACATTCAGGGAATTCTGGGAAACGATCTGCGCGATCTAGGAAGGATGATTTAGTGGAGCTGAGAGGTTAATTGTCACCTCTTTAGAGCCTTTTGAAGTATAAGCCATTTCTTCATGAATTAGTAACAGCTGCTGAGTAATGAATAGGGTCAGCCGGGAAGGGGGGGCGGGGGGCAGTGCCAGAGGACTATTCCAATCTGAAGCATTCACCGCGCTTGTAAATTAATTAATGACATCCAGATTGCATCTTATTTTCATATTTATGTACATATTTAATCTAAAAAGCTGTGAAAGCATACAATTAAAAATGAACTTTTACGTTTAGTGAGTTTTCAAGTAAAATGTGTTTAACAGTAAAAAAAAAAGAGGGAACTGGGATTTTAATATGAAAAATACATTTTAATAGATTTTAATTCTATTTCCCGAAAGCTAAGTACTGAAACAGAATGAGGCTCGAATGTTTTTCATGCTTTCTTAGGAAAAATATCGAGCGATGGTCAGGGTAACAAAGGATGATTTCCTTGCAAAAGTCTATTACAGCTGTGAACGGTGCAACCATAATCATAGAATATGTGGCTCGATTGAATCCACAGTTCCATCCGTAGTGGGTAATCACTTTGGCCAAATTATCCTCACTTCTTTTTGGCATCTATAGGCAAAACATGCCGATGATTATAACTCAAATATTTGATACTGGGTTACGATAAAAATATTTCATACAAAACATACTCCAGAGCACTTTTGAGAGCAATAACTAAATCAGTGTGCTTCTTAGATCTAGAAGATATGGGCGGTTTATAGAAGATGTCTGAATCAAATGGATGGAGTCAATAACAGCCTAGTTTTTTTTTTCATTTCAGACGGATGATGCATGCATCCTGATGTTGTGAGTGTAACAAGGCTGAGACTGATATGAGTATCAGTGTGAATCATTAAAGAATGACTCGGCACATGCAGGACAGAGAGTGGGAAAGAGAAATATTCACAAGACTCAAACCTGGGTTCTCCACAGTATAGTTAATGAATCAATTTCCATATAATACCAAGAGTTTAAGTGTTTTATTACTGCGAGAAATCCAATTTTGTTTATACCTCCCTCCACCCAGACATGGTTATTCCATAGGGTTGTTGCATTTGAACTCATCACATTAAAAAAAAAAAAAAAAAAGTCATTGACTCTCATTAAAGAATTACCAATAAAGCAGAGCCAAATTCACCTTTAAGTACATTTCAGTGTGGTTGTAAATGGTAATGGCTAATTAAATTAAAGCAAATTACTTGGTATGAACTCCAAGCCTTGAACCAGGCTATTGTACATGAGTCACTGAAGATGACTCAAGCCGTGAGGAGGACTTACGGCACAGCCAATCTTGAGTGGTGAAATCAGTGGAGGACAAAGAATGGCCTATGTGTTACAGGATGTCTCAAAGCTGAGAGCCAAGAGAATTGTCTTCTTACCTCGCTCAGGACATTCCTGTCTTTTAGAACAGCAGCCATTTTACTCAGCAGGTCTGTGTTGGTTTTCATCATCTGAAATTATTGCAGTTGCAAATTTCAGTTGATGCTGCTGTTCTCTATAAGAATCATTTTATTTTCCAAAATTTTATCCTACGATATTTAAAACTCCACATTTTGATTAAATTGTCTCACAAGAACATAAAATGAAATGTAAACCAAACACTACCGACCAAAAAATTCGGCCAATTATTAGCATCTCTTCAGTATTGTGTCTGTTTTTTGTTGGCTCTCTGTTTCTTCCTGTGGACACGTTCCTACCAAGTAGTCCTACACAGCGACCTCCATCATCTGGGGCCCTCGTCACATGTGCCCTGGGAGTACGGTCCATTGGTCCAGAGTTACTACCTGACAATGGGTTATGAATAAACTCACCTCGTCTCCTGGCAGAGTCACCATTCTAGGGCTGCAAAAGAAGTGGTTATGGTTCATAAATGCTGCTTCTCTGGAGGTTCGATGCCCGCAAAACGTTGCAAGAATGCATCAGAAACAGCACATTGCGGATTGATGCATGCGATTATACACTAAAGAGGGCGTGGTTTTTAAACAGTGGTTAATGGAGACAAAACATATGATTTAAAATTGCATTTATCTTTTTAAGGAAATAGTGTTTTCACAGAAGGTCATATGGGTACTTTTTTGTTCTTTTTTTAACAACTATTTTATGCTGATAGCAGAGCTGTCACGAGACCTGTTTTAGGGGGGCATTAGCTCCCCCAAAAAATGTTCTTTAGCTCCCCAAAATAAGTGTACATCCTCAATTGTTTGAACTTGCAACCAGTCCAGCATAGTAAAGGCTTAGCCCCCCACTCATAAATCTCTGTTGAATATGCTCAAAACGCACATTATCTCAGGTGATAACTCTCATGGGACTACTAGAATGAGACTTCAAGAAAGATGGCATGCAAAAAAAAAACCTCACAAGTTACTGAACACTCAAGAGAATGCTGATCTGACCTTTTTTTTTAACTCTTCCCCTGAACGTACTAAGGGAAGAGCCCTTATCATTTCCATGGGCAATTGGACCCTGTCAGCTTACCCGCCTGTGGTGTGGCACAGTGTGCAAAGTCCTCAGGGCTAAGCAGGTATTTCACTCACCGTACGAACAAATGCAGACGTATGCCAGCCTCTCCCCTCTCCAATCCCGTCACTTGCCCTCACTTAAATGGCTGCCGTCATTTCGAAGACCACCATGTCGAGAATCCCGAAAAGCACAGAGGTACTTCTGAAGTTTTTTTTTTTTGTTTTTTTTTAAATGTACATTTTATCACAAGAGCGGTAATGTTTTAAAAGGATTCAATTCAAAAAAAAAAAACAAAAAAATGTTGTTAATCAGTATTCAGTGTTCTTTCCCCCCTTCAAATCACTCACAAGATATCAAAGTGGTCCTCTTAGCAGTATAACACTTTTCACTGCGTTTTCTTTACATGGTAATATATTAACTTTCTTCCCCATTGCTTTCATTAACTTTGAACGCTGTAACATTTGGGGACCTTTTGTCGACCAGTTTATTTATTATTACTTTTCAAAGAGCAATTAGCCTGCATGTGGATTTCGTTTTTGGGCAAACTGCTGAGCGGGCTGTACGGATCGAGTGTGCTGCTCTTTGAACCAGCACCGCTGCACCCTGTGATGTCTCGACCTCCTTTTTCTGTGGGAGACTGCAACACCCAGCAGCATGACCCAGTGGTGGCATGTTAATTAGAAATTCAATTCAAGACGTCAGAAATGAAGTCTAAAGAAAATTCATTAGCGTGCGCTGCTGGAAGTGCCATTTAAGCGGAACACATTTGGACTGGGATTAACATCCACAGTGGCATCTCTTGGACTATGCCATATGTTTAATAACATTGTCAATGATGTTTTAGTAGCTTCCATGTGGAAAGCAGAAATTTAAGAAGTCCAGCCTATATTTTTAGGACAAGCACTCTTCTAGGCTATTTGAAATAATGTATAACAGGCAATAAGGCTTTGTTTTGGGAGAGAACGTTGTCAAACAGGAAGAAAGGCATAATGCTCCTTGTAAGTCAGAGGAAATGAAAAGTGTATCTACCACTCCATCGTCTCCATGGGTGCTCATGACTACAATTTTTCTTCCATTCCCATCCCAAAATACGGCGAAGCTAGCTAGCTTCTTTTTACACTAATGCAGTGCCCAGCAAGGCTGCGATTTGGCCCCGGAAACGTCTCCCTCCAGCACTGAAAGAAACTCACGGGGCTTTTAATAAGAACAGAGCTGGCACTTTTGAAGGTTCCGCCCCTCTTACATTAGGTGTCACTCCTCATTGGTGTCAACAAATGTGACAATCCATCTTCATTTCAAGCGTGATTTATTTCCCAAGTTTTGACTGTTATATTTGGAAAATATGGTTTTGAGCAAACACAAAGGCAGTTGTTTTTATAAAAGAATATTTACAATTTCTCCCTGTCTCTCTAGATGTAAAATTCCTCATATTTGGTGATTGTGTGTAGGCTGAGGATTGATGATTCAGTCGCTTCAAAGGCTTTTCCATCAAGCAAACAGTTTATTTTCTTAATTTCATTCTTTTTTATGCCATTTTTCTATCTGTGTCTCAGAAAACAGGTTTCTTTTTTTTGCTTCTCTGGAAGAAAGCCTGATACGGACTTATTATTTATTCCTGGGAAAATTTAACCAAGCTGTGAATGGAAATTAGGTTGTGTTGTATTGTCCACGTGCCCAGCCAAACGAGGTGGTGAGGTATGCAGCCCTACGGTCCTGATAAGCCTCTGCCACAATCGATTTCCCGTGATCTGCGCTCAGCTTGCCCTGGATCCGTAACGGTATTTAGATGTACCAGGACACAGCTGATCCATGGATTCTCATTGGCTGAAGGCACGCATAAGGCCTGCCTGGACTGTCTGTGCCCCACGGCATCGTTCCGGTCCATATCCCTTACCCCTGGTGAATCCATGTGATTGGATTGGACATAAATGAAACACTCACTATTCTCCAGAACTCAGGTTCTGTGGAGTGGAGCTGTAAGTTTTCATTTATATAAAAGTCTAGAAAGTAGTGCAAGAAAAAAAAAAAAACCTTTATGCAAGAAGAAAAAAACTACTATTGAAAGTGTTGAAATGTTATTTTTTTGTAAAAGTCAGTGTTATTAATGATAGCCACCCATCCATCTTCCAAAACCACTAGTCCAGTACAGGCCCATACTGAATCTGCAGCCTATCTAAGTAAGAACCTTGCACAAAGTGGGGGACACCTAAAATTGCATACCAAGGGCAATCTACTTAAAGTGGATGTCTCTTGACCAGAGGAGAAGATTGGAGTGCTTAGAACAAACCAGACAGGAAGAACAAGCAAGATTCAAACCCACAATCCTGGAGGTGTGAGGCCCACTGTTACCCACTGAACCACCATGGCACTCTTAATGACAGCCATTGTTATTTATAAGTTGCTTAGAACATGCTTTTTCAGAATGATCTAGATGGAGCTCTATGCTTAGCCAATTTATTTTGCACTTAGCTGAAGGATCGACAGCTGGTCTGCTCCTCCTTTGAAACGGCATCATTGCCACGACAATTCTGACTGAAATTATTCTACCAGCCTATCTGTTTTGTTCTGTAAATCTGTAGAATGTTCCAGCAATTCCCTGTCAGCATTTTGGTTCTTTCTGGTTTATTTTTCGTCTCATGCTGTTGAAAATTTGTTTTGCGGTCAGAGGTTTTATTTTTTTTTTTTCCCTTTTGCGAATTACACGGTGCTTAAGACACTAGAGCCGATTAGGGAATTAATCACAGCGACGAATTTAATAGCTTCCTAGGCGAATGTGGAGGACACTGATGACGTCTTATAAAGAGCGTGTCAACACTGTAACTGGCCACACAGTGGCCTTCCTTAGTTAGCATTAGCATGTTTTTACAGGCAGTTTATGACTGTTTTAATGAAGGCTACAAATACCCTTTGCAACCTCACCTTACAGCTGCCCCACTCACTCCGGGGTCGAAGGGACAATCACATCACCATAATCTGAAGATGGACTCACTCTTTATCTTCGGGAATCTTTTACTCTAGCAATAAATGAAATTTTAATTATGGGGTAGTACAACAAGCCATTTTTGTCTTTAATTTCTTCATCTGGGAAGAATGTATTCAGATTGGGTATGTTATATGAAATCACCACGACTCTATCACACCCCTACACTTGACGATGTTCCGGAAAAAAAAATCATTCTCAGCATATCAAATAGGTGATATTGCTTTTGCAAATGAGTGATGGGGTACCTCTTTATGGGAACTGATAGGTTTTACAGCTCACTTTGGTCACGGGTTATGTAAGCAAAATCTGGATGCTTTGTCCTTGATGGAGAAATTTCTGAAATAAATGAAAGAGGTGTTTCCGAATTTTAAACTTTGATTTAGCAACCAGTTAAAGTAAAAATCACAAACGTCCACCATACATTACAGACACAAGGAAGCCTTGCATTGCCTGCAACCTGCCTTCCAATTTCCTGTCGTCCTGAGCTACGCGTCGTAAAATAAACTTGCGTCGTCTCCAGGTCCCTGATAAGAATCGGCAAAGTCGCTAATGTGTTGAAGAAACGACAGACGGGTTTGGATTGTGAGCATCTTTAAACACCTTTAAAAATGGAAAAGAATGATAGGAAAGGAGAGAGCTGGAAAGTAGGGCGAAACCTCTGGAGTGTGGGCAATGTGAATTATTAAAGGGGTATTCATTCTGCTGGATTACCCTTTGAGAACAAATGGAGTTTATCTTGTGGCTCATATCAGCAGCTTCATACCAGATAAATAATACTTAGCAGAAATGTTTTTTTTTTTTTTTTGCTTTTTGGATAGAGTACACCACAAATTATGTACTTTAGTTTTTTTTTGGCTAAAAAATAAGCATTTGGCAGCCTTTATATTTAGAATATTATGTGATTATACGTACTCTGAGAATGGGTAGGAAAATTTAACATAGGACCTTTATTCTGTACAAGACAGATTGTATAGCTGAAAAAGACTGCCCTCTGTGGCTTGTTTTTGCCTGTGACCATCTTTTGCATTATCAGATTTTGTGGTCACCATGGTCACCAATGGTCCATGTCCAGACACAGATGGTGGACATAATTACCCAGCAACCACCTCCTTAATGTCCTGGTGAAGCTGCAAAATGCTTCCGTGTAGCGCACTGAAGCATGCTGACAGGAGAGAGCCTTAAGGACCCGCTTGGTGGTCAGCGTAAAGTGACATTCGATAACCCATTTATGCTGCTGTCGCAAGGCAACGAAACGACGTCCTAAACTTAACAGGACGGCTTCAGGCGTCACCTCACAAGATCCCTGCGTGAAAGCTCTTGTTGCAGTTAAATTGACAATCAATACCTCATTTGCAGGGCCTTAGAAAGATCATAAACCCTTCTTCCAACTTGGACAAAATGATATAATGCTCTGGAACATGCCTTAAATCTCTATAATTTCTGTTGCTATGAAGGAATTTTATTGAGCTTGAAAAATAATCAAAACATTTTCATAGCTATAGGAGCAAGTATTTATGGGCACAATATTTACGGCCAATCAGTCTCCATTATCCTTTAAACTAGCCTTTAAGGCACACAATAATTCGCGTTTCATCAACCCCCGAAAGGAGGCCTGGGGATCAATGCTAGTCAAGTCAACATCTCTTAGAGTCTGGGGTGTCTGAAGAATCCTGTGAGATTTTGAAAGGTGGTTGAAGACAAATCAGAGATTTAACCATGGGTGTATGCATGCAGATTTCCTGGCAAGGAAGACGTTGGTCTGCTGTGTATTTTTCTTCCCTTGAACGTGCCCTGAATGTCTAAATTACAGGCTGATAACAAGCCATTCTCTGTCGCCAGAAGAATTTTAGCTCTAGGGCCTTGAGACAGACGTGTATTTTTAGCATGCCTGAAATAGACGTGGCTAAAACCGGCAGGGTTGCCTCCATAGCTGAGATAAAGGATGACTAGCGGGCTGCTAAATCAGCATTGTGACTCTACAACACAGCTTTGGCGAAGATGTCTGACTGCATTATTTACATTGCTGCTGTGAAGCACCGCAGATGGGCGGCCATATGTACTGTAGCCCGATCTGTAATTACACGGCTTTAGCATGAACAAAGCAATGTAAAAGATGATCATTACGTATTTTTATTTTTCAGATTTGTGAAGCACAGTGCTTTTCGCTGTTCCTTTTTTCCCTCCATCTCTCTTGTCCTCCCGGCTCTATTTGTGCCTCACATGTTGCAACGTGCCGTAATGAAGCCTGTTTAATTGTCCTCCCACCAACTCTCTGGGGCCTTAAATGTCAATTGCTCAGCAACAGTCTGTTTTTTTCCTTTTTTTTTGGTGACAGGGGTGCAGTTTTTGGCGGTTTGTTACTTAATAACTGGAAAAAAGTCAATAAGAAGTTCAGCGTGATAGCATGCCCACGCAGACCTGTGGTGTACGGAGCAACTGTTCTCGTACATAACTTGTGTTTGGTCTCCAACAGAATATACATTTGAGGATGAGAAAAAAAGTCTCCTTTTTGACTCTTGTCCTTTGAAATCCAGTAAAATGAAGTGAAGGTCTCCAGTCAAGCTTCCTGAGAGGTGACATCGTCTGGAGGTGGCCACAGATGGGCCTTTGATCACAGCTCTGTCTGTTTCATGTAAAAACTTCAGCAGCGAGTCGCACAATGTATGCGAATCACACAGAAAGTTATGAATATTCAATCGAACGCCCATCATCTTTACAGCCGCTATCTGCATTTAAAATGCGGTTGCTTTTCCAGTACAGCTGCTTTTGAGCTGCTACAGGTGGATGATGCCATGATAGCGCGCAAAAAATCGCTGGGTGGAGGACGGGACGCTATTCATCCATACTGGAATGGCAAGACAGACTTTTATATATTCCCACCAGTTAACCTGCCCAGACTATGACGTTTGACCCAGTCCACAGTCGTCGCCCTTCCGTAACTCAATACCCTGCCTTTCGATTTTTGAACGTATTTTTCCAGCATACTTACTGCAAAATTTTTATTTTCATTCTTCCTATCTGTTATTGTTACACCTGTTTCCTCTCATGCCCCAGAACAGAATTCCTGTTTTCACTTTTCTTCACCTGGCTTCATTTTCCCATCCTGGCCCTAGCAAGTTTCACGTCTATAATTTGGAAAATAAGTACTTCTCTAACTTTTTGAAGGGGACTGGTAAAATTTGCATGGGTACCGTAATCTAATTAGTAAACACAGCGAGCGAATTCCCCTCCCTGACACAAACGCAGTTCTCACATCGCAGGAAGCAAACATGTCGTGAATGAATGTGGGATGGGCACCAACATGGATGCACAAACAAAAACGTGCGTCTTTCTTCACCTTGTAAAGGCGACGCCGCAAAACCTGAGTTATCAATTTGTTCGTGATGTTTTTTTTCTCGTTTTTTAGAAAGAGGGAACTGCTTGGATTCCAGGTTTCTAAGGACTGTGTATTTCACAAGGTGAGGAAGGACGGCAAGGCTGGTACGGACGGCTTCCTAGAAGCATCCAATTTCGGGTCGAACAAACACCTGAACGTGGCCGCGGTCAGGGTGCACCTAAGCTCATGCATATTTCAGCGGTGAGCCACCTCCAGAGCCCTTGTCCCCAGGAGTTCTTTCAGTGCATGTCCACTGCTCCATTCTGTGATCCGATCTGCCAAGCAGAGCGCCTCTGAAGCTGCCAGGCTCCTGTTAACCATAGGGAACTTACGAGAGGGACTGTGATGCAGCCAGACAGACAGAAGTCCTAAACAGAGACTTTCTTTGGGGGAATATGACTCATCTGCCACTAAGTCCTCTCGACCTGTGTGAAGTTCTGTCAGGCTGCGGAGGAGGGGAGATGTGAAATGTGTATTTGGGAAGAAACAGCAAAGCGTGCTGAGTTATGAAGGGCCATAACCCTTTAAGGTACAGTTTACCTGGTAGACTCCCAGGAGACTTTGCAGTAAACGTGGAAGACCATTAGACACATGGAATACCAGGTGTCGTTAAATGTGACCCCCCCACCTTAGTCATGGGGTGGCACCATCTGAGCAGGTATTTATCCTACCAGAGTACCAGTGAGCCGACCTTAGCACATTTTGCAGGTTCTCTCAATACCAAGGTTGCTCCTCATTAAAAGGGAAAAGGGAAACATGAACATATTGCACCGCACGGGCGTTAGGGACCCATTCCAGAACCGGACACTAACATCATAGACTGTTCTTGTTTCGTTTCACCTCAGTCCACCCTGGCTGTCATATCAGTGCCAGCCCGCCTCAGCATTTCTGAAAGGATTCCGTTATGTTCACATGAGGCGTCTGTTGACGAGGTTCCAGCACAGGCTTAAACCCTCCAGGTCCCCATGTGATATGGGTCACTGCTGTGAAGCTGGCCCACTCGCCAAAGATGCCAACAAAAGGGGTGGCTTATCGCCTCGGCGCCACCCGGTACAATCCTGTCCCAAGTAATCCCGGCAATTTGATTCAGCATCCGGTACGACGTTTCAAATTTGTTGATAGCAAACTGTGACTAAAATGATTAACACCAACTGACTGTTTAAGAATTTATTTTTTATTTTTTTGGCCACACTGTGATGGGAATTAAAATGCAGTGAAATTTGATGAAGCTGTATGTATGTGTGGAGCGGGGTTAATGGCAGCGATGATGATGATGGCTGTCTTCTGAAATGTGGGAAGACTCTTTTTTTCTTACTAACCTGGGAGGATAGAGCAAAGCTACAGTAATAAGATTGTTGAGTTTGCAAATGGTCCTCCGCCTGCCATTGCTGAGTCGGCCTGCTAGGTCACTGTTTGAGACTTTGTTGCCAGAATAACCCTGCTTGAATAGGAGACTCATTAGAAGGCCACCTTGAGCAGGTTATTTCATACAGTCCAGACTGTACAATGAAACTCCATTACAATTTTCCAATATACAGTATGAAAAAAACAGGCTATGTATGCATCACGCATTGTACATACCTAGCTATAAAAATTCATTCTTGCTATCCCTCAACTTGTGAAGCAGCCGTATTTACAGGATATTTCCACTCTGTACCAGACATGTGCGGCACCTTGAGCGGGAGCCTGACAGACACGGGATAACGCACCATGAACCAGCGAGGTGTCATTTCGAGAATCCCGTAATGAGTGGATTACTTGCCAGCTCGCATTCTGTGTTTTATTAGCAGGCAGGTCTGCCAAAGAGGGGAGAGTGGGACAAGCCTCGGCATCGTGGCTGCGTGTTCAAGCTCTCTGACTTTACCACCATAATTCTGTTGACTGAAGCTGCTGGTCGCCAGTATCGCGGAACTGCGGTGATTATTTTCTCTTTATTTATTATTTATTATAAGCTCTTTTCCGGAAGGCTTGCCAGACAGCCTGGAGCTAGGCAAACAGCAAAACGGAAACAATAAGTAGCAAGTGAGTGGCCATAAAAACTACAGGTTGTCCGATCTGGGAATTGGTAATAGTCTCTAAATCCTGTGGTATTAGTTGAGGGTGGTCTTAGTTCTGCTCTTTAACATTTAATGATCTCACCCCGGCCTTTGGACATGATATCACGCACATTTTATTTCTGAATCTTTACCATTCTATACTCTTATGTGCTATGATAAATCTAGACAGCATATTAAAAAGCAGAGACATCACCCTGACAACCAAGGTCCGTATTGTCAAAGCTATGGTTTTCC
>JAACJT020000031.1:10750462-10794483 GCA_009936485.2 Gymnarchus niloticus | reverse complement strand
GCTAGCATATGTACACAAAATACCAAAATATGAATTGTAGTGTAAAATGAGGTAGGTAAAATGAGGTAGGTAGACCAGAGTCCATCTGCATGAAACATATTGCACGAGGAGAGCACCGAGCCGCTGCAACTCTGTGCGTCGCCATCTTGAACCGGAAGTCAGAAACAGTATTAGTACTAGTAACAGAATTAATGAATTTTAAATTGATGACTTTTAATGTTTCAAACCTTACATGAATAACAGTAGGGTTATCATGCCTAATAACAGACGTGTAAACATACATACAGAAAGCAAAGAAAACATGGCCCTGGCTTTGCTTGTGAGATTTGTGAAACTTCTCTCATAATCTTCATATTATTTGTCCGGTGAAGACAAGATTACATCATGGATCTGCTTGTGTGAAATCATGTTTTGATTCATTGTTCTCTGGAGTAAAACCTGTCTAATCTCTTGTTTTTTCTTGTTTTTTTTTTTATTTCTTCTTATCCTGCTCCTCGGCTGTCTCTGCAGCATCGGCAACAAAAAACAAAGGCAGAGGTGAGTGGTCTCTTCAGTATCTCGCTGTGCATGGCTTGGACATTAACCCCATGCTAAAAGCAAACGGTCCTCAATCTTTCAGCAGTTCAAGGGTGGCTCACCCTGCTTACACTGTGCCTCGTGCCTGCAGCTTCATCCTCGTTGCGCCTGTTTGTTCTTTACCAAAGCTCATTGCACAATTTCACCTCTACTGAATATTCTGTAGGATCAAAAGTTTCATCGATCAGCTTCATGATTATTAATTCACCATCATAAATTATACAGATGTACTCTAAGCCACTGACTGGCTCTTTGTGCTGAACTCATTCTGCAGAATGTGATCTTGGGAATCTGAAGACTGATCCAGCACAAGTTGTGACCTTAAATGCCAGTTGCCTCATCTGTTTTGCTTCGTTGGGTTTAGCTTTTTAGTTTAGCCATGTCTATTAATTTATTTTTCTCTAGAATTCAGCAGGGAAAAAAGATCAGTAGGTTCATTTCTATCCTCAAACCTCAAACAGAAAATATAATAATCAATACAGTCTTACTGAAAATGTCAAGTCTTGAAAGAGAACCATCCATTTTCATACAGACCTACATAAATCCTTCAGGGTTTTAAATGAGGTTTACAATGTGGTCTCTATTCTCCATTACCTCCCCAAATGCATTCCAGTTGTCTTTTCATATAGTCTTGTTGAGTGTTGTTAATTATCATTGGACTATATTTTGACAGAAAAAATTACAGGAGATATATTAATATACGTGAGTAAACTTCCGCGGTAGTTTTTTTATTGTAAACATGCTTTTGATTAAAAAGACATGTTACATATTTAGATATTCAAATCCAGGCACAGCTCTAACATCATGCAGTGCTTCCACACCTGTGAAGAAACGCCATATTATTAAAATCCTGTTACAGCATCACATGGGCAGTTATGAGTATGGAGTCGCTCACATTGTTCCATTTATTCAACAGGTCATTTTTATCTTCGCAGATCAGCCAACCGTGCACAGCGCATGAGAAATAAGATGCTACCAGGGTTAAAGGGCTGTTGAATTTTGCAAGGTTATGAAGAGATAAACTCATGAAAAGTTGCAAGGGGTAACTCAGCTTGCCTGAGCGAGAGCAGCGGGGTAACATCGACAGTGAGCTTCGCATTTTGGTGGCTGCATGCTCCCTAGGATTTCCATGGCTAATGCCTGGAGACGAGGGTCCGAAAGGAGAGTCGGAGGAGCCACTTTTCAATAGCCAACGTAGACCAGTAATGGGTTGTCCATCCCAGTCTGGGCTGCGATGGGTTATTGTTACTTTTGTAAATGTCGTAATAACACAAAATTACGTTGTTCCAGCGATCGTTTCGGAGCAGTGCAGCCGAAATTATAACATGATGTGCCACCCTAGGTGGAGTGCTGGTCGAGGTCAACGAAAAAGTCATTCATGGGTTCTGTCCCCCAGAAATGATGGAAAGTCAGACTGGTCATGACACATCACTTTTGGAAAAAAAAAAGAAAAGAAAAACCACTCCATCAAATCCTGTCGCCTCCCATTGCGGAAAGAGAGGCCAATGATTACCTCAGTTGAGCACCCTTGACTTGACAGGTATCTGAGGTCGGTCTTCAGGCAGGGGCCCATATGCTTGTAGTCGAAGAGTCATGTTGGGTCACACTCTCTTCAACAGGCTTGCGACTCTTTCTAGTCCCGGGTGCATCTGCAACGTGTTTGTTTACCTTCTCCCAGAGGCTGCAGTCTCCAATGATCCACTACTTTTCACGCCGCCAGATCTCAATCCCAAGGAACAAGTCAGACGAGGTCCCGTTTAATAAATGATTCACGAGCCGGCCTCGATGACCATCATCATTTTCTTCCAGCTGATGCTTTATAGAAAATCTATAGTGATGATAATGGGGAACGTCAAGAAGGTGTCGCTCTGCTTTCTTATATATAGTGAATTGTGTTGGCAGGGCACCAGGCCAGGGTTTACGCTGACCGTCAGTGATCCAAAGGCTTTTCACGCACAAA
The DNA here is from genome assembly GCA_009936485.2 of Gymnarchus niloticus. Taxonomy (NCBI): domain Eukaryota; kingdom Metazoa; phylum Chordata; class Actinopteri; order Osteoglossiformes; family Gymnarchidae; genus Gymnarchus; species Gymnarchus niloticus. The sequence continues at coordinate 10,791,947 of JAACJT020000031.1, read as the reverse complement.
ACAATGAGGTGAGACATTCTCATCCTCTCGTTTTTTACTCATCAATTCTGCACAGACCACTCCAGAGTATTTCATTCTTCTGCGTCAAGATCCTGGCTTTACCTTTGCGCTTCACTATCGGTCTTCGATGAAAGAGCCAGCCGTTTCAGCATTCGTGCTAATTTTAGCATTTATAACACTTTCAAGTGGATAGCCTTGTGCCTCTAAGGTTGTGGGGTCAATTTCTGCCATGCCTTTGTGTTCTTAGCAGGTGTGTGGAGTTTTGTGTAGCCTCCTCCGGTTCTCCATTGCACAGTCCAGAGTCATGCAGTTTAGGTGGAGTGGTGATGTAATGAATATGCGGACTGGATCTAAGTGCAGTCAGGGTCTTTAGTTGTAGTTAAAACAGGCAGGGTCAAAACCAGAATAGACAACATTTCTAAAAACGAGAGAGGCATCTAAAATGTAGTCATGGTCACAGACAAAGTGTCCAAACCCAGAAGAGAGCAATCGGTACAGGAAACAAATCCAAATCGCAAGACCAAATGTAAAACAGAGAACTAGCAGGAATCATACACAAGCAAACTCAATGCCAATGAATCACTCAGTAAAGGTGTAGGAATGCAATACCTCACAGTGAGACAAGGGAACTTCAAGTGATTTAAAGGATTCTTAATTGCCCACAACTGGACTCAGGGGTTGAGGAACAAGGGTAAGCTTGGCGTGACTGGATTGTGGCAGGAGTTGGGTGCGGCTAGCTTGGCATGGGCGTGGCAGGTGTCTCCATGCTGTCCTTACTGAGTATCTACTGAATATCCAGCTTCTTCGTAAACATGCATTGGATAAGTGCTGATGGAAATAGATGTATAGATGAATAAAAAAAAAATGTACTATAATGAAAGGTTTTTTTTTTGCTTTTGATGAAATAATGCTTCCATTATTTTTCCTGCGGAAAACCACAGACGACGTTTAACACAACTTAATATTGCATTACCTTAATTAGTTCTGTTGCAGATTCCTCTTACCAGACAAAATTACATACCCTGTTTTATTTTTTCTAATTCTTTAATATATATGAATATGTAATGAAGCATTCAGGTTAAGTACCTTTGCTTTAGAGTACAGGAGCAGTTCCCCCTACTGGGATCTGAACCTATAACCTTTCCACTACACCACCTCTGCCATCTGTTTCCCCATGTGTTTGTAGCACAGAAACAGCCTCGCCACAGGGTAAGCCAATCAAAGGCCAACGTGACAAATGATCCCACCCTCATTTACTGAGCTACAGCAAGCTGACGCTGTTCACTATCTGTTTTCAGAGCAATCCGGTTGTGCGTGTTGCTCTCTCCAGACAGGCGTTTCGGCTCGCTTTGCCCGCGTACCCCCCTTATAGCTCCATCTTCTCCGCTCGCTTTTGCGACAGTAATCGGTTATTATTAATTCCCTGCAATAATTATTAATTAGTGCGGGCAGAGAAAACAGGTGCGGGGATAATTAGGAGAGTTTTGGTTGTAAAAACAGGTAATTAACAGAGACAGGAGAAAGGGTGCCGTCGGAGCAGGGACCTGGACGCGTCAAGGGGACTTGATGTCAGGTGCTACATGCAGGGGCCGCGACTGTAAGAGTGCTGTGAGGAAGAGAGAGAGACAGCAATGGCTCCATTCTGGAGTCCTGCTCCCTCTTTACCTTCGACACCACCTCCTCTCGTTCTCCGGGACCTTCCTCTTCGCACGGGTGAGAAAACTGGGATGCCAGCTGGGCCTCCTGCCATGCAAAGCAATTATACCTTACCCACGGATCGGGGCCCGATGCCTGCCACCCGGCCAGGAGATAATGGATAGGCGTTTGGGAGAGAAGCAGGGGGCAGGAGGGGAGAATGAGCTTCTCCAGGAGATTCTTTCCACCGCATCTTCCAAAGTTCCCATGCATGGCCTGGTTATTTTACTTTCTTTCGTCTCTACCGGAAATTTACGAACCGTCCCCACAACACCATATGAGTTGGGTTGTGGCCGCGGCAAGCTCTGCCTCACCAACTCGACCTCCCTGCCAACAGCAACCCTATCTGTATTGGACCAAAGTACCTTCCAAAAACCATGATGCTCTTTCACCTGAACGTGAATCGAGACATTACCATCTCACATACTGAACAGTACAAGAGCTTTTATACGTAGAAATTATTCCTTTGTACAATGAGGACAAACTCCTTAAAAAAGCATATTCTTTTCCAACCTGGTGCAGCCGCTCCATGTAGATCCCAGCTGTTATTCTCCACCTCCCCACGTGCAACACTAGCAGTTCAAGGAAAGCGAGCTCAGTGTCAGATTCGGGGGTGGGGGGGGGATTGATGTAAAGAGACATTCTCTCTGGGGTGCTCAGAAGCCTCCGAATATGGGCAGCCCCCGTCAGCCAGGGAGAGGTTTTATTAACAAGACAGCACAGCCCCGTCTTGACCAGGAGGGTTTCAGTGAGCGAGGGGGGTGGACTTTTCAGACACAAGCGACGAACAGCAGTGTTCATGCTTGGCACGAGCTTGTCTCAGCATCCATACATCCACGAACGTAGACCCATTTTATTTTCTCATACAGAAAATGTATTTCTGGTTACCTCATGTAAATGTGCAAACAATATGAAACCAAAAAGCCACTTTCATCATTATATACATCTATTGTAAACCTTTTCTTAAGCCCAGGTAGAATTCCAAGACCTTCTAGAAACACTACAACCCATGGACAGTCATCTTAAAAGGTCATTAACCTCAATCTGCATATCTCTGCACTGGGATGTGTCTTCCTAGCCTCCGGTAGTGCAACATTTCAAGGCCTCCACTTTAAACATCATTTCAAAAAGGAGTCAGAACTGTTTAAACTTACTCCGTCATGAAAAAATGAGATCCGGCTGCCCTGGCCACTTCCATAGCACCACAAGTTCTCTCTTTCAATCCTCCCTGATTCCATTTTTGGGCCCCGGCCAATAAGGGGCCTCTAAACAAGTTTAGGAGGCTAATAATAGCTTATCTGCAGTGATTGACATGGAAGGTTTGGTGCTTTTGACAGTGGCAAAGGGGAAGGATGTTATCCATTTCGTAATTCAGATAGCCATCTGCTTTTTATTGAATTACTCCTTTTATTTGGATGAAGGTAACCTGAGTCTTTATTTAACATAGTAAAAATCTGGCCTTCAGACATAGTTAATTATTGCTGCCTCTTTTTTTCTTCTGTGGATCCAAATTTGCTGTTACTGACAGCTTGATTATAGTCTCTATCCTGAGCTGGTCACCACTAATAAAATCATGGAATAATTAAATATTTACATTACACATATTTGTTTACAATTACTCAGCATCTGTTGTCTGATATAATGAGAAAGAAATTGCCTCGTCTGCATTTGGGGTTCTGTAATTAATTTCTGAAATGAAAAAAAAAAAATTATTCAAATCTTATTTGAAGATTTTGCTGCTCAGCTAATGAGAATCTTTTCTGTGCTTAATTTAATTAGTTTTAACTTTGTTCTACATGATGGTACTTTCAGAAAATCTAGATTCCCAGGAAGGCAACAAAATAATGAAAAAATAGATTTTTTTTACATACAGAAAAACTCTCACTGTAACCCATTTATGTCAAAATTTCTTCCTCGTTGCATACATGAATTCTTTTAATATAAATTAGTTTTGAAAAGTAATCTTGGAGCTATGTTGTGGCAGTGGTAAAGTTTCTGTGCATGTGTATAAAATAAATCAAATCACACACAGTAAGCTACCAGAGCTGGTTGTGTCAAATGTTTAATAAGCAGCGAGAGGATTGTATGCTGTTTTCCTGTCTAAACTATAAAAAATAAATGTGTTCATTTCCAAAACAGAATAAAATCCTGAATGGGCTAAATCGTTTTTTTTTATTATTGTTGGATCATTGCTTTCTATTGTATTGTTACCACGTAGGTTTTGAAGTGGGTTTATCAATTAATATCTTTGCACAATGGATGATAGGCTTCTGTTAAGGTTAATTTAAGGTTTTCTGGGTTGTTTTTAGATGCCTGTTTGTATTGTTGTGAACTGAATTTGAGCTTGTGGTTTGTAGCTGCAAAGCGTGAGTCCTACTTCACACAGCGCTTAAAGCATAACAATCACATAACAAGTATTAAATTTATCCACAGCACTACTTACCATAAGATCAACAAAGTTTTAATATGTGAAACTATCCTGGTTAAATTTTGAATCATCATATACTCACAAAGATTACGTTGGTAGCAATTAACGCGTGTAAAGGTTATGATAGATATGGCAGGTTCTGACTGAGAGGCAAACGTCAGAGGTGAACAAATTCAAAAGGGGGCCTTTATTGTGTAGCAATCAGCTATTTCTATAAAGGGGTTGGTGCCGGTGAGAGAGTGTGGGTTAGCCAGCCCCGCACCACAAATTCAGAACCTCGGACAGCAGCCATGAGTCTTGTCGGTATGAGGCCAGCCATCCCAGAGCGGTGCCGTTACAGTATAAAAAATGTGTATCCAAAGCTGCGTGTCAAGGTATGAATGAAACACTCCATGGGGAAGAAAATAGACTTACATATTTGCATTTCACGTGTCTAACATACTAATATAGAATCTCGACACTGGATCAAATTAAAATGACTATTACAGTGTTTTACCAGGTTGATAAGGGATATAAAATGTCATAAAGAAAATTAAATCAACACAAGAAAATATGCTGTCCTTTCCCATTTCACTTGATGGGTGAGTTCATTTAATTTAATTTGGAATTATTTTTGATCCTAGCTTTGATTTGTTCAGCCAATGAAAAATGTGATTTTCATTCATTATTCTTTCTGTGAGCAATGATGCAATGGTTTTTGTGTGTTGGCAAAATTAATAAATTTTAGATTATAGGTGCATGACAGAACTCAATGCTGACAGAAGCCTGCTTATAACCAGAGCTCAGTACGTACCGCTCCCCAGGCAAATATAGCATACGGCTCACATGACATATTCTACTTTTCACCCTCAAATATCTGTCAGTGATATGCTTTCATAACCTGGTTCTGTTGACCTGTTTCTGTTTCTGTTATAGACAGCAGAAACAGATCGGAGCTAGCTAACTTGTTATAATTAACATCACACAGATTATCTGATGGGGAACATGTACAGACATGTTCTGATGTTCTGGAGGGTAAGGTGGGCTGTCTATCCTAAAGGTGCCCCTGTGGCTTTAGCTCCTGTTAGTGCCGCTGCTGGAGGATGTTTCCTAGGAGTGCGGACTCCTCTCATCTGCTTTGAAAAATAGGGCCACCGTTTTGGATTTTCCTCACGATGAACAGGAGGTTAACTGGCTACTGATGATGCATGTTTCTATCTTTGTGTCACACACACATACGCACCTCTGCTCTGAACAATGCATTTATAGATGAAGACTTTGAATACCAATTAATATAAAAAAATCTCAGCAAAAGTGGAAACTGGTTACTTAACTGTGTTTAACGGCCTTTACTCCGATTGTCCAGGTTAAAAATCAAGGAAAGGCAGCTTCACAAATTGCTGTTTGAGTTGTCTCTCACATACACACATTTGACAGTGGCAGTGTAGTTTTTATATTTTGAATATGACTGTATTTTTTGTTTTCAATATACTGTTAATTCTACATGCGAGTAGTATTAATTCCTATGTATTGACTAAGATTGAAAGCTATTTTAAACTTCATTTATCCTACTCTTTTCAACTCATCAAACCTTTCACCACAACACTGAAAACTAAAATTAAACTAAAACCAGTTGTTTTCAGGAAATAAAAACAAACGTAAAATTATTAATGCACTCATTCACCGAAGCTAAACTGAAATTGAAAATGCAAATTAAAAAACTAAATCGAAATAAAACTTTCTGAAAATTTCAATACTCTAATAAGCCTAGTGCTTGAAAAGGAATTTGTGTTGCTCATTCTAAGCAAATATTATGATCTTTTCCTGTACCTCTGTGACTGTTACATGTAAATATGTGCAGTTGTCAACAGTGATGTTATTATTTATTGGCACTTATTTCTGATCTCATTACCTTGCAGTTGTCTCTGTAGTCTGAAGAATGTATGTGTGCATACATGTGACAAACTTTGAATTATGAATGTTAACACTTCACCTCTGAAAGAGTAAAAAACAAGATCCGCATAGAATCGCTGACTTTCATTTCTGTTGTGCTAAGATGAAGGAGAGATAGGTTCCCCATTCATTCATCCAGCCATTTTCCATTAAAGGGTTGCGATCTGTATAAGCACAGATATATACTGTTTATACTGTATAACAACCTGATTTTTTTTTTATTTATTTTACAAATCACCTTTGAAATTTTCACGGATGGCTCATTTGGACATAAAAAAATTATATCTGGTTGATCTTGGAGAACACTGACTACGTTTCCACTCCAACAAACTCAGGACTCAAAATGAGACTGCAGTAAGATGTCAAGTGTTTCCTCTCCAGACATCTGTTGAGTTGCATATCTTTATTATTTCTCATGGCACTTTCCAATTCCTCATTTAAAATGCACCCAATATTCAAAGATCAAACCATCTTCAAACCATCTATTGAATTCACAGTCATGGTGGAGCTGAGCCTTTCCCAGGCAGCACAATGATCCATGCAGACAAGCACACTAGATGGGATTCCAGTCCATTATACGCACAAAATCACACACTATTAGCAGAAACGTGTTTCTGTGGTCTGTGGGAGGAAACAAGAGTAACCACAGAAAACCTGGACATCATGAGGAAAGCATACAAACTCCAAGCACTTACAGCGTGGGGACAATATTCACAGATTTGAGCTGAAAATAATATATGCCATGCTTCCTCCCATAAACGAAACCGTATATATTATGCAAAATGTTTGGGAAAATATTTGAGGGAATATGAAGAGCTCCTTTAAGGATTAGGGCTGAAATGATAAAACTCGTACCGTCTGTAGCCAAAATGCGCAGCATCTTTGTATTTCAAACCTTACATACATCGAGTGTTCCTAGATGGTCCCTGCCAAGCTTACCCTATTTAAACAGTACCAGCTACACAAGCAAACATGCGATTAAGACAGGCATTCCCCTCTGATCTCTTCGAAAGTTACACATGCGTGTGCACACACAAGGTCTTCGAGGTTCTTAACAAGTTGGATTTTTTGCAAACGATTCTTTTGTGGTTAGAAGGCAAAACTATGACTGGATGCCTTCAAAGAGGTACAGCGGTGTGGGACCGGATCATGTAACGTGGTCTCGGATCAGACGTTTACGCATCCGGTCCCTACGGGCCATAACTGTCGGTCGTTAGTGCTACCGGTTCATCGATGGAGAAGTGCTGTGGAGACGGAAATTAGCTTGGAAGGAGAGGGCAGGATGAGTTAGGTACTGCACTGACCATAATCCGATTGAACTCGGGGAATGTGCCGAAGAGATGAGCTAGTGTTCCTTTTGATTTGCTTTTACGGGAACATAATAAGCTATGAAAATTAGCCACTAATAGGAGCAGATCAGGGCTGTGGTATCTGCCGTTACCTCCTCATACTGTAGATTGCCTGGGCTCTTGTCTGTTGTCTGAAGGTTTGTGTCTGTGAGGGGTGGGGGAGTTATGGGGTAGATGGCTTCAGAGCACAAACAGATGGGTTCCCTACGGTAATTTCCTTTTGTTTTAATTATTCATAGGTAATGAATTAAGATGAAGTTTTGTTCTCCAAATCAATGTTCTTAGTTTTTCAGCTTCCTGCCCCTGCCTGCAGTTTACCTGCTGCGGCAGTGGGCCGGCCTCTCGTCAAGAGGCTGCATCCCATTATTTGGTGCAGTCGGCCGAGACGGGACTCTCATCTGTGGTGCGCGTGCCTCATTATGTTCCCATCTAGAGGGGCCATATTTCCAACTTTCTGCTTAGGAGAGAGAGGGGAGAGGAAAAAGGAGAAAAAAGCCCAACAAAGTGGCATTCAAGTGAGGGCAGTTTTTCATAAACATCATTCCAGTCAATGGTTGGGTTTTAATTTTTTTTTTTCCTTTCTTCTGTGGTGTGACAATTTGGTGCCCATCCCGTCAGATGAGACACCCCTCTTAATGCAAGATGGAATGGGTTTCCGTCAGACAGGGATGGGCGAGTGAAATACAGAAATACGGTGGTTATTTTACAATCAGAACAATCAATTGCAATCACCTGGCTAATCTATGGAAAGGGGTATGTGCAACATCAAAGCGGGAGAGAGATATTTATACCTCATGAGTCCTGCATGAATAATACATTCTGCTTAGTCGAAGTAATATAGATTAATTTCTTTGTGTCTGTTTTTCATCTCCAGCTCACACTGTTAACTGCAGGATGCTTTAATCAATACAGTCCCATGCCTCCTACTTTCTCGCACGTCAAACCAAGAAGGCGCCGGCACTGATTGCCTCATCTAAACAGGCAGATGTTTCTCCCAAGCTGACATCCACCATTGTTTCCCACTTGTACGCGTAGCATTCCTAGTCCATCCATATCCATACAAGATTGCTCTGAATTTGGGTGCAGGTTACAGCTGTGAGATGACTGGACCCTGGCTGCCTTTAAGATTCATAAAATCGGCTGTATACGTTCAGGTAGCATGTACTGCAAAGCACGAGTCTGAGAGTAAACCAATCATCTCACAAATTCTGGGTATTATGAATCCTGTACAGACTGGATTTGTACATGCAGTTATAATATTCAGTTCAGTTCAATTTATTTACATAGCGCCTTTAAAAAGAGGCACTGTCACAAAGGGTTTTACATAGTCCCAGGCCCAGGGTCCCCAGAGAGTAAGCCAATGGCGACAGTGGCAAGGAAAAACTCCCTCAGAAGGAACAAACCTTGGGAGGAACCAGACTCAAGGGGGAAGCCCATCCTCCTCTGGCCAGCACCGGGCTGAACAAATTCATTAATACCAATAAGAACAACAATGTTGTAACAGTCAGGAGGACAACAGGGTATTGGAGGATGCAGTTAGGTGAGCAGAGCAGGTTTGGTGGCTCAGAAGGCAGCAAGCCGGTCAGTGTGGACAGCTGAAGTGGAGGGAGGGTCTAGTAAGCCAGCAGACAATACGGGGGTCTCTTGAATCTGAACCTCCAAGGGAAGCACCCCATAAAGGGGGGCATGGGGGAAAGAGAATGTGTATGAGCAGAGCAGTCATTTAAGGTGGCAGAATAATGGGAAATAAAATAGCAAGCAAAATATTAAGAGCCCCAGCATAACTATGAGGGAGAGACCAGCGGGGACACAGGCATGAGGAATTCTTGAATGCCAGCACTCCAACAACACACAGAACATACAAAGCAGGAGTGACAAAATAGCTCATCCAAAGTCAATGGCACTGATCCCCAGCCAGCTCTACACCTCAGCCTATAGCCTAGTTGGGGAGTGAGTAGCTACCTAAGGTCTATGTAGGCTAGACTAAATACATATGACACTTACACATTGTTTAATGCATTTTTTTAGTTTTCATTTTATTGTCAAACTGTCATACCTAAGACGTACTGTATATAACATATATATCTGAGGACCAAAACTAGCTCATAGGGTCATGGTGAACTTGGAGCCAACTCAGAAGGAACTGGGCGTTAGTCACATGGCATCATGGATCTCCATCATCAGAGTTACATGTCCGTTATTTTACAATCCCCTGGTTTAAATCTACAAAATCAGCCGTGGTGATCCTCCTCCCCACAATTCCTTTTAAGGGTCCTCGAGACTCTTCAGTCTAGCCGAAGTTTAAAATTCTGTTCCACGAGGTGCAGACTATAGTTTCATACAAACCGCCCCCTGCACAGCCTTCATTATCAGCCTGATTATCAGGTAGAAGGTCACAGCCCTGGCTTGGGCTGCCATCTATTTCTTCCTGATTCATTCAGATTAGTCTCATTTTTTCTTTTGTCATCCCCGCCTCCTACAAAGTAGCCTCAACTCTCATCCCAGTACAATCTTAATACCTGCTTATCTTCTTAAACTGATGTGAAAGATATATCAAACTTCTAATGTCTTATTACAGTTTTGTAGCAAAAAAGAAATGGTATTCTTACCATTTTAGTGGCAGTCTGGTCTTTTACTTTTCTACAATCTACTTTATAACTAAGCCTTATGAAAAATCTTTCAGCACTACCTTGACTCACTTTAAATAATGCGTTTGAAAAAATGACTATTACAAGCCCTTAATTGCACACATAAAAGGAAGTTATGAGAGAAATTGGTATTACTGCCACTGACCAATACAAAATTGCTTCTATTTTCTGTGCTGCAGACTAAGTGCAAATTTAGAAAATAATGAATGAACTTTATGTTCTTTGTCTGCTACTTAAAAACAATGAAACTGAACAAACAAAGAAAAAATTTCCTTGATGTTCAGCCAACTTAAGTGTCGCCTGCCATTGAAATTTTGCACTCCTCCTGTTCCAGGTGTATCTGAATGGAAAGATAAGGTGACATTCTTGTCCTAAAGGCTGCGACGGCCAATGGTCTGCCAGCTGTCCAAGCGTAAATATTGACAGATCTTAACCTCTCGTTACATGGCTCCCCTCATTTTCCTCTCCTGGTAATCAGGTGCAATGGTGCATGTGCATTAAAGTGGACAACCTGCCCCCCCCCCGGCACCATGGCGTACGATCTCTGCGTGACACTGCTATCACTAATGCGTTATCCATGACTATTTTCTGCCCACCCTGACCGATCACCACGGTGACCTCAGTGGCATCCCAGGGGATGTCTAGTTTCAGATCTTGCCCCAGATGACCTGCCCTGATGTGACGGCATTTGCCAGCCCTATGCGCCTACTTACTCCCTTTTCATTAGCACCCCTATACCTGACCCCCCCCACACACTTCCAGGCTGCCCCCATCGACACTCTGCTGTCTGTGAGATATGAGGGCATCTTCTCTGCTGTTTCACAGCCCCCTCCCCTGACATTCTTCCAGACCCCTGCTCCTTCTTATCTGCTGGTCTTGGTATCCCTGTGATGAGACCGTCTTGGTCCCTGCCTTGATAGACTGCGAAGATCACTGGAGTCTGTCATTACATGCAATAATGTCACACAAAAAATTTGGCTGGTCCTTTTGGCTTTGGGCTCCGTTACCATTTGGATGAACATTCTCACTAAAATAATTCAGTCCTGGTCAGTCTACAACTACCAAAAAGAGGAGAACATGAAACCAAGGCACACACTGCCAGGGACAGGATCCGAATCCCTAACCATGGTGGCATGAGGACCCAGTGCTTCCAGTTCCAACAGCTTGCCTCCAGTTAGGCTTGTCATTGTTTACAGCAGTATGCTGCTATTGCATTACTGCATCTGTCCATAAAGCAGTATGAAATTTGTATATGCTTATGCAGGATTTACTCACTTAGATAAACAATTTGAACAGTTTAGATTATTGCCATAATTATGAATTGGAAACATCCATCTTCCAACCTGTTGTCAGGGCCCCTGGTTGGGGAGGTCGGGGGTTTGGTGCCTACCCTAGGCAACATAGGGTGCAAGGGTACACTCTGGATGGGATGCCACTTCATTGCAGGGCTTAGTCATTCGCGATGGACAATTTAGACATGCCAGTTAGCCTAATGGCACATCTTTGGACTGTGGGAGGAAACCAGTGAGACATCGGGAGGACGTGTGAACTCCACACACAGAAAAGAGGTGGGATTTTAACTCTGGAGGTGTGAGGCAACAGTGCTACTAAGCTGACCATATTTTATTAAGTACCTTGTTGAGTCCCAAATACATGTAGTTAGGCTAATAGGCATTTCTAAATTACCCATAGTCTATAGATTTCTCCCTGTTATGGACTGGCATCCCATCCAGGGTGCACCCCAGTCTTGTACCTTGTGCTGCTTAAAGATAGGCTTCAGGCTCTACATGACCCTGACCTGGACACATCATACCAGGGAAGAAAGATGAGCATTTAAATATGAGTTTTTCTCCCATATACTTACATGGTGGTCATTCGTATATCTTATGTGTATTTGACTGCATTGTGCTGGTGTGGTGGTACCGACTGTGGTCGTATCCTGCATGTTTTCCATGTGCTTGCGAGGCTCTCCTCCAATGAATTGCCCCTAGTGCATCTTTGTAAGTGTGAGCATGCCTGCTCTCTAATGGATTGGCATCCCACACCAGATGTCCCCTGCTTCATGCCATACGCCTCCTATGATAGCTTCGCCATCACCCAACGCTGAAAATCTGGAAAGTGGATGAACATATTCATCTTACAATAGAATATTTCTTGATATATGACAATGTATTTTTGTTACATTGTGGAAAACTGCCATCTTCTTTCCCCCGGAGTAGACATTCAACTTCTGTTGATAAAATTGGAGCTGGATGGAAATGCTCTTGCATGACTGCCTTGTTCGTGGATGTCATGAAGGCATACGGGAGCTCCGGGCATCTCAAGCGGAACCCAGGTGGAGATACAGAGCCACCAAGACGGTGCATGTGCTGGAAATTTCCAGGGCAAACTTCACTTGCTTTTGCCTTTTTTTGGCTAGAGGCAATGCTGTGAAAAAAAAAAAAATAGAAAAGTTTTGCTGGCAAGCAGTTTGAGAAAAGGTTCCGGAAAAAAATTTACCGGAGATGTTCTCAGAAGAGAATTCATCACCGTTTCCCATTAGAGTCATTACCCAAAGAGCAAAAATTTGCATCAAGGTGATTTAGTAGAATTAAGCTGGAATGAACATAAATACATCTGCACTTGTTCAAGCAACTGAAAGGGCTTTATATTTTTGTATATTCTGTTTAATATGGGAATTATATTCTTTGTTTGTTACATGTGTTTATTTGTATATAGTATGAAAGGAGGATACTTACATAAAGTACTGAAGTTGTATACATTGTAGCTGTGATGAACTTGTGTTTTGTAATGGACTGGGACCACAGCTTCATGTCCTGTGATGAACTGGCATCCCAGCCTCATGTTCTGTGATGAACTGGTACCTCAGCCTCATGTCCTGTGATGAAGTGGCATCTTAGCCTCATGTTCTGTAATGGACTGGCATCCTAGCCGCATGTCCTGTGACTCTTATGTTCTGTGTAACCTGGGATAGGCTTGAGCCCCCACATCCCCAAGCCTGACCAGGATAAACAGTTAGAAAATGGATGGATGAATGGACAGATGGATGGATTATATGTGGTAAGAAATAAGGCTGTAACAGGATAACATCAATTGGGTGATTAATGAATGTAAGTTTTTAATTTGTTGATTATTGATATGAGGTTTTAACCAGTTGAAATACTGCTCAGTAAGTGGTCAGAGCCTTACAGGCAAGGTAGCAGTTCTGAGTTGTTGGTACAACACACCTGTGCAGTGTTGCTAGCAGATAATCTTGCTTGATATTAATTATTCCCCAAATTAGTGTCAGCAGTACGTCGCCGTGTTGTGTAAAAACAGTGCTGCGATATCAATTAAATTCCTCCAGTGTTATGAGTTAAATGCTTCCCACCCATCCCATGGGCGTTCAGTAAATCCATGAAGTGTTGGCCTGAAGAAGTGTCGCAATGGTGTCGCAAAAAAAGTGTACATTTTTTTCGCCCTGCTGGATCTTAAGCCCTCCCTGGGGGTGTTTCATTGTCTGTCACCCATGAAGAATGTGCCACTGGCTCCCAGCCTATAGGAACACCTGAGTTCAAGTTACTTGTTTCTCTCAGCTCTGTGGCCTAATCCGGGAGGTGAAATGTACGCAGAAATGCTGGTGTGATAACATCGGATTGCCTGCAGAGGTTTTGGCAGCAGCTGGAATGGGAAGTGCACTACTCCCAAGGTTGCATGGCAACTGACTGGCCCAGCCGAGCTGTGGTGACCGCCTCTATTTGGGTAATTCCATTAGCCGGAGCCAGGGGGCACCAGGGAGTCGAGGACGAGCACAGAAAACTTTGCAGGTGAACAGGGTTTACCCACACCCCTCCTTCGAGTGCGTTCCACTGTCTCCCGCAGGGTGCCATGATGAGTAGGTGGGCGCTCACGGCAGGCATACTTAAGCTGCGATGCTAGGCCAGCTAGCTGCATAGCTTTGGGGCTGTGAGCATATGGAGGCAGCCGGGGCAGTGACTGAAAGTCTGGAACTGTCAAGGGTGGCTGGAAGTTCAAAACTCTGGGGGCAATGGAAGGATTGGGCTTAAAAAAATTATTCTGATCTTCTGTATGCTTGGACTAGGCAGAAAACCTGAACAGCTTCCATGCAGACCTTCTTATATTAAAATTACACTTTTTATAATAAGTCTCTAATTGAATATATATGCGATACTGTCTCCATAGTCTTATGACACTATTTTAACTCTGTGCAAATCCATTCATTATTGCAAACTGATGTGGAACATTTGTGTCGATGGTTCGTGTCTTTTGGGGAGGAGCAGGGCAGATAGGCTGATTCTTTGGGGCAGACGGTGCAGCACACAGCCATGGAAGTACTTCCTCTCTACCCCTCATGAACCGTTCTCTCCATCTCCCCACATAGGCAGCCAGGTCCAGTTCCCCATCACACAAAACGTGACAGTGGCAGAGGGGGGGACGGCTGACATGACCTGCCGCGTGGATCACAATGACAACACCTCCCTCCAGTGGTCAAACCCTGCACAGCAGACGCTTTTCTTCGGGGACAAGAAAGGTGAGTGCGCCGGCGTGGCTCTGCTGGTGTCCTGCCCTGGCTGTTGTGTGATTTAATGCTTTGTGTCTTGCGTGAAATGGCAAAGATCTGGGAAATATTCCTACGCCCAGACCCTGAGCACCTGGAGCATAGTAAGCTTGCAAACAAGGTTTTGTCTCATCAGAAGGTCCTCGTTTCCTAAGAGACTAGCAGAACCTGCAGCTCTTTCTGCAGCTCCATCCAAGGCTCTGTACACATTACCAGAATTACACCTATAAATATTTGTACTTTTGACAAAATCTTTTCTTTTTTAAATGAAAGACATCAAATGACTTCTTCTGTCCGTCTGTTTCTGGTAGATCCTTTGTCACGTCACAGATTTAAACACCTATATTATTTTTAGCTGTTATGGACTTTATGCTATAAAAATCTTAATGCCGAATGTTATGATGTGTCGGGAACCTTGATAAGATAAAGGCTTTTATTAATGTAATGCTAACAGTATTGAAACATTTATAAAACGTTACTTGACTAGTTAGAATTTTTACCTCTGCTTCTGATTGCCCATTTCCGAGGTGTGAGCTTCCTTTGGGCTTGGGATGGTAGCACAGTGTTTGTATCCGTACATCAGAGGTTAGGGTGAAGGTTAATGCGTTCCCAATAGGAACACTAACCTATGTCCAGGAAGGATGCCCAGGGACTGAGGAATGCGTTTAGAGATTCTCCAGCCCTCAGAGGTCCATGAAAGCTGGAATCCCAGCCCTGAGGTGTTAAATCAAACCCTGAAACAATGTCCTATCTATATTGGACTCTCAATTTAAATCATAATTATTACATACCACCACTTCCTTGGAAATATACCTCAGGATGTAACAGATGAGCAACCTCTGTCCCCTAAATGTTGGCTACCACCCCAGACACCCTTTTATTTCAATTCCTGTCATAAGCATGCTGCAGAATTATGGTCCTTCATAGTTATGACAGGAGGGGCTGTGTCCCTTTGCATGAGATGTTAAATCCACTCAGCAAATATTGGTGTTCCATTCAAATCTGCAGGCATTTAAGTCTGTATGAATGATACACGTATGGCTGAACAGCTTTGACATTTAAAGCAAACGAGTAGTTACATGCACGCACATACAAGATGAAATGGAAAAGGGGGACATTAACAAGATTAATTGGTTCCTACAAATGGATGGGAATAAAAACTTGGTAGCGCTGAGATAAAAGGAACTTCATTTTGTTCTTTCAACCAGAAAGGGATTCAGATCAGGCCAACAAAAGCATAAACTCAGACTTTGTACACATAAGTTTAATATTTGGGTGGATAATTTTAATCGTAGAAATGCACTTTTAATTTGTACGATTTCCCCCCTTTCTGACACTCAAAAACCCATCACTGTAAAGTCAGGATGCACCCAAATGTTGTCTGTTGTTGAATGTCTTGTAGTAGGCAACAGGGAGTGTTGCCCTTTCCTTAAACTGTTTAATTTCTATTGTCAATACCAGGCTTTGTTAGTTTATGCCACATCAATTCTACTTACTTGACATATTGTCTGTGGTTGGAAGGGTAGTATATTGGTTTATTTGTGTACTTGGGGGAAAAAAAATAAAAACAGGTGAAAGATGTATTTAATGAAATGTCCCCCTCCCTTCTGTTACGGTGCCATCTGTTTCTTCAAACATCTTTTTGTCAGATATTAATGCTGGGCATTGGTGCCAAACTTAAAAAAAACAGCAACCTAAAGTGTCTTAATAAGTTCCTGGGTTTCTCACAGCAGCCAGGACACCTACAGAGCACCTTGGCATAAAATCAGAAAGTGCCTGGAATTCAGGTGATGGGATGTGACATGGGTGATCCATGAGGAGCTGGCGTTTGGTGTTTTGGGCATCTCCCACAAGAGATCAGGTGATTTCGAAGTCTTTCCATCAGACTTCAATGCCAATTTCACCATTCCCCCATGACAGATCATCAAGTTCAGCAATCTTCGTCCTTCTAACTAGTGCCAGACATGCTCCGAGCACCCCAAGATCTCTTCTTTGAGCCATGGTGGACAAAATAATGGTCAACTAGGTCCGTCCAGCATTTTGGAGGACAACCTGAAGTATGCCATAATGCCAACTGCTTAAATGAGGAACCACACGTGTTGGAACACCTGCTCTCACTGTAGTTTGTTTCCCTCATCCACTCAAGAGATTCCTTTATTTTGGCAGTTTTCTGCACAAGACTCATGGCCCAATAGTACACTTGGGGCTACCTGCTGATGCTGTACAAGAGTTACCAACACAATGTCAATCTACCTTCCTTTTATTTTCAGTTACTATTCTGACATTTTATCCAAAATGACTTACAGTTATTTTTACCCATTTAGACATGACAATACCCTTGGATCACACTGCTGGAATCCCACTTTTTTCCACAAGGCTCATAAATCACATTCAGTAGAACAGCCTACCAGGTGACACACATCAGAACAAATGGTGTGGCTGAAAGCATCTGGGGATGTAATTGGACGCCTTTGTCAAACACCGCCACTGAGTTACAGTGCGTTAATGCACTTCAGGTAATGTGCCAAGCGCGTTTTGATGACCTCTCGGGTTGGGTTGTTTTGCACCGCTAACGAGGTCCTTCAGTTATGACAAAAAAAAATGTATGCGCTGTTCTTGTCGAAAGAGAGGTTGTGATTTTCCCAACAATCTTGCCACCAGGAACATCATAACATACATTCGCGATGATGGCGTGACAGCTGTCTTAGTGGCAAAACTAAAATACCATTATGTTTACCTTCAGACTTGCGCAACTGCACACTTGATATTTACTGGGCCCGTTTGCTGGAACAGTCCACTGATTGACAAAACCAAACCTCACCCGTGTATTTAGGTCCAAGCATCACAGTGACAGGGAAACTCTTTGATCGGTACAATTAATAGCACCCGGGCTTTAGCGACAGAACCTAGCAGAAATGCTCCTTATTTATTGTTCTCTAGCATTTTTTGCATGGAAAGGCTGTTGAATTATTGACGAGGCATTAATATGTAGTCCATTTTATTGGATTCCGTCATGCTCCCTCCCAGTGTAGCGACAAATGGCTGCAGTCGTTCAAGGGGGATTTAACCTGGCAATGGACCCATTTTAAATGTAGCTCACCTCCAATTTAGTGGCACTTTATGGAGAGCAAATTGGCTTGTGAAGACTCTCCCGTTGTGATTTTCTCCTTTCACTCCACGTAACGGCACCCCGGGATACATGTGACATATCTGTCTGACACCGAAGTTCGCCATGTCACGGAGTAAATGCTTTAATGAGAGCGAACCCTCAAGAGGCACCCTCTCCCAATCTCAGATGGAGGGAGACGCATGGAGCGACTGAAGACCAGGGGAACAACAGCCACTGTCATCCCGGCGGGGTGGCATGATGAGGGACCGTTGGTTTTTTCTTTTGTGAAGAATCTGCAGGATCAAGCGTTTTAACCCCGGGTGCATCACAGCCTACAGCAATGCCGGCCGACTCAGCAGAGTTGGTTCAAGCTAGGAGAGGATGCCAAAATTCCCCATTCTTCTGTATTTGAAGTTTTACACATTCCAAACATTCAACTAGAGAATAGTTACCAAGGGCTTGGCTGAAGTGCGGAGCATTTGAGGAGAAATGGGCTTCCGCTTTGGGAAGGCTGATGCTGGACTGCTGAAGAAGCAAGTATGTAGAGTTGCCATTACTGGGAAGATTTTTAATTTTAATAATCACTTAAACTTGCGGCAGAGGGCAGCTCCAGCTCCAGTGCATGCTACAAAATGAGGTGTGTTACAAATAGTGGGAGGGTGCCATGCAGCACTGCACATTCCAGACTTATAACCTTCATACATTGCCACAAAGTTCATTCATCTAACAACCAATGGAGAGGACATCTTTTGAAAGAACAGTTTTTGTTTTGCCCCCCCCTTTACCACACCCCCCGGGTCTAACCAAGAGAAATATATTTTTGGTCCATCTCCATCAGAGCAGTCTAGCATGTTCGACCTCTTGCAGTGAGATGCAAGTGGTCCGTGAACAAAAGGGTACAGCTGGAGGTCCGGAATGGAATAGAAAGTGCTGTCCTTTGGAAAAGGTTGTATTTGCACTACAAATCTCTGGTACAGTAGGAGAGAACATTCACCGTCTGGGCTTCCTAAGAGGTGACCCTGAAATCAAACGCCCCCCGACCTCAGCGTTCCACAGGGGCGGACACATTTCGCCCCCTCCCAAGTATATACTTGATCGGAGTCTTTCATCTTCCTATGCCTGTTGCCCCAGTGACTCTGGAGGGCCCCCTTTAGTCGCCTCATGCTTGTTGCTTCATAGACTTTGGTTTATTCCCATGCCGCTGATCTGACTCATGACTGCAACAGTGGTTGACGTTCATAGAAATCACTTTCGGTTTAACCCCTAGGTCTTGAGTCAATGCAACTCTGTTTTTTTGTTAGGACCTGTCTGCTTTTTCATTGTGAGATCAGACGACAAGATACTTGAAGAAACAGATGACACCAGTGCATTTGTCTTTGAGTATTTTTTTTTCTCAGCAGATCCTGCAGATGGCGCAGTAGTTAAAGAACTGAATTTACGACAGCATCAGTGCTCATGTGATAAGACATACAAAGCATGCCAATCAGGAAAAAAAAAAAGCAGCATGTTATAATCTGTGATATGTTTGTTAATTTTTTGTCTGTGTAGTCTTACCTCAGTGGTAAATCATGTGATTGCTTTGTTTAGTCATTCAAATGTTGCCCCATGTGACCTCTGCTTACTTGTTTGCCTCCATTTTTGGGGGCATTTTTTAAGCAGAATATTGTTCCCTTAGTTTGCTTCTTTTCCGTAATTACAAAGTACTGGTGTTTATCATTATCACTTTTTTATGTTGGAGAAATCCGGTTTAAATCCTTCAAAGGTGGCGTACTTTCACAAGATGGTGTTGCTAAGGTTTTTTGTTATTCTCAGCTCAAACCCTTTTGTGTCTATTGCTCTGCAGCTGCTCAGAGTTTAGGAACACTGCTGCGGCTTGCGGATTTCCGATCTTTGCTTTGAGCAGCTGCGATGTGAGACTTAGACAGTAACTGATCTGTCATCGCGGTGAGCAGAGTGGCCTCGGTGGAGATTATGTTTTCTGCCTAATCTTTGACTGTCCTGGCCATGTTTGTTCTCTGTGGTTATCAGCCAAGCTTTGTATGGGACCCAGGTGAATCGCTCTTTCAGAACAGTGCCGTCACTGCCTCTTGTTGTCTACATGCCGGGAAGAGACTCTCATTGATTTCATGAGCTCTGTGGTATTTTTCTTCACATGGCCAGGGCTCCCCTCCTCGCAAGTCTGAGGCCCAGAATTCTTCTTGAAAATGCCTCTTTATCTAATGTTTGTACTTCTACCCACCACCCCCCCAGGTGTCTACTTGTCAACTGTGCCCGCGGTAACTGTGGTCAGCCATTTAAATTGCTCTGTGTGCTGTCCGTGTAGTTAAATTTTAACACTTCAAGACAATACCCAACTGCTGGCTGTCAGGTCCATGCACGTGTGGGTGTGTGGACCTGTGCTTTGTAATGGTTTCTTCGCGTAAGAGATGGGATGTATGGAGGCACAATATCACAGTCGCGTTGTGGCAAGTGCCGAGAGTGCGGAAAACAAACTCCTTGCTGCTGGTAATTGGTCGCAATGCACTGCGGACTGGAACAACTCTGATTTCCACGCTGTGTAATTCTGGCGGTCCGCCAGCTGTCAGCTTATTCCGTTTGACTTTGCCGGGCGACCCATCTGCCCAGTCAGCTCTGTCAGGTGTTCCGCCGAGTGGTTGCCATCACTGGGCATTCGTTTGAAGTCCGCGGGACCGTAAAGACGCCTGCATCAGAAGTACGAGTACGAAATCTGTGTCGGGGTGGCCGGACATCATTTCAAGGGTGAGTCGTGGAAATAATCCTGAGAAGTGAAGCCGCAGTTTTAAGCTCCATCATCTGAAGCTATAAAATTTAAAACAGGTTTGTGTAAGTGAAGAAGAACTCCGGTGTTATGAATTGTTTACTCATTCATTTCGATTAGGCATTTGTTAGGATGTAGCTTGGCGAGTAATGTCGCCACCTCACTCCAGTATCCCTCTCTTGTGACTCTGTTCCGGCTCACCCTCCCCAACGACTGCCCGAAAAATTTCGGTTCAGCTGAGCTGGCTGCCGTGTCTTTTATCACCTTTTGGTTAGCCCGACCCTGATTAAATAAGCAGCTACTGATGATAGGCAGATGAGATGAAATAATCCAATACTTTCAACTTCGGCAGCAGACATCATTCGTCCTTGAAAGAGGAACAGACAAAGGTGCATCTAAATGTATACCTGAATGACTGCCATTCATCTATGCAACTTAAGCCGTTTCCAAAACTGCTGCTGGAAATGGAAGCTGCCCTTTTTATTACACTGTTTCTGATTTGTTATTTTGAGTAATAACATTTAAAAATAAAAGCTTATTTTGAAGACATATACTTTGCCAGTAAATTAATTTCCCATTGTAATGTGGCACTTGTATTTCACTCGAGTTCCTCCTGGCCTTTTCTCCAAGGCCAGTAATTATCCACACTGTCGTTCAGCTGACCTAACTTGTCAGTTTTTTATTTTTTTTTTTATTTCTCTTCTTGCATTAAAACGTGTGGCATTGCTTTTGGCTACTCGACAGTTCAGACCCTATCTACCGCTAATGATTATTGTCAAGCCAGCCAAGTTTCTTCATTTCTTTTCTTTGTTTTTGTTTTTCTTTGTAATTTTGACGAAAAATAAGAATGATTTATCTGGTAAGGATGCTGCTGTGTGTCCCTTGAGCGCTGAGGCCCTGGCTGTAACTTTATATACTGTAGACCCAATTAAAGACCTTGTTTAGCTAAGTGTTTAATTTGTTTGGAAGATGCCTGCTTCCTAGAGACCCTTGACAAAGCTTGCTAGAACTGCGGGAATTATGTCTGCATATCCTCTTTAAAGAGCCTTTCCCTGCAGGCAAAGTACACAGGCTGTTATGGAAAACACGGAATTTAAATGCCCAAGAACCAAACATTTAAAACTTGTTTCTTGAGTACTTCCTCAGAAAAAGAAAATTCTGCCATGAAACCCTGTTAGCCCAGACTTCAGCAAGAACTCACACATACAGTATGTGTTTTTTTTCCCCATTGTTCTAAATGTGTTTAGATTGTATCGAGGTAGTCTGGTGCAGGAGGATGTGAATTCGGAACCTGGGGGTTCTTGGTTTGAGTCAATGGTTCTGCTGTGATACGCTTAACCAAGGTACTTAACTTGATTTCCAGCTATCCTGGTGTACAAGTAGTTAGAATTGTTTTGGTGGATAAAACTGTCAATTAAGCAACGAGTTGCAATGTAGAATAGCCAGACTGTGAACAACTCACAAGTGAGGACCTTATTTGAAAAGATATCTGGAACATAGTGCTGATATCATAGGAGCTTTGTCTTCTCTGATTTGCCATTTCTGCTGGGCCTCACATTCAAGCTCAAAAATGAAAGAAAATGTAGTTTAAATAAACATGATAGATCTGAGTTAATGGGATATATATTGCATGGGCTCAGTAATTTTTTGGAAGCTAAAAAGTGCATGAATTTCCTTATGCCATTTATCCATTTTATTTCCTGTGCAATTCCTTTTTAAATAAAAAAAAAAGTTTCAAAACTAATATAGCAGCAATCCCTTTGGGATGTAATGTACCAGATATAAAATGGTGTTTTGTGGTTTTCTGGATATTTAAATATAATGTATCAAGCTAGATGTAAAATGCAGAAAACTCCATTCATACACCTACAGTAAATCAAAAAATTTATGGGCAACTATGACTGCATTATGCACTTAAAGGTTGAGTGCATTAAAACATTGATATTAAAAGTATTTTGCAGAAAAGTTAGCAGTTCCCCATAAAAATCAAGGAGCCCTCGAGCCTCCCTCTCATCAACTCACACACCAAAATTTCAGGTATTTTCACTGAGTGGAGTATTTGCAAAGCTAAAGCTACCTTTAAATATTTACATGTGATAATGAAGTATACGAGAAACCACACAAATACTGATGCTGGTTGAGGACCATTGAGGAGTTGATTAGAAGTAGACTGGGAGGCTGTGCCAAACCAGTCCATCTACTGCGTGACCTCAGCTGTTCATTTTCTTGATTGGACGACACTAGCTGTTCATTGCAAGATTCATAAATCTCCCAGAAGCAGTTTTGTGTGTGAATGTGTTTAAAGTCATTTTAATGTGCGTTTCCTTACAGAATACAGATATACCAGCAAGTTCATGTTAAATACTAAATAGTGGCAAGCCTTTTGATTCTAGCCTATAGCCTTATGTTTGTTAGCCCACCTGTGGCTCAGTGTAATGCAAGAGAGGCTTCCCTAGTGTTAACAGCAAGTGAGGTCCTCTCTTGACTCATTACCAAGGACAGACTGTCCCTGAGAAAGCACCAGGCTGGTGAATGGTAACTTAAAAGCTCCTTTCCTTTTAAGGTGATATCTTTCCTTATAACATGTTATACAAGTATGTAAATGATCAGGGTTAATTTGTACACCTTAGGCACGGTGGCATGTTCTCCTCATGGCGTGTGTCCACCAACTCACAGTTTGGTGAATTTTGATCTCTAAACTATCTACCACACGTGCATGTACATCCCTGTGTGTTTATGCCCTGCTATGGGACTGGAATTCTATTCAGGGTGTTTCTCAGTGTTGTTGCTCATTGTTGCCTTGGAGATACTCTTGGGTGAATGGCTAATGGATGGATGGATGGATGGATGGATGGGCATATCAAGTGGAATCAGATGCTCTTTAGCCCAGTTTTCACTGCTTGAAATTTTGAACTTAACTCAATAGAATTATGTTAGGTTACAAGGTACAAGAATGATCCCCACTAATATAAAAGTTATATGTATTTCCTTTGACCTCCAGCAACCCAGACCTGATATAAATGTTTTGTCCTTGTGCACGTCCCCTTGATCTCCAGTGGAAAACCACCGTATATAGTGTTCATCCCTTTTCACTCGGTTGGTTAAACCCCGAAACACTAATAAAATCTCCATTTTGTCCTTCAATTTCCATTTCACCTGGATCTGATTACCATGGTACCCTGAGGGAGTCTTACAGTGTGTCCTGTGCATTTGAATCCACCTGCAGAGTTTATGGCAAAGAGACCAATAAGGATTCATGAGTGGTTGGCCCTGAAATGCATGCACGTCAAGCATATAGCTGCCGGCGACATTCCTCACATTCTGCACGCACCTTGGAAATGGCTGCAGATTTATACGTGTCGCCCATAACAGGTCCTGACACACACACCGACGTGTGTCCCCCTCCCCTTCAGGAACTTGTCAAGATGATCCGTCACGATCAAAGACGTGTCAACGCCTCCATCGACGGAATCGAGTTGAATCTCCACACTGCCTGAAGCCCTTTTTGTTTTCCAACATTACAGAAATTGTCAGGAATAATGAGGTGTGGGAACAGCTTCTTGTGCTGGCCATCCAGCCCCCAACTGAGCAGATGTGAAGGTGGAGCAAGGGGGTGGGCTGATGAATCTCTAGGGTTGGAAGCTTGACTATGTGGCCCCAGAGGTATATGAACAAGCTCCCTTATATATGGACCACATATCACTTGAACAAGGAATGGGGTCTACTGGCATGCATTTCACCTATCCATCCAAATAGCATAGGGCAGTGGTGAGTTTGGATCCTATGGCAGGAGACACCCTGGATGGGATGTGTGAAACGATCATGCACCCGAATTACTTCAATAAAATATCCAGCTGTAAAGAAGGCTAGCTTTATCATTTGTAAACGCTACATTTTGCCACATAAGCATGATCTGAGGTCTAAGCAACTGAATGAAATAATAAGAGCGACAGTACATATAAACCATGGTCCACCACGCTCCTCACTCTTCACTTCTGGCCATTTGGCTAGGTTGATTTTATACATGCTCAGAAGATTATTGACTGCCCGCAGTTTGAAATGTGGTGGATATTTGGCTAATGGCTCCTCATCACCCTGTACTTCGTCAACATTCTGAAGGATTCGACCAGACATCCGAGGGCCCTGATGCGGCATCTGCTGAAATCCTTCCAAAGCAATAACATTTGACTGCCCTGACCGTAAAACAATGTAACTGCTTACGGACGCCTTTCAAATGGGTATTTTGGTGTGGTGGAAGATGCTTTGTGAGTGCTTAATGATGGCAAACATTATGTGCTAGTGTTCTTGTTTTCATTACAATGGGCAATGTTTTTTTTCCACACTTCAAATAGCCTCTAATATTGTTGTCTCACCATCTTCATTGTATTCCAATTTCACAGATGACGTACTCTCCTTTCCCCGCTCCCCCCCAGCAATGCAAAGTAAAAAATGACAACTACCTGTGTGACAATTATTATTTGTTAGACGTAAGCTAATTAGCTTGTGCTCTTAGTTTGAGGCAAATTTTGATAATAATTCCTATGAACCTATGAAACGTGGCAATGGTCGTTATATAAAGGTTAGCCTATATAGTTCTAACTATATAAAGGTTGTAGTTCTAACTGTTTTCAAGCACTGAAAACAGTTGGATGTGTACACTGTCAATCCAAGCTATTTAAATTTATTTTCCTTTCCTATCATGTTAGTGAGTTCTACCCTCAGGGTTGTTAATCTTGTTTGAATAATCTGTTTTTCAGAAATGAATTTAGAGGTGAAATTGAGATCAAAGAACCAAAGGCTCAAATGTTTTTTTGAGGAACAATTTGAGGTCTGGCCCAAACACAAGTGCGTTGATTGAAAACGGCTGGAGCCTACCAAGCCGTTGCTAACATTTGATGACAACACTTCAGCAAATTGTGATGCAAAACGTAGGGAATTTGAAGTTTCGTAAATAGCTTCCATTTATACCCAATCTTGAGATAGGGATCTTGGGATTTTCACGTGCTCCATTGATCAGCAAACATCTACATGGAGCGAGAAACCAAGGCCATCAATTTCAATGGCCCTTCTGCCTCATTGGGCCACCACTTACCAGGAGTAAATTCCCATTAATAAGGGAGACCAAATGCAGCTGAACAAATCTCGAGGTAAAAAAGTTTCAAATTATAGGCTTTTCAGTAACCATTACCCATGAAAAACTACATTGCCAACAGTTTTACATTTCCATTGATAGCATTATGCGTTTATGAACACGGCTCAAGTTCCTCTTGAGGCTATAATGTCACATCAACCCTTGTTCGCGAAGTGTTTTCTTTACACGCTGGGGTTCTCGAATTCTCCAATCCGCCTGAACCGAAGAAGAGGCGAGTGGAAATGAATGGGCCCACAATTCAGACAGCTGCGAAGTGGTCGAAAATTTTCTTCATAATGGTGCCCTTAGCGGCACGCAGCACCTGAAGCTGAAAGACACTTACTGTTTCTCCCTACTGCGAACGCATGGCGGCCTCCCGCCCAGACCCCATGGAGCTTCAGCAAAATTGTCTGTTTCTTTCCACATGAAAAGCTTTTAATTCTCTAAGTGGGTGCTTTTTGAAAACAACAAAATTCTTATTTTTTTTCCTTGTAAAGGAATATGTCAAGCTTAAAGAGCCTTCTATTTCATGAAAAGAGGAAGCAAAAGAGATGGCTTTTCATATTTTTATATTTACATGTATGGAATCTTCTGATGCAGATGCTTTCACATGTTTCTCCAACTGAGAAGGGAATCAATGAGGTCTTTGATGTTTTCAAAGTTTACTTCACCTGAAAATGTCTGAGGGCACATCCCAAAAGAAAATAACAAAGAGGAAAACAGTTAAACTGAGGTATTGTATAATCAATTACTTTGAAGCCAATGAAAATTAGGCAAGTTGCTTTTTTTCTGAGAAAATAGGCTATGCCACTGGTCCTGAATATTAGAACAGTAAAAACAACAGGGAAAATGGTATATGGTGGGTTCCTTCTCAAAATCCAGAGACATGCATCTAGCTTAACTGGTGTCTCTAAATTTCCTAGAGAGTGTGCGTGAGTGCCCTGCGGCAGACCAGCATCCACGCCAGGGTATACCGCAGCCCTGTGCCCCGGGATAGGCTCCGGGTACACATGACCTAGTCGAGGAAAAGTGGCTAAAAGGTGAATAGATAGGAGCATATTTAAGCAACTGAAGTCCTCACTAAATTTTAAGTTCTGTGGGACATTTTTCTCATAATTTTTTTTCTTTATTCTGACGAAGGAAAATACATTTAGCATTTTGATGATGCAATTAGTAACAGCCCCCCAGTCTTAGGCCTAAAAACCTCGACAGCTTCATCAATCTGAACAAGCAGTTGAAAAAGCTAAAGCACAGCTTGCCAGGTTACCGCTGTTTAAGGCCAGAGCAGCCCAGGCACGATGCCAGATGGACTCCGCACCAGCCATCTTGGTGGCTGGACGGACTTTCCCACATTGTGGCCTGGCAGTATGTGGGTCAGCCTGGTGTCATGATTCTGAATGGGCTCCCTCTGAGACCGCTGACATCTGTGACTTTCCAGAGCTGTGGTTTTTCTCTACATATAAAACCGTGAAGGGTTGATATAGCCAGTACCTCAGAAAGACAGCATGGTATTCTGGGAAATAAACAAAAGTCTATTTCAGAGAGAAAGACTGCAAACACCCTGTAACCTCATTATTACCTGTCCAGCCTCTGTGCATTTGGGGAAATGGAAGATAGTGGGAATTATGGGATAAACATGTACGGCAGAGTAGACTGGGCCTTGTAAACATGTGTCTCCTGCTGCCAGTGAGACGTGATGCTCATCCCCACTGGAGCACCTGCTGCCAGCCAACAGCGCCTCAACACGCTCCAGTCACAACCCTGCCTGCAGCTGCGATCTCTTGTTACTCTCACTCGGACGCTTGAAGTAGATAAAACATGTGACTCGGATTTCAGGGCGGGGATTTAACTTTTACCTGAGTGACTCAGACTTTCTGTTTATGTTCTCTCTCTCTGTCTCCCTCTTTCTTTCTCACTCTCCCTCTTTTATTCTCTCTCTCCATTCCTCCCTCTCTCTCTTTCTTTCTCTTTTTTTTGATTCTCTTTCTCTCTGACTCTCTCCATCCTTCTTGCTTTCCCTCCCTCTCTATTTATGTCTCTCTCCCTCTGTCTCTCTCTAACTCCCACTCTCTCTCCCTATTTCTCTCTCTCTTTTTCCCTCTCTCTCTCTTTCTCTCTCTCTGACTCTCTCCCTCTCCCTTTCTCTCTGTATTCCTCTGTCTCTCTCCCTCCCACTCTCCCTCTCTCTCTCCTTCCCCGTCTCCCCCTTCTCTCCCTCTCTCTTCCTCCCTCCCTTCCCCCCTTCTTTCTGTCACCCCCATACGTACTAGTTTCACTGAAGTAAACTTTCCTTCAACATTTAAAAACAGTCCAACCAACACTACAATCAACTTCTATTTTGAAGAGCGAGTCTGTGGTCACCCAGCGACCGACATGCTTCCAGCAGTGTTTGAGGTAGCAGCCTTTACAACCTCCGCCTCTTCTTTTTATCTCCTTCCAGTATGCAGTGCAGTTTTCTCCCCTGGAGAAATCAATAAAGCAGTGAAATCAGAATGGGGTGTCCAGAGGCTGACGTGGCCTGCAATGTCAGGGAATGTAGAAGACACCAAAACATCGCCTAACGAAGGCTGAGATTCTGAAGAGCCAAATCTGTGTCCCCCACTCCAAAAAAAGTGTTGTGCAGAACGAGCTTGTGACCAGGCCCCATTTTAGACCAGAACCATCTTTGGAGATTGAGTCCGTCTTCACTTAACAGTTCAACTGGCACAAGCAGGGTCAGACAACTTCCATAAAGAAACTGGGCTGTCAAAGAATCAAGTGTCTGCCTTCTTGGAAGTTTCGTCAGGTTCTGTTCTGTCAAACTGGGCTACTCTCCAGAATCAGTCATCAGCACTATGCTCTGCACTTTTCCAGGAAACAGCAAATCGGACCATTCTCCTTAACTTAAAATTATTTGCTGAATAAACTTTAATTTCATTTTTCTCCTCCACCATTAGCCCACTTTGTTATTCCTGCCAATTACTTACAGTTTTTCTGAATTACTAAAACACATTTCCTGAAATCTTGCATCTTTTTCTCAAAACAGTAAACACAAAACCCAGTTTTCAAGCTACACTCACAAAACCTTTAACTTGTCTTGCAAAATCAAGCAATTGACTCAAAACTGTTTTATCTTTGCTCAAAACCAAACACTGCTTTCAGATCACACACAAAGCCAACCAAAACATAAAGGCTACTGAGCAGTCATTAAACACTACATCAAAAAATACAAAACATTGTGTTCTTGGAATTTCAGAGAAAAAAAATGTCTTGATTTGAGTCTTTCGCATTTTTCCGTATCTAAAGTACTGGAAACCTACAGCCAAACTAAACTGAGAATCTGCACAAATTAGGTTGCACGTGTTGTCCTGCTTCCCTCATAGTCACGCCATGAACCAGAATGAGATCTACGTATGATAGTTGCTCTGATCTTATCAGAAATTATTGCTCTTCCTCCTCTATTGCTCTGCTCCATTGGTGAAGTCACAATTCAACTCAGCTATGTGACTTACATCTGAACTACCTTGTTTCCTATTCACTAAAAGGGTTCGTCACATATTTAGAAACCAGTGTGAACAGTTTTGAGTCACGTCTAAATGATGACATCTGTACTGTAATTGTGTGTAACTTCTGCTGCCTTTGTTTACCATTTTGCATCACAAGTGCATCACAGTGCAAAATGTGTTTTAGTGAGTGAGAATGTGTTCAGAGTTCTGTAAAAAGAATGATCGATTCGATAAATGGGTGCAGGCCACCGAGCTCTTGGTTCAGAGAATGGGGTTTAGTGTTTTAGGAATTCAGAAAAACTGCAAATGATTTGTTGTCCTTAGCCATCTGCCGTGACACGATTAGCTGCCTAGTTGTTAGTTACGGGTTCCTAGCTCAGGTTTTTCATAAGACCCGCCTTGGCCTGGTTCCGGTCCAGTCAGTCCTGAGGATATTGACCACTTTGCCTTTTTCTAATATTCTGAATGGCCGTTTATCATCTCTCACAAATGAAATGTCCCTCCCCCACACAAAGGGTCATCTTTCTACAGTAGTCCTTTATCTGCTGTGTGACATCTATAAATAGGCTTAGATATTAATTTTCAATATGGTCCATATAAACTCTATGGCTCTAATCGGGTGGCACAATCAGTTGGTTGCCTCATAATAAGTCCTGTTTCTCATTCTGTCAGGTTCTTCCTGTCCTAACTGACATACTCTCCATTTAACAGCTCATTTCTTTGAAAATAATGAAGAATTGTGTACGTCCCTCTTCGGAGTTCTTATTCCAAGTATAATGGCATAGTGTTTACCAAGAAATGTACAATGAGCGAGAAGGAAAGGCTTGGTAATACTTCATTTGGAAAATACACGTGAGCTGTTTTCTTTGTAGCTGCTGTCGTTCTTTGTTTATAGTTATTGATGGCACTGCTGTTTGTGTGTAAACATTTACTATATGATAAACGTGAATCAAAGCTGACTGCATTTGCTGTAAATTGCGAAAAGAAGGACCGGAAAAGGGAAGAAACAGTAATGAGACCACTGGCCTTTCGTAACATGGTTCTTTGGGTCAGAAATTAATCTATTTCTCATGGCTAATTAGATACGCATACTGGATGTTTGTTGTTTTCAATAAGAATCAATAGGACAGTTAAAATGCGGAAAAAACATTGTTAATTATTACATTTCAATACTAATATTGTTTGTCTGATGTTTCTCTATGAAGGCCATTGACCTTCTGGAGGCATTTCTACCAAATGTCTCATTAAGAAATTGCTTCAGGCAAGCAAAGTTGAGTCTTTCATTTGAAAAGAGCATGGGAGCCTAAAGCAGATTTGTTATTTTAAATGCACTATCCATAGGAGGAAAACGTCAGGCGCATTTTCAGAATAAGCTGCATTCTGATTGGCTTCCTGATCATGCTCGTAGGGCATATCCACGATGCCACACACTGATCGGTGACACTAATACAACATCTAGCTGTACACCTCGAATACCATCCAGATATGTAGAGGAAGGAGAAGGTATTGGTGGTCCGAAAAGATATTTACATCTTGTTGGCAAACACAGAGAACCACAAGGGCATTTAGAACAGCACCAGCCGTTATAAGACTATGTTATAAGTTGTTGGTATGACAGACTGAAGTGGTAGGTCTTTAGATACATTTTAAAGACAGAAACCAACTCGGAATCCCATGCATAGGCTTGAAGACTGTTCCAAAGGCTTGGGCTCCTGTAACTAATGGTTTTAGCACCAGTGGTTATTTCAGTTATGTGCGGGATAACAAGGAGACCTGCATTCTGCAATCTAAGTGAACGGTTTGGACTGTGGAGATTAATCAGTTTGGTCAAGTAGGCAGGCGTTTGACCTTTAAGTGCTTCATGTGTAAGTCAAACTTTAAATTCAGTCCTATACCTGACAGGAAGCCAATGGAGAGAACAGGGAGCGGGGCTTATATCTTTACACTTTCTGCTCCTAGTAACAGTTCCAGGCTCTGCATTTTGAATACACTGTCAGGTATTAAATGTACAGCGCATGTTACCTTGCAGTAGGACATTGCAGAAATCTGGCCTACAACACCCAAAAGCATGCATCAGTTTTGCTGTATCGTGAATAGTGAGAAATACCCGGAGCTTAGCAACGTTCCACAACTGTTACAAGCATGCTTTCAATATTGCATCAACCTGAGATTTGAATGAAAGGCTTGTACCCAGAGTGACACCCAGTTTGTGGGCTGAACAACTGATGCGCCTCAGTGTTGAGTGCCGAGATAGACCCAACAGTACTTTTTTGCCTCCAAACGCAAGAACCTCAGTTTTTCTTTTTTTTTTTTTTTCATGTTAAGTGACAGAAAGTTTTCACTCATCTGGATCTTCACTTCATTAAAACGAGTGGCTAAACTGATGATAGATGTGATGTCATTAGGTATAACTGACACACCGATCTGTCATTGCCATAGAAATGAAAGTTCACATTTTGCATGTGGTGTTCTAATTTGTGCCAGATGCAGCAGTTCCAGAATCTCCGGAACAGTTTACAGAGTTGAGAGAATGGTGTGGTGGGAAAAAAATCCAAGCAATGGAATTTCTGTGGCTAAAAACACCTTGTTAATGAAAGTGGTCAGAGGAGAATGACCAGACTCATTAAAGGTAATGGGATGGCCACACATACAAAAATATTAGCTCAGTACAAAGGTGGTGTGTGAAAAAGCCTCTATTAAAACTTGTCTGTCCTTGAAGCTTTTCTGGAGGGAAAAGTACATCTTACCCAGTACTACTTATGTGTACCTAATGGTCACCGAGCGTATGAGTGTATGTGTTTATTTAATAAACACATCATGGTATAATATTCTGGTGTATTAGTGGTTGAGGTTTTTTTATTTTTATTTTTCCGTAGCAAATATAAAATACACTAGCAATCAGAGGTCACATTTATACTGATTAAGAAAATAACAATAACAGCAAGAAAAGCACAAATTAATCTCTGATTCAAATGTCAAGGGCCAAGGATCAGGTATTAATTTCAACGTATCCATATTTCCCCACGACTTCTGTCGTTTAGTCATTGTAGCACGAATATGACATTTACCATAAAATTATGATAAATTATTTATTAATGTTACGGAGCTCATAGTGGAAAAGCATACTCTTAAGTCTGGGATTTTGTTTTGTGGTTCGACTGAATGCGATTCCAGCAGATCGAACCTTGGGATTTGCTCGAGGGTCCGGTCGAAAGCACTACTAGCACATGTGATGGTTTTCAAGGTAACCTGAGGCATTGGACTAACCCTTATGAATCTTTGATGCCGACGGCACCTGTTTACATATGCTGGCCATGGTGTCAGCATGACCGTCCTTGTGATAACAGTGTGACGTCGTCTCTCCCACCCCCCTGCAGCCCTGAGGGACAACCGGATCGAGTTGGTACGTGCGTCCTGGCAGGAGCTGGCCATCCGCATCAGCGAGGTCGCCTTGACAGACGAGGGACAGTACACCTGCTCCCTCTTCACCATGCCCGTCAAGACCGCCAAGGCCTTCCTCACCGTGCTGAGTAAGTTGCCCTCATCCAGCCAACGGGTCTTGGGTGCGACCCCATTCCTCCCAAGTGGCTGCTGAATGCCAGGGTATGGAAGGCCATCAAGAGCGATGTATGCGTGTCTTCTCAGCTGTCGCTATCCATCCGTAGGCAGACCCTTTGCAAATTATTATACTTCATAAAGAAATCTGTTTCTTTGTTACAGAGCCGCTGATCATTTTAGAGCAGCCAAGCCATCTCCAAAGATACTACCAACATAAAATTTTCCTTCAGATGAAAAATACAATCAGAATATATTCTGGCAATAAACAAATGTTTGTCAAAACCAAACATGTTTACGCACACGTGGATCAGTTTTATCAGCACCTAAACTGTTTGGAAACTTATTATTGGATTATATTTTGAGGAGTTCTCCTTCTAGGTTGTATGTGATTCTGTGAAACACATTTGCATTATTTTTTTGCAAAAATTTTCATGACTGACTAAAATTATGAAGGCTACCCTGGGAAGTATAATTAGGATTCACCTCAGAAATTGTTAGTAGCCATTATCAGAGTTTTCTAGAGTCTCATTGCAAGGACTCTCACATGTTATCCTTTCTCTTGACTTTAAGCAAGACTTAAAATGTCTCAGCTAACTTGACTTACCCTAAATTAGTCTTCTCTGCTTTTCAGCACAGTAATTACTCGGTTTTCTTATATTATTTTTTTACTTGAATTATTAGGAAACCAAAGTACTTTGTGTGATTTAAATTATTAGACCTGTGCCATTTTAATCTAACATCAAGGTGTGCAAAACAACAAGCATACAAAGAAATTAAATGAATCCTCCTTTAAATAGAAATGTGCGGCGTGGAAATAAAGGCTAAGAAAGTTTTTAAAGTCTTGCCAAAGCCGTAACTCAGATGACACTATCTGGTAACCCTGGCAAATGTCATCACTGCAAGAAGAGATGGGTTCACAAATGAAGATAACTTACTGGCAAATAAAGGCGAGCTAACAGCATTTTTAACTGTCTATCTGTTTTAATGCCTCGGTTTCACTGACTTCAAATACCATTGCAATTTAAAAGCCGTGTAAATGGATTAGCTGTGCGAAAAACAAACTCAAAAGGCTTTGTTGCTCATGAGGCCAATGGTCATAAGGGTTTTGTCTGCTCAGTACTTTGTGCACTCTCCTGTAGGGGTTCCAGAGAAACCTGAAATAGCTGGATTCACGAAGCCAGCCATGGAGGGGGACCAGATCACCTTGATCTGCGTGACCTCTGGGAGCAAGCCGGCCGCTGACATCCGGTGGTTCCGCAATGAGAAGGAGATCCAAGGTACTGGCTTCACAC
This sequence comes from Gymnarchus niloticus, assembly GCA_009936485.2. Classification (NCBI taxonomy): domain Eukaryota; kingdom Metazoa; phylum Chordata; class Actinopteri; order Osteoglossiformes; family Gymnarchidae; genus Gymnarchus; species Gymnarchus niloticus. Next base: position 10,757,983 of record JAACJT020000031.1, on the reverse strand, counting down.
CCCCGTGGCTGGGTCTGGTCATGACAAGATTTGGTTATCGTCCCACCAGTCACGATCTACAGGATATGTCAGCCCCTTCGAGTCCTCTGTAGGTTCATCCCCTGTCTCATCTTATCTGACGTCACCATCTTCCTTGAGGACTGTTTTAATTGATCAAAGCTCCTGTCTTCAATGTCACATGTTCATTTCATTCACGTGAGAGTGTTTCTGAGTGTTACATAGGCTAATACTGGAGCATTCCTCTCAATCACTGTACAATGTGTCATTTAGAACATTGAAGAAATGTGCTATTGTTTGACTGAGAGTCCTTCTGTGGGATGACAATGACAGTGTTAAATCCTAGGCAGGATGCTTCTCCTGTTCCTTGGATAGGTTAGTAAGTTTTGGGTTAGAAGAGTTTATACAGTACCAATCTCAGACGTTTCAAATTCACTTTTAATACCAAAACCAAAATCCACCAAATTAGTTTGTTATGATGGTAGGCCATAATCTACATCACCAGCCAAAGTGTGCATTTCCTTTTTCGTCTATAGATCTTGGAGGCCAAGATTCAAACAGCAGATTTCTATTTATCCATGTTTGCTAGAAAATGACTTATTTTCCAGAATTTTCTCTGATTTTTTTCACATTTTTGCACCATGGTGACCTTCCGTGAACTGGCAGAGGTTTGAAACAACTGTAGGAATTTTGTTTTTGCCCCTACAGTACTGGGCTTCAACATAGCTTTTTTGTTTTTTAACCGTTTTCCATTTTATGGTTAATGGCCTCTTTTCAAAGTGTCAACCTGACATGGTGGTATGTTCACTGAATCTGTGCCAGTTATTTTCACTCCTGCCAAGGACAACAGATGATTTCAGCAAATTTACTATCTCCCTTACAGTAGTTTGCATTTGTCAGAGGAAAACATGGGAACGTCAATTTAACAGCGTGTAATGACTGGTTCGCAGAGTAATTGAGAATGACATTTTGAACAAACTAATAACTTTTACAGGGTGGTTTGGTGGCTTGCTGCGTGGCACTGCTGCCTCGCACCTTCAGCGTAGAAGGATCGATTTCCACCTCCTGGCCGTGTGTGATGTTTTTATGTTCTCGCTGTGTTGCATGGGTTTCATCCAACAGTCCAATGACATGTAGGTAGCCTGATATCTGAAATGCCTATAGCGTGTGGCTGCGTGTGACCTGTGATGGACATGTGTACCCTAGGCTTATGCCCAGGTTTGCCTGGGATCGGATTCAAGTCGCACTGATCAAAGGTGTTGGGTGGATGGGTAATAACTTTGTGTTTTTCTGTGTAATTTGGTACAGTTTGGTTAGGTGAAGGCCTGCTGAGTAAATACCAGCAGTGCGGTGGAAATTTGTGTTTAATTTTTCCCTAAAAATGGGATTTGGTTGGGTGAGGGGGGGTTTATTGCCTGTCTCCAGTTGCCAGAAGGCTGCAGTTTTTTATCTTCTGTGACTAATCACTTTGGAGAACCTTCTAGCCTGCTATGATTTTGTACTTTCTCGCACGCTTCTGACACAAGTGAATATGACATTTGCTCTTCATTGACAATTTGTCCTGGGGAAGCCTCCAAGGTGGCTAAACGCAAGCCTGATGCATGGCATGATTGATGGTGCCGGGCCCGTTCCGTTTGACATGATGCGCACGTAGCAGGCGGTGAAAGGCCAACCGTGAGCTTCTGCACGCCGCCACAGCCCGTCTCTCTGTCAGAATAAGTATCAAAGCCAATCTCTCTTTCACAGATCGGATCTTCATGTATAGAGAGAAATCTGCATCTTAAAGTCACAATTGTTAAGAATTCAATGTATTGCCCGAGTCACAAAAACTGACAGGTGAGAGCATCTCCAAGTGTACAGAATGACAAAACGGATATTTTAGGCTATAGATCTCCATTACTGAGTGAACACTGCTACCTCAGACTAGTTCAATAAAATGCTTATATTATTTTTTCCAGTTTCTGCCAGGGCTAAGTAATTCAATCTTATAAAAGCATAAAAAACTTTGTCTTTGTAAATTTACTGTAATGATTGCATTATGATTGTTGTTGCAACCTTGTCGAACCTTCTGTGGTGATTACCTGAAGATCCATCTGCTGTTGAGCCCATTGTTTTGAATTGAATCATTGTAGCTGTGCTCACTAAATGCATTCGAACCCCAACCCTATCCCTCCCAGAGTCAGGTCAAGAATTCTCTTTTAGCTAGGGGAGCTTGAGTCATCAACTCAGCAAGACAACAGATGAGGATATCCGCTCAAGGGTATCCTGCTGAACTCTGAATATGGGGAACCAATTTTTATTGTCGCAAGATCCAGCAAGTCAGGGACGCAAAGCATCCCAAGCTACATGGTCGTCACGCTACCAGGTTTCGTGCCTCACTGCACAATGGACTGGTCACCGTAGGAAACAGGTCGCCAGCCTGACGTGGGCTCCGCTTTCAGAACGGGAGGTTCTGGAATGAGGTGTGACTGAGAAGGACCTGAGTTTGAATGGTGAAAGTAACAGGGGGAAATGGAACCAGAACATAGTATTAAAAGACAAATACAGAATACAAAACTCTAAACAAGGACAAGACAGACAAGATGGGAATGCTTCAGGAACAGCAATACTAAGCCTCAAGCAAAACATGCTGCTCAGTATACATGGAGCCTGTGACTTCTAGTTTTAATTAAGACCCCGGTGGCACCAGTGTGACAACCTGTTTCTAACATCAATGTGGGCTAAACAGAGCCTTTTTCAGGCAAAGCAGCTTCACCGTCACGTCGTTTGTTTGCCGATGCACAAGAGCCAGTGTGGCTTTCACTGTCTAATTAGAGCTAAAGTCTAGTTCCTAAGCTTTAAAAAAAGACAGAAGCTGGGGTTTTAGATCGCCCTCTTTCCGCATCAGTGCTCTGTTTGAAAAAGCCCACTTGTTTTGCAATGTCAGCAAACAATACCAATTTAGGTCAAGTTTTTTTTTTATCATTTATCCTGTGTGACCAAAGTTATGAAAACTGTCTTTTCAACACCCCTCTCCACCTTCCTGTTCCATTTAACCCTCACTGGGTATGGGTCCTCAGCAGAGACGGCCTACTCCAGCTTTTCTGTGGCCACAATCCTTCTGTGGGACACTGCTGGCAGACACCAGGTGCAGATTGGGCGAGGTGCCCCATTTGTCTTTGATAAGCCAGGCCGCTGGCCTGCCCGGCCAAGCTGCCCCACCTCCTTTCTGTAGCAGTTCCAGACCTCTACCGTTTGAGGTGGAAATAAGCTTGTTCGGCCCGAGCCACTGTTCAAATGAAATGTTAATCATTTCCTGTCTGCTCCAGCGCGCACAGGCCGCTATCTTGACGCACCAGGAGAGCGTACCAATTTAAGGAACTCAAAGAGTCGTACCACAGACCCTGAAATTAAGATTGTTAAAGAACACTTTTATGTGTGCCAAATTACGTCCTGCTATGAACGTAATTACATGAGGTGGTATGTGTAATAAAGATTAGGATTTAGGTTTCCCCTCTGTGTTCCATTGTGCTATTGTTGTGTTTGGGTCGTATTCTTCACGGTCGTTTTTTAAAAGGTTTACCTTCATCAATATTAATATCCCAAATCTGCTGGCAAAGCTACCCTTATGCAAAATCAGTAACAGTCCTTTATAAAGGAATCATGTCATGCTTGAGTTTTTACTTTGTTAGTAATAATAATGATGATTTTATTATTATTGCTGTTGTTGTTCTTGTAAATTGGAAAATGGGCCATTTATAGAAATAAGAAATGCTAATATACATATTGAGAATTGAATAAGCTGGGTGGAAGGCTGGATGGACAGATGTATAGAATATATACCATGCATATAACATACAGACTGGGGCTATTTTCACAGCTGGAAAACAGCATATGGCAGGTGACTGACAATGAATCTGAGGAGCTGGAGACAGCCTAGGTACTAGTCCTGAACTCCGTCAACCATGATGGAAGTCATATGGCTCTGTCAGCAGTCATAAAAACAGCCATGAGATGGACCAAAGACATTAGGAGATCCAGAACAGAATGGCTCTTTCAAAAATACCTGATTTTAATCTTGACATGGTGCACTTTCTCAGTGAGAGGCAGCATTGCATCAAACCTCCAGAGTTAGGGGTTAAAACCCGACCCAGCCAGATTTTGCATCTTTCCCTGTTTTGCACGCCTTTCTTCTGGGTACTCCAGTTTCCTCACGTAGCCCCAAGACATGCAGTACAGCAGGGTGTGTTTGTGCATTCACACTTGGTGATGAACTGGCCGTTTCATCCACAGTGTTCACTCCCTCACGTCCAGGGCTTTCTATCATAGGCCATGAAAGATGTATGATTTCAGGCTGACTTGAAATTGGTGTGGATGTTCTTGTTAATATTAACCAGTCTCCATAATGTTGTATATGAAAATGGTGGCAGGATATATGTCTAACATTCTATTCACAATTGATGTGTTTATGAAATAACAGTAATCATTACTCTGCTCATACCTGTGGGGAAATTTCTAGTTTTTGTGTTTTTCCTATCTTGCTGTCTGAGTTGAGAGCCAAAGGTGGATGTGTAGAGTCAGCTGGTGGCCAGCACCTGTGGAGCAATTTGGGTAAAGGGCCTTGCTCAAGGTCCCAATGGTGACAGGGGCCCATTTGGTAGCTGTAGAAGTTGAACCTGTGACCTTTTGATAATGGGCACCAATACCTAACCCACAGAGCCACATCACCTCCCCCCTATGTGTGATACACTAATATTCCCCTCGAAAAATCCTTTGTCTGAATAAATATAAGAAAAATGGAATGTCTTTATATCTCATCTCCCACTGTTACTCTTGGGTATAAGTGTCTGCACCATCGAATTGTTACTACGCTTTTTTGGAGACAGAGTTTGAAGTGGTAGGAAATTGAAAAGAAATTCCAATAGTTGGCAGAAGTATTGACAGTTTCATCTTGGAGGGAGGAAATGCTTTGGGATCTCACTGGGGACCTGTTCAAAGACTTCTTTTTGTTTTCTTGAAATGCTACATCTTCTCCTACCTAGATAATGCCGGATACTTTGACGCAGATGGAGAGCGTGTGGCTTTGACAGCGTGTTGGGTGACTGTAATACTTCAGAAATGAGACCTGTCAGTCAAAGGGCGATTCCCAGGCTTTGATCAAGGTGAAATATTTCTCTCATAAGACCAATCCAAATCTCTCCAACTTCCGTAGATTCATTGCTAGATCCTTGTAATGCTTTCAATCCATTTGTATGCTTATAAGGTCTGCTTGGAGTAACCTTGCAGATCAAAGCAAGAAAGAATTGAGCTTGCAATGATACAAAGCAGAAAATTGTAAGTAGAAATAGTAATGCTGGGGCATAACTTACAGAAAAATCACTCTGCTAAATTAGTTGCATGTGACTCTTGGAATGTCTTGGAAATGTTCTAAGATTTTCAATTAATATTAAATGACTATATTACAATTGACTGTGTGAGTATGTGTGTGACTATGCCTTGCGAAGGGCTGGCAACCTATCCAGGGTGTCCCCCACTTTGGCTGCCTGGGATAGGCTCCAGGCCCCCCCGCAACCTTGAGTAAAATCAAGCGGTTTAGAAAACGCATGGGTCAATGAATATTCCGCACATTATTTATAATATTATTTGAATATTAGGCTATAATGTTAGACTAAATGACTAATAAACTATAAATCTACTGCATACCTGCCTGTCAACTGACCAATGTTTTAAGATCAAAGACTTTTTTTTTGCAAATGGAATCTGAGAGCTGAAGAGATGTATAACGTTAAGCTCGGCTCAGCACAAAATATTTGCTCCACACAGTGTGCAGGGTTCAGTAGGCACAAAATGGACCTTTCGTAAATTGATCCGTGTTTTGTCTCAGTTAGTCACAGCAGGGTGCCGGACCCTGTTAGCCTGCAGCAAGCTCAAAAGTCATCCGTGTGAAACCTTGAGGTGTACCAATGCATATTTATCCTGCTCCCCCCCAGCGCCCATACCTAATGCTCTTAACCTCTACAGCCTTCCAGATCAAAATTCTGCATGCTTGTATGTTTTTCTGATGGTGCCCAGGCTGTGTCACTTAGGTTAGGCTCCTGCAGAGTAAAGTCAAGAGGTTAAATGGTTATATGCTGATATCTGCTTCTTTTAATTCATTCTTGTTTCGAATTGCGCTCTGGCGTTAGCGTGTCAGAGTTTAACCGAGCATTCAAAACAGACCTTGTGACCGCTATTCACGTCCCCATTCACCTTGTACCACATGCAGCTAATTAACTGCTATGAAAATGCTGATATTCCCATCCCAAATGCCCTAGCCATCGTCACAGGGAACTCTGAGGTGAGAGCGGGCCAACTTAATCAAGTGACATGAGGATGGACAAATTGTCAAGTGACATGGGGATGAGCGAAGGCGGGGCTGAAGCAGAAACAGCATTATAAACATAAGAAAGGGGAAACCATGTCAGTGAAAATAAGAGGAAAGACAATATTGTTGACATAAGGATCTGAGCCGGATTACCAGGGGTGAGAAGAAACAACCAACTGTATAGTACACCTAAAGAAGAGGTGATCAGAATGTGCACAGTCCTTCCTGGTCACGTGATCTCCTGCGAGAACCATGCCCCTCCTCCTCACACCTGCTACTTAGGACAAAATGTGATCGTTAACTAGGTTCTGTGGCAAACAATGCCCGAGAATGTTTTCACTTGTTGGGTTTGTTTGTCACATTTGGTGAAATGGAACGTTTCTGTTCTAGTGAGTTGCTTCATATGGCATCAGCAATTTATTTTACGTTGAAGCTGCTTTTTTCGCACAAACAGTCTCATCGGCTGCACAATATCAGTGTCCCCTCTGAATAAAATTACGACAAATCCTGTTAATCTAATGGCTACACCTAGCCCATACTAGAACTTTAGCATTTGTAGTAATAAATAAATGAATTACCCTATTCATTTGAATAATAATATTAACGTCCAGATGTCAGAATCATTTCAGTGGGAGCGACTGAATCATTTTCTTCTACAGAACTATACAGATGTACACATAATGTCGCAGCCTTTTATTATGAAATCCGAATTAGCCAATATGCTTTCTGCCCAGTGTCTCCAGGAGTGCGTACAGAATTGCGCCTGATGTGATTTCCTGGTGTGGAGCGTGATCTTTATTTTTTCATACTTCATGGAGGTTTCAGCATTTAGTACATTCAAACAGGCAATTACTCAGGGAAAGGCTTTTCAACAGTGCCAGGCTTGGATCTTGTTTCATGTTCATTTCCATGTTTTTCTCCACATACTAAGGTTGTGCTTTCCTCCTCATCTCTCATAGGAGGTTAAACACTAAAAAATGCCCTTCTTATTGTAGGGAAGACAAGCACTCAGCACGATGCATCTATTTACATGGACGGAGCCGTAATGACAATGAAGTATGTAAGAACGAGTAACATCAGACCAGGGAACCTCAGGCTTCAGTGAGTTCTTATCATTACGGACAGATTCCACAGCTCTTTCTCCTCCCTTAAGCTATCCGAGGTTGAAAGTTATGGAACGA
>JAACJT020000031.1:10672706-10750362 GCA_009936485.2 Gymnarchus niloticus | reverse complement strand
TTTCTCCTCCCTTAAGCTATCCGAGGTTGAAAGTTATGGAACGAGTAACATCAGACCAGGGAACCTCAGGCTTCAGTAAGTTCTTATCATTACGGACAGATTCCACAGCTCTTTCTCCTCCCTTAAGCTATCCGTTGCCGAAAGTTATGGTCCCACAGCTGGTTTTAGCAGGTGATCAGTTACAGCTCTGAAAGGTAGCACATGAAAAATAAGCATTAGTCATGGGGTCTCCCAAGTGGCACAGAAGCTGAAGAGATGGTGCGGTCCACAATGGGTCCAAGCCCTCGTCATTCCAGATTGTCCATCTACAAAGGAATACAGTCCGCAGCAGACATATTTGATCGTACCCCTGTCAGGAGGGCACCTGTGGGAGCTGGAGAAAGACACATCACAGAGTGAAAGGGACTACATGACTGATGCCACCCATGTCAGGAAAAGTGCCAATCTTCGTGGTGGCCAAGCTAACATGAGTGTCACATCAACACCTAGGGAGAACCTACTAGAATCTGGGCAAACTGACCATTTCATATTGGAAAAACCTGAGGGGGTTAAATAAATAACATTTTTATAAAAGTGTAGAGAATAAAAAAAACTGTTTCAAACAAAGAAAACCTAGGAAAAAAGCACTAAAACGATCGATAAATATGCAGTGAAGCGTTGTTTCTGTAAGAAATGTCTGGAGAGAGAGTATAATCCGGCATCGCTGAAGCGTGAAGGGGAGAGAGATGGCACCGTGGATATATGGGTTCACATTAGCTGCTGAACGTATGCAGGAACGTATGCCTCTGATCCACCCGAAAAGGACCCCCAGTGCCAAGCCATGACTCAGGCATTTGGCTGAGCCTGGGATTTTCTCAGCCGGCAGATGTGGGCGTCTTCTTGCCTAATCCTCGACCCTGGCTCTTTCCATGATGATTTCCCCAGTCCGTGTGATGGTATTCCCTTGACAGGGGAGCAGCACAGAAATGTGTTACGTTTACATGAAGGAGAAGTATTGTTCAGCAACAGTGAAAACACATCGTTTCCAACCAGAACTTCCACATGATTCCACACGAGAAGCTTCCGTATACCAATGCAATTAGCATAACAATGTGCTCCGTAGCCTACGGCAAAGGTTTACTTGAATAAACAAAAGCATCTTGCAAGATCTCTCCATTAACACGCACCCTAATCTTCTCTCATAGAATCAGGTGGATGTTTAATTTGCTTTTAAACTGTAGTCGGAATTCATACGTGTGATCCTTGCCAGTGTGGAATGCTGTCATGAAACAACCTTTGTGATTCTTGGTGCGTTTAGGGTCCAAAGAGGTAAATGCCAGTGGGAAGACGTTCACGGTCAGCAGCACCTTACGGATACAGGTGGACCGCAATGACGACGGCGTTGCTTATACCTGCCGGGTGGACCATGTGGCGCTGACCTCCTCACCACAGCAGACCACCGAAGTCCTGGAGGTCCACTGTGAGTATCCCACCCGTGGTCGGAAATCCCGATTGGCGACAGGGCGCTGGGTGTGCCGTGACTGCCAATAATGATTTATTTCAGTTTATTTTTATATAGTGCCCCAGCCAACATGGCTTCCCCAAAACACTTAACAAAGATACAGCCTAACAGGCTGCTGCATGGATGAAAATAGACAAAAGAACTGTTAGAACGGTAGTGAAAGGGAGAAATGAGTGGATAATAAAAGAGATAAGATTGCTGAAAATGGCACAAGCATAACAGAAAACAAGTTGGTATATAATACAGTTTTGTGCCTTAAAATGCTTGTTATGTGTGTCAGAATGCTCCAAGGCCAAAACCATGCATGACTGGTGTGCATAGTCTGTCACAGAATGCCAACAATTTCTAAAAATCTGGTCAAAAGTGAATCTTTTAGAGGCCTGACTTCTATTTCCCTTTTGGGGGTAGAAAATTACATTATAAGGTATTTAAAGTTGTTCTGGAATTACCCCCTGCTCTTCTCCTCTTAAGATCCCCTTACAAATGGTGAAGCTTTGTGTCACTGTGGAACTGATCTGATTCAGGCTGGGCTAAAATCAGGTCAGCGTCCTTGCTTGCGATGCAGTCTCAGGCGAACGTAGTGCCAGCTCGACTTGACTCGCTGGCAGCGGGGCCGTTGGATAAAAGCATGCAGGTTGTTGAACCCCATCCCTCCCCAGTATTCATTTCTACCTTACCTTCTTTCTGCAGATGCACCCCTTGTGGACATCACACCGTCACTGACGTTCCCGCAGGAGGGGGAGTATTTAAAATTGGAGTGCATCTCCAAAGGGAACCCACTGTAAGTCACGGATGCCCGGTGTGACAACAATCGCATCATCTTTTTCAAGGAGACCCAGAAAGATTACTCAGAAAGACCGACAAAGCAACGATTTTCAATTCAATTCAATTCAATTTCATTTATATAGTGCCTTTAACAAGAAGCACTGTCACAAGGCGCTTTACATAGTCCCAGGCCCACAGTCCCCAGAGAGTAAGCCAAAGGTGACAGTGGCAAGGAAAAACTCCCTCAGGAGGAAGAAACTTTGGGAGGAACCAAAATCAAAGAGGAATCCTCCTTTGGCTGGCACCGGGCAGGACAAATTCATTAATACACCTGAAAACAATGATGTTGTATAACAGTTAGGAGGACAGCAGGGTATTTGAGGATGCAGTTAGGTGATCATGATTGAAGAGTTGGTTCAGTGGCTCAGGAAGCGGCAAGCCAGTCAGTGTGGACAACTGAAGCAGTGGGAGGGCATGGTAGGCCAGCAGACGATACGGGGATCTCTGGAAGAAGCACCCCAAAGAGTGGCTTTGTGCACTGTTACTCAGTGAAATTTTGCCAAAGCCCCACAAATTTATCTGAAGAAAAAAATAAAGAGAATTGCACAACGCCGACATGTTACAAGACGTGGATTATTAATTCTTACGAAGTTAATTGAGAGAATTGTAGACAAGCCAAATGCAGACAATTTTGAGTTTTAAAAGACTTGTGTGGGTGAAGATTCATAAGTGGAATATCGTGCAGCTAGCCAAGTTTGATCATGAATCATTGAGGCCATTCTATAATCTGCACCTAAATAATAATGATAAATCATTTCTTGATGTTTGAAAGGATTTCAATATGGCATATAATTACCGAGACAGAGTAATTCATGATGTCAAACGACCACTATGACCTTTCCGAAGAAGAACACTTGAATATATTAAATTAAACTTCTTCCCCGTCAGATAATGAAAAAAAAGTTTGAGTGTGGTTTTGTTTCAAAGTCCTAAAAGTAATTATCAGACAAAACAGATAAATGTTCAGATTGAATGGATACATCATGCGATAATCATATCAGGAATTCACAAAGATAAGGGCTATCGTAAAGGCACTCTTCAGGCTAAGCAGATTACAGTTAATAACAGGTATATTTAGGTTTTACTGCTGAAAGCCTAACTGAATATCATTAAAACTGTCAACTATCAAAAGAAGTTAAGGCCTTCCTTTTCTACCTGCACTCTTTTTACTGTATGGCTCTAGCCTCATTTTAAGCGATATAAACTGTGGACTGAAAAGAAGTGCTTCATTATTTTAAACGTCGTTGAAAAAAAAAACTATCCTTAGCAGCCACTTTAGTAGGTGTCCCTACGTAGTACCAGGTGTGACACCGTAGGACTCCAGGACCTCTTCTGGGTTGACGAGTCGGGCATTCCAAGCTGCCCTTCTGTACACCGCTGTTTCACTGAGCTGTTATTTCCACACTCGCGGCCTTCCTGTTAGCGTTAACAAGCCTGGCCATTCTCCTCTGACCTCTCTCATTAACAAGGTTTTCAGACACAAAACTGCTCCTCAGAACGCTTTTCGTTGACTGAGCCTTCTCTGTGACCCATAAACACTTGTATCTACACATGAAAATCCCAGGAAGGTGGCTGTTTCTCAGACTCCAGAGCCACCACACCTGGCATCGACAATCGCGCTACGTTTCAAATGACTCACATCAGACATCTTAGCCATTGTAATGCTTCGCCTCACTGTAACTGCACCTCTTGATCCTGTCTGCATGCTTTATTTGTTCAGCTGCAGCCATCTAATTCGCTATTTTGAGAAGCGGGCTGTTTGTGTTAATGAGCAGGTCTGCCTAATAAAGTGGCAACTCAGTCTATACAGGAACACACACATACATATATAAAATTCATAATGCTGGTATTAATGTTTCCTGAAACCCTAGACCTGATTCTGTGCTATGGACTAAAGATGGTGGAGAACTACCCGATGTGGACCGGATGATCGTGGAAGGCAGGGAGTTGACCATCACATCCCTCAACAAGACAGACAATGGCACGTACCGGTGTGAAGCCAGCAACCCCCTTGGGGCAAGCAGTGCTGAATACGTGCTCTACGTGTATGGTGAGTGCCACTTCCACCGGTGCCAGCTTGGCACGAAAACCCAGACACACGGATGCCGTTTCTATCCCAAAGAGTATGCAAAAATCATCTGTAATCCCATTTCCAAGATTCGGTAAATGATCTTTGCCATTTCTGCATCTCCAAGGAATAAGATATATTTAAAGTCCACATTGTGATGAAGGTAGATCAAAATTATGTGTGATATCATGAAATATTCCGATGCCAAGAATAGGAGACTGGCATTAATTCCAGTTTTAAAGATGGCTGGTAATGTTCAGCCCAGGACAAGAGACTGCCTTCACTGGTTTTTACAAGGAGGTTGTTGTGAAAAGGATGTGCAATGGAAGGTCTATGGGTTTTGTTCGAGTGTTCCTCCAATCTCCATCTGATGGTGGGGATCTGTCTTGGTGCCAAAAAGGTTTGTTTGGGAGTAAGGCAATGGACATCCCTGGAACGTGGAACAAAAAGGACTTGAAAATTAACTAAATGTCAAACTTCATCGAGTTGTGAGCCCAGTACAGGGAAAGCATAATGAACAATGCAAAATGTATATTTTTAAATTGAAGAACAACCAAGCGGCTCAGGAGCTCTGCTGCTGAAAGGAGCAAAGCAAGATTTGTTAGTGAGGCACAGATGTTACATGGGTCAGTAGGAATCCCACATCATAGAGCCACCCCAGCAGTTACATGGGTCAGTAGGGGTCCACATCACAGAGCCACCCCAGCAGTTACCTGGATCAGTAGGGGTCCACATCATAGAGCCACCCCAACAGTTACATGGGTCAGTAGGGGTCCACATCACAGAGCCACCCCAGCAGTTACCTGGGTCAGTAGGGGTCCACATCACAGAGCCACCCCAGCAGTTACATAGGTCAGTAGGAATCCCACATCGCAGAGCCACCCCAGCAGTTACATGGGTCAGTAGGGGTCCCATATCACAGAGGCACCCCAGCAGTTACATGGGTCAGTAGGAATCCCACATCACAGAGCCACCCCAGCAGTTACATGGGTCAGTAGGAATCCCACATCGCAGAGCCACCCCAGCAGTTACATGGGTCAGTAGGGGTCCACATCACAGAGCCACCCCAGCAGTTACATGGGTCAGTAGGAATCCCACATCACAGAGCCACCCCAGCAGTTACATGGGTCAGTAGGGGTCCACATCACAGAGCCACCCCAGCAGTTACATGGGTCAGTAGGGGTCTCACATCACAGCTGATGTTTGCGTACCTGAAGCCCTCAAAAGAATTAGCCACAATTATAACAGCCAGTTATTTACCCATTTTTACTTTTTAAAACATTAATTTGTTGTGTATTTTATCAAGTAAGACCCTTAGAGATTTCATTGTGAAGGTAGACCTGGAGACCAATTTGGGAGAAATATGGCAGATTTGTTACTGTACAGCATTGCATTCAAAATGGGAATATTAAATTACTCTCAAAAGTCAAAACAGGCAGGGACCGACAGCATATAATGGGCATGTTGGATTAAAACATGCATCAAATGTCTAAAGATACCCAATGTACTGAACATGTCCATTTTGATCATATTCTGTCATTATCTGCTTTTTTTTATCAGGTAGGAGTCACTGGGGACTAGTCCAGAATTTGAAAATGTCATTTAATGATCTGCTGAAATGTTTGCAGAGCCACTGGCAAGATCACCTCTGCTCTCGAGAACAGAAAGTTCCCAAACTTATTTTCCCATTCTCGTTCAACGGCTAAAGAAAATATAATTAGCAGTCCAAGTTTCCAGTGTTCAGATCTGTGGCCGTCCGTTCAAAATAGAATTCAGTCAGACTGTTTTCATTCATTATCAGCTGAATGCCTTTTATTTAGCATGCATGGAATTCGGCGCGAGTTAAAGGAAGTGGGTGACATCCTCCCACCTACACATAGAGGCCTGGCCCTGCATGTGAACGCAGCTCAAATTTTCCCAAACATTTTTGATTGCACATTCAATAAAACAAGGTTCCTTTTGAAATAGCATTCGCTAGACGTTCATTTTAAATGAATACTTAATTCAGGCCTTATGATTCACATTTAAAACCACAGTTTGAAAGTTTTGTCTCTGACCTAAAATTAGATGATAATTGTCAAATAACGAGGACATCGGCATTATATTTGATGTTACATGTTTTTTGAGTCTTTAAGTTGCCAACTTGAATAACCTGAGGTAATTATTTAGCTATTTCCATTGGCTGTCATGTCCGTACATTTGTGCTTAGTCATTGTCTTAATGTTTCAGTTTGTTTTGCACTAATGCCGATTTGATTTTCTTCCATTCTTCATTTTGTCCCAGTGCACTTTGCATCTTTTACATTTGCCTGTTTGTCGTGTCTGTTTTGTTCTGCTGTGCCGTCTCGCTCACCAGATGCCCCAACCACAATGCTCCCATGTCCAGCTTCTCCATCTCAGCCTGCGCCCATGGGCACCCGCCCCCCCAAAACAGCACCCACCACTGGCTTTCTACGAGGTAAAGTCCCTGTGCCCTTGCACCCGCAGCCAGCCAGCCAACCGCTACCCTCTGCCAATGCTGCAGCGGTTAATGGTCTTCCATAACCACCCTCAGCAACTTCTGTTTCAGCTTCCTGTGCCAGCACTCCCCATTGGTCTTTTCCCGTTTGCAGTGGTCTTTATTGTAAGACTTAATGGCTTTGCAAAGAACTTGTAAGATCTTGTAAGGACATCGTTGTCTTATAAAATGCATTCTTTCAGCGTTATGAACTTTCTAAAATATGTTCTAAGCATTCCAAAGTTAAGATTCAAATATCTGAAAAAATGTAAAGATTCTAAAATTCCAAGGTCGATTCTAAAATATTTGGTATGAGGACTGCTCGGTGCTCATAAATACCTAATAGCACAACACGCAATTACAGCTATCTGGAAATTGAAATTCTAACCATTCTAAAATTCCAAGGTCAAGGTTGCAGAATATTTGGCACGAGAACTGTTCGGTGCCCATAACTATCCAATAGCACAACGCGTAACTATGGCTATTCGGTTGGGATTTGAAATTCTAATCGGTTCGTTGCTCATAACTACCCAAAAAGCACAACTCATAGCTGCAGCTATTCGGGTCTTTTGACACCACACCTAATATATTCACCCACCTACATACAAACATGAGATTCAGATGAAGTGTTTGTGTCTTTTTCCGTCTGTTTCCGGCCTGCATTTTTATCATCATGATTTACCACATTGTTAATGCAGTAGACAGGTTTCATTTAGAAATGACATCATTGTGAAGGTGTCATGTGACTTTTCCTGCTTTCATGAATACTGTGGGGTCTCACCTCAGCTGACAGGCTTGTACCTACCAGTCCTGATCATTTGCAGCCATGTTCGGCTCATACTGTTCTTCCCAAGGCTGATAACCCGCAATTATTCTTTGTCAGTCTGGCTCAGGAGCCACGGAAACATGCGGACACTTTCATAATTTGAACGCTGCCAGATTTTCTGCTATATTCTATGATGCTACCTGGGTAGTTTGCTAGGTAAGTACATCTGAACAGGGCAATTTGTTAGGCCTCATTTAAAAAAAAAAAAAAACGTAAATGTGGTAAAATAAGTAACGAAACCTATTAGAAGAGGACTGTATTGCTTCGTCCATGCCAAGCGACACAGAAAACAGCCGGTTAGGTTTATCAGACCCAGGTAACATCACAGGATTCATTCTAGCTAAAAGCTAAAAGCTTTTTTTTATGGTTGTCAAATTAAGTATGACTATACAGGCCTCAAAGGATGAATAAAGAATAGTGTTTTAAAATATTTAGAGCATGCCTTCAGCTTAACTTCTATGACTATATATACTCACTCATAGAGTATGTGTGTAGCCTATGGTGTGCTGCATTTGTTAGAAGAAGCCAAAGGGAAAAATCCCCATGCATTCACATCACTTTTTGTAGTCGACAACCCTTCCTGGATGTAGAAGATAAGACCTGCAGACAGAGGCAACACATACATAAGAAGTGGCTTACATGGTAAAAAAAGGGAAAAAGTTTGGAAACTGCTTAGTAGTGTGTTTAAAAATCTCATATCCCTATTTCAAAGGGCTAGTAAATTATCTTTAATCATTTGTTGTGTCTTAATTAGGCACACTTGAGGAATGAAGTCCAAAAAAAAACACACAGCCTCCTTTTGGGGTCTGCGTCCAGGGGCCTCACTAATGAAGAGTTCTGAGCTAAAAACAAGAATCTAACGTATGCTTTAAGTATAGCGGGGAAAGCTTTGGATAAATGTGTTAAATTAATTTATAAGAATTTGTCAGTCCTGCGAAAACCAAGAGCCGCCAGGTATGTTTATTGCTGAAACTCTGTATGTTGCATGAATGGGTCAGTTGTTACACAGCAATTGTTTACAACATACATTTAGCGTCAGATATCGCAAAGCAAGAAATATTGCTTCTGTCTAACATCACATTGGTCGTTTTTTCTTCTTAAGTATCCAGAAGAAAAGAATTCTGTGTTGGATTGGGCTATAAAGGTGTTTTTCGATGGCGCTAAGTAAACTGAACTCAGTGGATCGAAAACTTGGTAGGAAGCGAGCAGCCTCCAGCAGTACTAGGCTAGGGTCAGTCTGCTGGCAAGGTGCATTCTGCCCACACTGTTCAATTTACCACTGAAGTATTACTGCCAGGCAGAGCACGGAACGTGCCGGAAGCTGGGCTTCAGCCATGCATGTTTTTACCCTAGAGGCTCGAACAGGGACTCTCAATCAGCCTTCCAGAGAAAGGCAGGCAGTGGAAGGCATCAGGAAGATGACGGCGGATGTGTGCGTGTGGAGAAGGCTTTTAGGAACGTAACATCTCTGAGGCGTCTGGCTTGGTGAAACTCCTGAGTACACGATGACCTTCTTGGCTCCTCGTCCCTTAAAAAGAAGTCCTTGGAGATTGCTTTACAAGTTCTCGTGTTTGTCTCCTTTAGTGTTGGTTGTGGTGCTTCATCTTCATGCATTTTTTTGTTTTCCCCCTATGTTGTTTTTTACCTGTGATATTGTTTCCCTTCCGTCTTCTCTCACTCTGCCCGCGGCCATGGCAACAGCCAAGGACTTATCCAGTCCTTCGACAGGTAAATACCCCCTTTGCCCGCTCAGAGGTCAGCTGAGACGTGTCAGCACAGCACGGCGCAGCCCATGACCACCCCCCACCCCTTCCCGCATAGCATGAGCCAAGCCATTGCCTTCGCATGGGGGGGGGGGGGGGGGGGCTGCTCCTCACAAGACACCTGCACTGCTCCAGTCCGCTACACTGCCACTATCAAAACTTTGACCTGTCGAAATTTTGGCCCAGTCCCTGTATCACTTTCCATTCGATGTAATTTGCCAGCCAGCTGATTTCCAACAAATGCATGGGTCAACGTTTTGAAATGATCGTACATCAGTTAGAGGATACTCTAGGGTTTGACGTGTCTTATATAATATTTAATTCTTCAGGGAAAGATTCGGGGAAAAGAATCTGTTTGGATCTGTCATGCATTCTCATATTCAATTTAGAAGATGTGGTTTTTCACATTAATACATCAGGGTACTTAAATAATTCAGACTAAAACTGTTCAAAGATACAATGGCAGTTTCATGATATTTGAAGCTGCATCTGTTTGTTCTGATAATTTAAATATTATTCTGTTTGATAAACAACTACAGTACATATAGTTTTAAGTGTTGTCCTCAACAGATATTATTCTGGAGAGGTTTCCTCGGAATGTGAAGGAGTGTTGGAATTGGCATTGATTCTTCCTTAATCAATAGGAGGGCAGAGTGAAGGGCTGTAATTAGGTGCTGTAATTAGCTGACGAAGGGTTACATGAAGAGGCTCCAAAGGGATGTTAAGCGGTCTTTCGTCCCCTGCCTCCGAAAGGTGAACAAAACAGGGATTAAGGGGAACAAAACTCACTGTGCAGATGTTTTTCCTCAAATACAGAGAAAAAGGCTTTACAAGGCCTCACAATGGGGGTCATCACAAAAGTGTTGCTACGGTGGGACGGTGGACTGGGAACTGGGACACAGATGAAATCAGCAGATTTCATCACGTACTTTTTACAATCTTTTTATAAAAGTGACTCGGCCTGTTATTTTTTCAGTTCTATTGCATCTGAAACACATTTCCTTCCTGGATGAAGAGACACCTTAGCTCTTAGCTATAGGCTCCATATGCAGCTCTGGTAATTATCTGAGGTATATATATGTGTCACAAAGTCCTGTTTACTTTCCGTTAAATAATTCAGCTCCTCTGCGGGACCTCATTATCCCACCAGACTCCCAATTTTTTAACAATTAGAAGCAGTAATTTGTTTTGGATCCTAATTAAATCACTCTGACCCGGGTGGTATTCCTTTGCGAATAACATTTTAAATCAGTCTCAAGTGTCCAGTGCATGCAAATGAATTCATTATTCATGCAGGTCTGTGGGACGAAATGCTGTGGGTAGAAAATCTTTGAAGAAAAACCACCATAACCTCAATAATAATAATAATAACAATAACAATAATAATTCTTGTTATTATTATTGTTGTTGTTGTTGTTGTTATTATTGCCACTGCACCCCTGCCATGGATAACTGATTATGGATGGATGGATGGATGATTATTATGATTATTATTCATCCATCCATTATCTCGAATAGGGAATGCATGAAACCTGACCCAGAATGCATGGTGCACAAGGCAAGGGACACCTTAGGCAAGATGCCAGCCCATTGTGAGGCAACAACAACAATAAAAATAGCACATTATATAAATAGTATGAGTAAGTAGCACAATTTACTCACTTTTGTAAGTCCATTTGTTGATCTTTTTATCACATTGCAGTCACTCCACACAGACACCCACAAGAAAACATTGTATCGTTTTGTCTTAAAAACCATCCTTTTCTCACCTAATTAGGACACTTGGTGAATATTTGATTTGGCCTGAAGATTGGCCTAATGGATTATTGAACTGCCTTGTTTAAGGCCAGGCAAACCAGAGCATCGTCGCACCGAGCATTTTGCAGTCCGCCGAAGGATTACGGTCTTCTACACATATGACTAACATCGTTATGTACTCTTCATCACATTCACATCATTTATTTTGGCTTCAATTGGCTTCTCATCCTCTGTCTTGTGTCCTGTACTTCCTGGAATAGGCTCCTGGATCCTCACCACCCTAAACCAAAGAAGAGGTTGTGAATGATGGATTGATGAAAGCACTGGCCAGTTCGCCTTCTTAATATTCCATCACTTTATTCGTTTTTTGTCAGTTCACCTGACATTTTCAGCCACAACAGTTTGCACAATCATGACAGTTAAATAGGGTAACAACAGGAGGACACCAAAGAGGTCATTAATGCCATTCTGGAGAAGTTTGCACAGAGCTGTCACAATAGCAGAGCCGCACATGAGTAATTATCTCGAAATCTCCATGTCCGCTTGCTCGCAGCAGGGATCTGAAGCGTCTCAGTACTGGAGCACTGCTAAGGAAGCGTGCTTGGCAGGAGATACAGTACCACAGACGTTTAAAATGGAGCCAAAATCGCACTGACTTTGCAGGGCTGTTGGTATTACACAATACCTTAGGATAGCCGCTGAACAATAGGAATAATATTAATATTTTCCTTTTTGGCACTGATGTACTGTGTGAAATATAACTGCATTTATTGTATATCATTATGATTATGGCTTTTTATGTGGATTAATCAAATGGGGGGGTATTCGAAAGAGAGGTCTGAAACTCTCCCAACAGTTTACATACATATTCACAAATTCTACAATACGTACAGTATGAAGTTGTCTAATTTATTGCTGGTTTGCTCCAGCAGAGCTGTTTATTCTAAATTATATTCATCGTTAGCCAACGGTACGGCCAGGCAGGTGATTTTGTAAAAAAAAAAAAAAAAAAATGTCTGTCTGATATAGATACACTGCTGGAATCAAATTAGGTTATATCCTTCATTGTAAAGGTACCTTGCAGAGGTGACCTTCTTTGTGGAAGCGGGTTTAAAAGGTGAAAGCGAGGTCACATTTCCTTCTCCGTCTGGCTCGCTCAAAAAAATACACTGGCATGAGGTGGTTTTATTCTCCAGCATCTGGCTAGCAGAGACCCTGTGTGAGCTTTTATCCCAGGCAGAAGAAAAGGGAGACAGCTCGACCCTACTCGTATTTAAGCAAGTTTACTGCGGAAGTACGGAAAAGAGAACAGTCGGTGAATTTCAACTGGGCAAATTTTGCTTCAGAAGCCACTGGAAGGCCAAAAACTGAACTGTGTACACTGGCTGTAATACATATACATGCTGATATGTGAGAAACTCCTGTTTTAAAATGAAAAGGCAGGATTCAGAGCAGGGAAGACTTCAGCACAGCAGTGTATGTGTACTGTATATGACAGCTGGGATTAAACAAAGAATTAAAAAAAAAAATGCCCCTTTAATTTTGGAAAATCTAAATTAATTAATAATATATCCAGCCATATCTATTTAAAATACAAAGATAACTTCCACCCATTTTCCCCAGTCACTCCTCCAAGTGATGTGTTGATCAAGCAGCTTGCACCCAAGGCCATCACTCTGCCTCCATCAAATGTTCTTTTACAGTGTGAATACCAGCGGAAATAACCATTGCATTGTTCATTACTTTGACCTAAAAGGTGATTTAATTAGCTACTCTTCAAATTGTTATCATGGTAAACGTGTCTTTAGAGTATAAATATAGATCATAAGTCAGTTATTGTCTCTGCCTTCTCATGTAAATATTTTTAAATACATTAAAACGATGGTGGTTGACAGAGATCTGCAATCACTTTGCATTTACACACTTAAGTTTGATAAACTGTGAGAGCCGTAGTGTAGATTTGTCAAAGATCATGTGTGACGAGAGGAATCTCTTCAGTCAGTCTTAAATTTTCAGGGGATTTCACAATAGGAACTTCACTAACATAAATCGAGAAACCAAGCCTTTAAATACAAATAAACCATAAAACAGAAGAACACAGGTGTAAAAGTGTGAGCAAACAAAAATAGCAGCACTAACAGCCACAAGTAGAAGGCGAACTGAAACAGAAACTCATGCTGTTGTGGGGAGAAGCTCCTGTTGACCGCTAACTTTCATTCTACTTTCTCCGGCTCTTTGTTCCCAAGGCCATTGAATTACCAGTAAAAGCCAGATGCTCTCCATTAATCAGAGGCCATTTATATAGGCCTTTGGACAGTGTTATGCCTTTTGTCTTTAGAAAGAATGGACTGGATAATATTTACGATCTTCGGTCTCTTCTTTCTGGTTTTATGCTTTAGTAAACATTTCTTCAGTCAGTTGAATAGTTACTTAAATTCTCAGGCACCAAGTAGCAGATTAAGTCCTCGTAAAGTACTATAATATGTTGCAATATTATCCCTTTAAGTCCTACAAGCACATATCCTTGTATCTATTAAAGTCAGGTCGATACCAGCTAAAGTAGGGGGAGTATGAAATAAAGGGCTGCTTTTTAAAGAAAAGGGTTCTAAAGCTTTACATTTGCACGAGAAGTGAACATCTTTAGAACATGGTTCCACTGAGGAAAATCACAAAGTTAAGATAAATTAAACGGAGTATACATTTTTTAGGAAGAACCTCACACATATTCTAAAATGAACGCGTAAAGATGTGAATGTCCTTCTTTTTTAATAAAACATTTTCTTCCTGTTAGGAAGCAGCCAATAGCAAACCAATAGATCAATAAACCCAAAGAAGCATTAATATATTAAAATCCTGTATTTCAAGGAAAAGAGGAGAAACTTGAAGCATGTCTAGTAATGACATAAATCAATTTTATTAAACTTGTGCACCTTTTCGTTAAGTATTGTTGGTTTCCAGCGTTTTGCTTTTTAAGTGATGGTATGGATGTGTTTTGCTTTTATCTCAAATCCTGCTTATGGCTACTGCTGTCCTGACATGACTTCCATCTTGACACATTCCGTCTGCTCGTGGATCTGTGTATTTGAAACGGTTATGCATTAATAAAAGGAATCAGTGCAATAGGGGCAAATTTGTTACATGCAGAAACCAGCTTATTTGTAATAAATTAATTTGCCTTTCTTGTCCTTTTGCTTACTTTCAAAAGCATGAAATGTTTGGCATGAGGCTTGACCTTGCTGGAATAATGAGTTGAAAAATCCAAAATCAAAGGAAAAGGTATACTAATCCTGTGGCCGTGAGTAGTGTTTAATATATCATGGTACCATTTTCACATTCACGTTGATAAAGAAATTTATGTAAAAAGATTTCAGTTAACTATTGAATTAAATGGTATGTTAAATGGCTTGAGTTCTGGGAAAACTGAAAAGCAAACTGTTTGTTTCTTTTAGCTGTGAATCTGTGCCGGCTATACGATAAGCTTTCATTTAATGTGACGTGACAGAATGTCCTGAAAAGCAGAGTGAAGCAGTTTGTTTATAAAAATGTGCTCGTATTTTGTTCTGTTTGCTCAAAATAAGATGACAGGTTCACCAGGGCAAAGTAATGTGAATCATTCATTGAAGATAAAATTTTTACACTTTTCATGTATTTACGCTCTTTAAAGTTTCACCTACTAATACATGTAAAAACTTTGTTCTCTATGACTATACAGGTCTAATGAAGTAAAATAATACTTTAGCTGAAAATTACCTTAGCAATACTTGACCTTGACTATTCTTCTTGGTAAATTAATTAAGACTTTTTGGAAGCAACTTGGAACTATACAGTTTGTTATTTTGAATCAAAAGACCTGCCTGTTTTGACATTTGACCTCAGAGTTGCCCGCATGAAAGCATTCCGTAACACTCCGTAATCAGCTTTTTGCACCTCTCTGGTTGAAAGTCTGCCACCTTAAAGAAAAAAAAAAAATGGCTTGCAAGTCCCAGCTTTCATAAAAGGTCAAAAAGCAGGAGGCAAAAAACACGTACAGCTAGCTCAGAAACCTGGCAAACTGTAAAATCAAGTATATTTATGAACACTGTTAATTTCATATTTTTCTGATATCTTTTTTTGTGTTTAGTCCACCCCATGGCTGTATTTTTCAAGGGCTTGTGAAGCAGATACAGTAGGGAATATCTCAATAATTCAGCAGCCCTCGATGGATGTTCCTCTCCCTGTGACTAACCATTTTGTGTATCTTGTCCCTTGCCTCATCGCTACTGCTTTGATGCCTAATGACGACACCGAAGGAAAAAAGAGAAAAATCATTATGGATTTGGTGAAGCTTAATGTGGAGAAACTGCTTCTCAGCTGATTTGCATATAATGTCTTCCTGCATCTCTGATCTTTCTCTCCACATTTTTATTGTCTGTTTCCCCAGATCCCAATGCCCTGCAACAGAAAAGTCCAGACCACGCGCTTATCGGAGGGGTGGTCGCAGTTGTTGTCTTCATCACTTTGTGTTTAATAATTGTTCTAGGACGATATCTTGCCCGACATAAAGGTATGCATTTCAGCTAATGCTTCTTGTTCCATTGAAATACCATCCCTTTGATAGCTATGGGCACATGCATTCCGTCTGGTCCTTATCTCCTCCCCATTCCTTTTTCTTTCCTTCCGAATCAATTTGCAGATCATAAATCTTTAAATAGCTACTTTTTTAAAGTCAGCACCTAACTGCAATGCCAACTTTTTGTACTTGTGTCCATTCATGACCAGAGTCCCTTCCACTCTTTCCTGATTTGCTATATTGTTATTTTTTTTATAGTGCCTAAATTTACAGATGTCCATCTACTCCAAGCTCACTCAGCACTATTTAATCAGTGTAGTGATTAATGTCCTGAACTTGAAGCCAGGAGTTTTGCGGTCATTACCCGAGGAGTAGCAATACTAGAGACTAGTTTGAATCCTGCAGCAGTACATTGCAGGGTGGGCATGCACATTTGCATGCTGAAAGCCGCCAGCTGTAAGCTCACCAGTTTATGGATGCACCAGCTTGCTTTACATTGTGGTAGTGACTGGAGCATCTGAGAAAGCCCATCGTAACACTGGGAGAAAACACACATTTCACACATGGTGTACCATATCACCAATCTGAGCCATGACATCACAAATCTGAATTTGCCGTGTCACCCACGCAAGTCATCAAAGCACCAGTCTGAGCCACCATAACACCGTTCTGAGCCACGACATCACAAATCTGTGCCATTGTCCCTCCAATCTGAGCCGGAGCATCACAAATCTGAGTCACCATGCCATAAATCCAAGTCTTCAAACTGCCAGTCTGAGCCACCGCAAGGCCATCTGAGTCACACTCAAGAATAACTGACGGCTCTGTAACCCCCTTCATGTAGAAACATCTGCTGCACAGTTAGAAAAAATAAATGCCCGCAGTAAAACAGTAACTCACAAGACACGCCGCCGTGACTCTGCGCCGTCTTTCAGTCGCCGGCAAATTTGCGTTGTCAAGGTGACAGTACCGCGCTCGCTTAATTCCTGCACTCCATCTGTGTTGTGTCGGCTAATGTGCACAGGGACATATCTAACGAACGAGGCCAAGGGGGCGGAGGACGCTCCAGACGCAGACACGGCCATCATCAATGCGGAGGGAAACCAGGCCCATGCAGCGGAGAAGAAGGAGTACTTCATCTAAGTCCCCGAGCGCTCACTGGACACCTGCCGGGCGTGTCTAAGGGACTGTACGCCAGCATCCGTCTGGTCCTTATCTCCTCCCCATTCCTTTTTCTTTCCTTCCGAGTCAATTTGCAGATCATAAATCTTTAAATAGCTACTTTTTTAAAGTCAGCACCTAATTACAATGCCAACTTTTTGTACTTGCGTCCATTCATGACCAGAGTCCCTTCCACTCTTTCCTGATTTGTTATATTGTTATTTTTTTCATAGTGCCTAAATTTACAGATGTCCATCTAAAGTCGATGTCTCATGGGACTGGTGGTCAACATTCATTTTATTACAATTATGAAAACTATTAGGGATTAACAAGTGTTTTTAGAAGTGGAGAAGATGTGCCAAAATCCTACATATTTGTCTAATCAGCTGGTACTTTCTTCCGGAGGTATGGCATTTCCAGGAAATGTGGACACTCTTAGTTCAGAAAAACCTCAGACACACAAATAAGTTAGCTTTAAAATGAGACAGGACGTGTAAAAAAAAAAAATCAATTATGTTAACTGTATAGTTGTTCTTGATGTAAACAGAGTCAAATTCATTTTGACAAAAAAAAAATACTATTGGACGTAAATGGAATATGTGTGTGTGCTTTTTATATTTGTTTCGAATCAGTAAAGGGATTCCATGAAAAATCAAGCAGGCCTACTTCTTAATCCAGTCTCGATCTCAATTTAACTCTGCCAGAGTATCTGTGTAAATATCTCTTGCCCTATAAATTCAGTATACAAGCACATCTGGTTACCTCTACTCCCAAACTTTTCAGGGGAGCATTCACTCTTGTTTTCCTATATATTTATCATAAAAACAACACAGTGACATTTTGATTTTAAAGGAAAAGCACAAATTGTAAAATAGTAAAAAAAAAAAAATTAAAAATGTTGCGCTGTTTGGCTTTTAAAATGCACCTTGATGTTGTGTTTCATGATTGGATGCCAGCCTTTCCTGACTTACCGGTCAAGATGTAGAGCTCATCATTATCAATTTATTTATTCACCAAATCAAATTACTGAGAAAACTAGCACACTTCCTCCCTAGGTAATAACACCTTGCATTGCATTTGCTATATGTAGCTATTAGTGAAATTGTCGTTAGACGTTGGAATCCCTCATACCTTGAAATTTGTATATTAGCCAATTTATATATTGAGAAAAACTGTACTCTGTAGATCATAAATCATCTCTTTCTTCTTTTGGGGTGGGGGTATGGTTCATATATAAACTATGTTGGCTAATCTATTGTGAGCATCTGCAGTCTAACAGAGACTCAGATCAGAAATATATGGTATGTACTCATATTGTCAGGCAGTGTGAAATAATTCAGACTGACTTGGGAGACAAAATGTGCAAGGTTGTGGTAGCAGAATGTCTCTGGCTTAGTGGCTTCCTTTCTCTCTGCTGGATTTCCGCTAACGTGCTTGTTGCAGCGTTAGCTACCGGCGTGCTGCATGCACAGCCTACCTGCACACTTTCATCGCATTTAATTCATGATGGGTCTCACTGTGCGAACGTGTTTGTCTGTTTTCTTTTTCGAGGGGTAACTGATGCCTTCAAGCATTTTGGTGCGTGAAGATCCGGAGCATTCTTATGGCTTCATGCATCTGTTTTCAGATGGTTGGTGGCCAATGCAAATAGTTGTAGAAAAATTAAAATGATTACATGTAGAGTTTATGTTGCATGTTAAATGATTTTCATTCTCCATCTTCTCCTGATGAAGGTTGCAGATCTTCTTCATCCTCTTCTTGTTGTTTCTGTTGTTGTTGTCATTGTTGTTGTTCTGTTTCTTTCTCATTAAGGTTTTAAATTTTACTCATCGCATTTGTTTATAGGATTATTACTGCCAACTCATGATCCATTGTTAGGGAACAAGGAATTATAAAAATGACTCTAAAAATAAACCAGTTTGTAATTATCAGCTTTGTAATTTACTGAATTATCAGAAACCAGCAGAGGAAGAGCTGCTAGCCTACAGAAAACAAATATATCATAAACCTCATACAGCTCAATTCCTGCTTTGTTATGCGGTCCTCACTGTAGCTTTGTTTTTACATTTTAAATATGAATTGACAGATAAAAAAAGGAACGAAAATGAAACAACTCTGGAATGTTTACTGCATCATCTAATCAGACCTAACAGATTCCACTCTTGTTCGTCTCGGGCATCCAATGCCATTTACTTTATTGTTTTATTATGGGTTGACTTTATTGCTGTGCATTTTAAACACACATTAAATAATTAAACCGCACAGTAGTTAATAGCAAGGGCAGATTTTGTCACGCCTCATCTGATTACGATTTACAGTTGGCGCGCTTTACTGTTTCAGTGTCGCAGATGACTGTAATGTAGCAGAAAATGATACTTTGAGAAGTTAGCATTTAAGGAGTTAAATGTTACTTTAAGGATTTAAAGTACATTAAGGAGATGAGTATCAGTAGGGAAAGCAGAGAGGGGGATGGAGAACTGTATGAACGTAATGTTGTTGACTAGCTTTGCTTAAGAAACAATGTCTTTGTTCTTTTTTTTATAAAAGCCCACAAATGAGACGTCTTTATTTTTTGTAAAGGCCTTTAGTAATTACAGGCAACCACAAACACTAAGGCACTCCAACACAGTGCAGAAAGCTTATGAAATTTGTCCACCTCTCAGGAACGACCATAGTTCTCTGGGAGTGCGTGTAAGGTTGGGGTAAATCTGCTTTTTCTTTAAGCTCTGAGGTCAGAAGCCTTACCTCAGCATTGAGTCGTTGCAGGATACAGAACACCACCAGTCACACAGCTTCACTGAGAAATAGCATGGCAGCCTCTGTGTCTCCACCCAAGAGTATATGAAGGACATCTTGAGCACCACTTTCTACTAAAGTCACTCACTAATCTTCTCCTGTCTGGACTAGAGATCCATATGTTCAGTAAAGACCTTTTTCTGAACAGAATGTTTACTGCTGGGTTTTGGCATTCTACTTTTCATAAAGTATGAGACTGTAATTTAAGTTTATTTTGAGTGTTTTAGATGTGTGTTTTGGGGGGAATTTTGGGGGATTTAAGTATGTTGAACAATTGGTTTTACAACAGTAAAAAGAAATTGTCTAAAGATTCAGGTGATGGGAGGATTGAGTGAAGAATGCAAAAGAGACAGCCTATTTCCTGTCCTTATATGCAAGTTTTACCTTTGTGCATTAGTGGGTCTAAAAGCGTGACTCAGAAAGGCTTAGGCAAAAAGTCGGTTTGTACTTCCAGCTGTTCGGTGGTACTTTTCACTGATGGACAGTGAGCCACCCTTACCTTTTTTATATTTTGGCCTGTAGCTTATGCACCAGTGTCCAAAAAAGAAGGCCCAGACAGACAGAAAAACTGCCTTGACCAACTTCAGTCTGAGGGAACTTTCGTATGAAAGAATGTACTATTGGATCTCAGATAATTACGGCAGATAATTATGGCGACGTTCTAGTTTAACCCTAGCTACCTGACCTGCAACAATACACAGTGAGGGAAATTTACTTGCTCCATTAAATGGCACCTACGTGACATTATGTGCACATCCTTATTAAGAGGGCATGGACTGCTGCTCCACTGAGTGTCTGTAAGGTCAGGGTCTGATGAAACAGTGACTGGTTATGGTTAGAAATAACCTACACAGGTTTGTTTAATAGAGTATGCCATCTGATGTGACCTAGTTAAACTGGCTAAATAGGAAAGAGCTAGGAAACATTCTGCTGCTTAATTTTATGATACAGTAACTTCATGTTGGTGTATCAATTAAGTATATCTACTTTAATCGGTATAATCAGGTAACAGTAGCAACAACAATAAAAACAATAATACTTCCGTTAGCCTGGCAAAAATAAAATAGAACAAATTTTTGTTTTCACTTAACATAATTATAAGGTACATTGATCATGTGACTACTCTTTGCTTTGGCACTTTGGTCTGCTCACAAATCCAGACACTGAGTATGCAGTCTATATAAAGTAGGTACCAAAATATATCGTGACATCACCTTACAGTTTCATATTCTTGCAGTTTTTTTGTGTCTCAGGAATATGTTTTAAGTGTCTCCATGTTTGGAACTGGTACCTTAAGACTTTCCATATGCTTGTTCTCTGGATCCATGAAGCTGTTAATAAAAGCATTACTTTATCCATTAATTGAATTTTTACTTCATTGTCTGTATGATAAAAACCACTGTAATCATACCATTTTATTTAAACTACTGAATGGATCAACTCCCATCAGCCCCGGTGATCTGTCTTGGGTTATTACACACTGAATTCTACACATGTGACTCCATGACATCAGTATGCAGTTTTGATGTCTTAATTCGGATTCCTTTAGCTAGCTGAGCAGTACAGATTTTGTAGAACTTAGTCACTATTACTTAGAGTTTACTCAGTACTATAGATGCAACCACATTCAATACAAAAATTAATGTGTAGATTGTGTTAAAAGAATAAACTGCTTTTAAGAGATCTGAAAACATATTCATTTTACTTTTTAAATGTCATGTTTCATGTCAACAAAAATAGTAATGTTTTATATAAAAACCAACTTGAATTCTAGCATCATGAATCGTCCTTATGGGACAATTTCAGACACCTGTAAAGTGCTTTGTAAAATATATCCTCAGAACATTTTACATAAGAAAGGAATCATTACTGGTCATAATTTCAGTGACAAATAATATAAAGAGCTATTAAACATTCAGGAAGCTTCATATAGCCATTATAGCTGAATAGGAAACAGCTTCAGTTTAATACGTATTTATGATGGGTCTTGAATTCCTTTAAATGTCATTTCCTTTGGAAATAATTTGTCAGAATTGGTGTCTTTCAAACAATCAACTATTTGTAGTGGCTGCAAGTATACGAAATGTAAAATAATGATAAAATGTATAAAAATAAAAACCCAAAATAATTTCACCTGGATGGAAAGGCTTCAACGTGCAGCACTGAAACATTTTCTTGTGGGCTGATTTATTTATTCATGTATTTATTCATTTTGATAGGACTGTCAATCGGTTCTGTACACACGGTGGCACTGGAATATACCAGGACTCATGCTTCTTGTAGTAAGCTGAAGTGAAATCCTTTATGTGAATGTTTCTGAAGTGTTTAAGGGGTCTGAAAGTCAGGTTGAAGCAATGTTCACCTGTATGGAATTAAAGTACCAAACAAATAAATACCAGTTTACTGGTAATAAACCATATTCATCAGCTTAGTTGGTCTTTTTGTGCATCTGCGTCTCAAACACCCCTTTACAGAACACATTTTAAAATCTTTTGAATTAAAATTCCATGCAAATGATCCCACACAAGTATAATACTACAATGCCTGCAGTAAGTAATGGGGAAATGGGGCCTTAAGTAGTGGGTGGCATTAACATGCACTCTCAATCTCTGACTGGTTTACCCAACCTCCCATTGGGTTTCTAAGCCTAATATTCTGTTAAAAATCTATTCAATTTTTTTTTTTTTTTGCACTTCACAGATTTTTTTTTGGTAGGATGCTATTTCTTTTGTATTTTCAGTCACCTTCAGGGTGTTAAAAATGGAAGCAGAGGTTTTTGTATCGAAACAGGAATAGTTAGAAAGGGTCTTTTTTCCCTCTGGTGCCACTAACCTGGTAGGTTTTGTCAAATGTCTACATGAAGTCTCTCTGGGCCAAGCCTAGCTTAGACCATGTTCCTTGCTGGGCTCTTGTATCAGTGCACTTTTTAACATAGGTGTCTGTCTTACCTCAGGCAGCTTTTGCTCATTTAATGCATCTGTCTGCAGTGCCGCTTCCTCGATATGGATTCTCGGTGACACTGAATCTCATTAAATACAGGGCACATGGCAGGGGACAGCCTGGACGGCATGGCAGGGCACGCACGCTCATAAACACAATTATACACTATGAGGCAATATAGAGACATGAATTCACTAAACCGCAGGTTCTCAGACTGCAGGAAGTAACACTGTAAACACAGGGAGAACATGCATAGAGAATGGTGTGGGAACCACGCATGAGGGTTTAGCGCTACGTACTGGGTAACCTTACAGCCCACTATTCTGAGATGAGTAGACTCTCAGTCCTTCCTTTCCTTAGCAGTCCTGTGGACATTTGGCTCCCAACTCTATTTCATAAGCTCAACATCAGCATGTGTTCAACAACTACTCATCATTTTGAAATGAGACCGACCGCAGGCGGGCGCCATTGCAGGGCCGCTTAACTTAGACTAAATTTTGGCTGTGGATGTCCTCCATCTCCCTTGTATTGAGTTCATGTGTCAGATGCTCGTCTCTTGTCACAAAATAAAAGCCTTGCCCAGGAATAGAAGTCTGTCATGGTAAAATTGATCTCCACAGAACTCTGGAGTAACTGCTTGCCCTGTCTGAAGTTTTTATAAGGATAGTTAAATGAAAGAGTTCAAGGCAATTCTGTCTCTTAAGTTTGAGTGATGAATGCACTGCAGAATGCGGAGAGACTGCCATTTCAGGAAACGACGGTCCCTTTCCTTTTGATGAGCAAAATAATTCGGGTCAGCGATTTTTTTTTTTAGAAAGCAGAGGACAACAGTGAAGATCTGTGTGAGTCTAAGGGGGTCGCGTTGCTTTTACAGATCCAGCATGAAGGTTTTCATAGTTTAATATGACAAACCTCACTGGTAAGAATGGAAAAACACAGCAAAAAGTGTGTAATGTTACCACGTGGTTACGATTCAACTACGTATTTAACGTTATTTTGCGTTTTGTGAGCCAAATATCGTGTGTGCAAGGCAAGACATGCCAACTAACACTGGTAAGTGTGTACAGCACAACTGAAGAATGATTTGGAATTCCCCTGAAGAGGAATGAAGGTGTGTGGGCTCCACATCAAACATGGGGTTTTAAAATGATCATTTCCAAAAGATATTTCTTATTATTCAATACATATATTCTCCGTAACCACTTATTCTCTCATGTAGAACACTTTGGTGCTCACTGGCCTGTGGTCTACTAGGGTGGTGCGGGGGAGGGCTTCTCCTAGTTATCAGCTTGTAAACAGAAGGGAGCAAGGTGGGAAATTTCCCTCTGTCAAGAACAGCTTGTTTTACTTCCAAATGAAAATTATGTGATAAAGCGTAGACAGGGAGCTGTGACTGAATCTTCAAGTTGTGTGTGGAGCTTCTCTGAGATGGTTGGAGAGGTAGCAGCCAGGAAAGAGCTGGATATTCTGGATGACACCAAGAGACCTACGACTGACGTGGCAAAAAACATCACTTCTAGTCCGTGTGGCACTCCGGCAAAGACGGCTGGCGAGGACTGCAAATAACTGGCACCGTATCCAGTGTGTTTATACATCGAACTGTCCTGGCAATGTCACAGAAAACTCAGGAAGCTGTCGTTTCTGGCTGCTTGCTGCGTGGAAGCGATTGTGCTAACTTCACACTAATGCTAACACTTTAGTTATAGCTGATGCCCAAAATGGTGGGAAGTTCTCAAAGTAACAGTTAATAACAGCTGCCCACACTGTTTACCATTCGCCCACTTGGGTGTGCTGACTAAGCTGTCCCCTGAACGATGTTTCAATGTTTTCCTACCCCTCAGCTCTCTCACTAGCCTCTTGCACAGTTTCAGCTTTCCTAGTGCTATTGATTTAATAGTCTATACTGGCAAAAGCCAATTGTTAAAAACTGATCTGTTTTTGATAGATCTGAGAGGTCAATGGGTCCTAAATATAGAGCAGGGTTGCTGAGCAAATGATGGAACTGGCTCAAAAAAAAAAAAAAACTGTGCAAATGGGCGCTCTTGTTTACGGCATAGTGTTGCCGGAATTTTCGCAAATGCCGCTTCTTACTTGGTATTCTGCCGCCACGATTCAGGTGTCTGTTTTCTGCCGTGCACACTCTTCATCTTCCGTAGATCTAATCTCCAACGTCTGAATGGCTTCACCACAGGAATGTCAAGGCGCAAAATGAATTTTTTTTTCCTCCTTTTGAGAGGAATGTGCTGCTCAAAAGGATTACCAAGTGTGAATAAAAATAAGTAAGGAAGGAGACATGGCTCTGACTTGACGTTAACACCCGAGAATGCCAATTCACCATCCAGTAACAGATCCTAAACGCAACATTAGTGTCTATGATCAGGTGTAAACCATTCGGAGATTATATATAGCCTAATCGATGTAATCCTATGCACCCTGCTGAAGAAGGTTTAGGAGACCCTTTTAATTTAAATTTCCTCTTGTTTTGGTTTGGTCTTCTTCATCCTCACCTTTGTTTCCTTGTTGGATTCCCCAGGATCTCCAACCCTAACTTTGAACTTGAGTATTTTTTTTTCTTTTTTTTCCAGCAAACTATTTGTGCCTTTACCTCCAGATTGACCTTGTTAACCAGCTACGGGGTACACTCACTCACTCTCCTCCATTTAGGCTATACCATGCCCACCCACAAGGCAGCATTCGACACAAAAGGTGCGGCTACACCAAGGCTACCACGTTGCTTGGTGTGCCCAAATACATGTCTCAGCCAGGCCACAATTTGTGGACCAAATCTCTATATCCAGTGGTACGATAATGACTCCCTTTGTCTGTTATCTGACTATAGCCATGCCTCTTTATGTGCTATAATCAGACAAACACTATTACTAACAGAGAAAAGTTCAAAATTAAATGGAAGCTTTAACTACTCTGTTTAGTAAAGCACATGAAAATGCACCAAAATATCCATAGTGGAAAAGATAACATCCACATGTAGTGTAGTTATGCTGACATAAATTATAATAACATTTTTAAAAGCTAAACATTATATGCTGGCCTCGAACCTTGAGTTTTGAATGACAAACAGATTCTGAACTACTTGCATTAAAAGACAAGTTTAAATTTGTCTCTGTTTTTACAGACTTCATCTGTGATACTGAGCTGTACTATTATTTCAACAGCAAGTAAACATGCTTCATTTTGCTTCCAGCGCCACTAGGGTAGAATTCATAAAGTGAAACAAAGACCATAGAGAAGCGTGTGACGCTACCTGTTCTCATGGCAACCCATGAAGGATGTGCAATATGAAGACTTTGGCATCATTTATGTTTACTACACGTGGCCTCATGTATCGACCCTGAGCTCAGCATGTGTGGATTTCAAACTGATAAACATCTGTGGAGGTTCACTGCATATTCCAGGTTTCCATTAGTCTCATCCTGTTAGTCTCATATGTGCCGTGCATTCCCAAATGAGATGGGAATGAAATACCTTGCAGACGCTCGTATTCCTGTGTGAAGGTCATTAAGACCCACCTTTCATCAGAGAGCTGAAAAGGAAAAGTTCAGCTTGCCCTTTTCAATGATTTATGTTGTGTAGCTACCTTAATGACCCGGGCTCATGCCTCAGGAATCTCAACCTGTAAAACTGGGCAATAGACTTGTGTAACTGGACTGTTTGTTCACCGAGTTCTACAACATGGTTATAGACCCTCAGAAAGCAATGAAGATAAATTTATTAAAATCAGTCCACTATATCAAATTAGAAGAAAAAAAAAAAAGCCTTTGAACTGTTGGTGATATCTTTTAAACACTGTGCATTTGTTAGACACTACCTCTGCTAATTTTCTGTTTTGCTGTTAGGTCTTGATTCTTTATTTGTGCGACATCACCCACCAAGCTTCAGCTGCACCCCCTTTAAAGAGACGTTCCTTCTCCATTCTGCCCATCCTAAATCTCCTGGTTCCCTTCACGTAAATCTTTCGCATTATTTTCCTGGTATCATGTGGGCCTTGCCTCCCTCTAAATGTTCAATAGGTTATTTTTATTATGACCATTTTAGTTCCAGACTGTAGCCTAAGAGCCTGATCATCGTGATAGGTGTTACGCCAAAGAAACAAACTCTGAAAGATCCCAAGTAAGGCACATTACAAAAGACAGCAAAAATTCAGTTCTCACCCGACAGATATAGGGATATTAATTCCTCATGACGTTTAGCCTATAAAACCTAGCGATGCTACCTTGCTTTTATACACTAACATGACTTCGATTCAGGTGACAGTTTGCAGACGGTACATTAAAAAAGAAATGTAGCTTACTGCTGCCACCTATAGAGAGAAGTGAATGTTTCTCTCTTAATTATCCCTGGCAAATATTAAAAGCTCAAGCCCAGACTTTCACAGCAATAAAATTGTGGTTTATGTCGAAGATAGTTTCCCATTGGTCACTGTGCTGCTTCTCATGTCGTGATTGACAGATGATTATTAATCCCACCCTCCTATTCTTCGCTCTCGGCTGTCACTTTCCTCATCTTGCGTAAACTATTCTTGTGCCAGCATTATACTGTTTTATTTATTATTTCAGTTGCTTCGCTGAATGTTTTATATATATATAAATATATATATATATAACCTTCAGCAGAGCATCTGAAATACTGTATATGTTATTTATTCTTGTATTTCTCCAACTGTGATCCTTGGGGATTTTTTTGCCTCTCTCACCATCCTCCTCACTGTGCATGGGGGCAAAATAAACTTGGGTCCGTTTCCAGGCAAGCTTGTAACAGTTCCAGTTGATTTGGACTTTTTAATTATTGCTCTAACAGTAGAAACAGGCATTTTCAGGCAAGTAGCTATTTTTTATAACCATTCCCTGATTTATGAAGGTCAACACACTTCTCTGTCATTTGATTTGTGTGTTACCTTATCTTTCCCACGTCGATGGATGACTAAAGTAACTTGGCCTCTGTGTCACGTCATATTTATACCCCAGTGAAACAGGAAGTCATGGATTACCACTTGAAAGTTCCTACATACTCCAATCATCTTAAAAATGTAAAATTTAAATGGGCATAGTTACATTTTGTTCGTAAGAATTTCTAGGTAGCAGAGCCAATAATTGTGGAACGTGGTATTGTTAAATTTTTTTTTTTTTTTAATAAAAGATTTTTCTTTGAATAAAGGATGGATTTTCTCCCTTTTTAGTAGGAGAAATCCCTATGATTTAGTATGAGTATACATCGCTCATATATATGTATACGTATATATATGGTTTCTCTTTTCTTGAAAAGAGGCAGGGATTTTTGTCAAACCTTCATCAGAGCAACTGAAGTAATAAATATTGTCTTTGATGCCCTTTCTATTGACAACGCTTGTCTTCTAGTTCCATACAAAACAGACATGTTTTGCTAAAGTATGAAAATAAAATTCATCCCTTCATAAAAGTTTTACATTAACAAGGTCCCCCTTGACCATCAGAGCAAGGCAGAGTCTTCACGGTCCAGCTGGCCTCTTCAAAAACACACCACACTATTTACTTTTGATTATGGAGTAAGTAGCAATGTACTGAGGTCACTGCCTTTCCTGGGATGCTTTTCTTATTTACATGCACAAATAAATGCTTACTTTCACATTAGTTCCCTTGTATCTTGTTTGCTTGAATTAACTTCACTAAAATAGTGTTTCATTTACCTTACCATTTTAATAGCTTGAAAAAAGAGTAGAAGAAATATACATCATTTAGAATACACAAGAATGCTTTTTTTTCCAGCTGTTGTTTCTGGGAAATGAGATAAAAGAATTTTGTTTTTTTAGAGTAATTATTTTCTGTTTATAGATTCTATTAATTGAATGCTTTTATTAAATGCTAATTTATATTATTCTCTGGAAAATTATACATGCAGACAATAAGAAAAGTG
This sequence comes from Gymnarchus niloticus, assembly GCA_009936485.2. Lineage (NCBI taxonomy): Eukaryota > Metazoa > Chordata > Actinopteri > Osteoglossiformes > Gymnarchidae > Gymnarchus > Gymnarchus niloticus. Next base: position 10,721,772 of record JAACJT020000031.1, on the reverse strand, counting down.
TATGCCTGTGAAATTCTTGTTTTTCCACACTGAATAATTCATTTTAAAACTTTATTAGCTTGCAATTAGGAAGAGATTTGCATTGAATGTGAAAAAAATTGAAAAACAGAAAATTAATTTCTGTATAAAAAACATCCATCCATCCATCCATCCGTCCATCCATCCTCCCATCCATCCATCCCTTATTAAATCCAGGATCAAAATAAGCTTAAAGCACACCTTGGATAAGATGTCATTCTGTCTCAGTGTGCACAAACACACACACACACACACACACACACAATAAAAATACCACTTGCATAAAATATGAAATATCGACAAAATGACACAAAATGTAAAATTTAATAGGAAAGAAGAAAACGTTTGTCTTTTAGACCTCATGAATAACTGTCAGGCTTCATAATTGCATGAAAATGCCTCAAGTCAGAACTCACAGACACAAATATCACTACTGGAGCTTAATCAATGCTCATCATTGTGATACACATGCCACATATTGAAAAGGCAGCACATTAATCTTTGTAAAAGTACTTTTAAGTCCCTTTTTTCCAAATACTATATTGCACCTAATAGTCTAATTCCATAACTCTCTTACCTTAAATTCAAGTCAGTATATTGAGCACCGAAACCCGTCTTGGAGTGTCCACTTGGGGTCTCTAGACTTATTTCAAGCAATAAAATCTCAGACCACAATGCCCAAAAAAATCAATAACAAAAGCAACTCCACGTAGAGCTCAAATACGCTGGGGAAACTCCAGAATCATCGGAAGAGTCCCCTGCTGAGAAATGTTCTGACTTTTCTGAGCTCATTACGGGTCATCACAAGTTATTTTGTTTACTGATCAATGGTTTGTCAAGTAGAGACATTTCATGGAGAGATGCTCTCTTCAAGACTGGCTGGCACTCACAAGTGTAGAAACAGCTCCAAAGAAGCCGCTGTTTTTCCAAAGAGTACACTACTCTTGGCTTACACAACACTGATGCATTTTAATTGCATTTCTCATTCCATGCTGTGGTATTCTGCACATGTTCCTGTACAGCATCCCGTGAATTTCTGAAAATCTCCGCCACTTGAGTGTATAAATATTCATATGACACATAAGTTGACCGTTTCCGTAATTGAATAGCTGTTAAGAGACTTTCTGTCACATGTGTTCCTCACCCAAAGGAGTTTACATATTACTGGTTTGCACATATCAATTAACCTTGGAACTACGAGAGATGGAAAGAAAATGATGCGATACTGAAAACACATGGGACTAAGTCTGGCAAAAAGAAAATGAAGGATTTATGAATGTACTATAATTTCATTCAATCTCTTGCTTTGGAAAATTGTCAGGTCAAAGAAGAAAATGAATGACAAAATGATTTGACGCTCACTTCATCATTGCCTCCTTATTCTTCCAAGTGAAGAACTTGGAGAGGATGGGACAGGTTTGAAAGAACATTTTTAAGGTTACTGCCGAGACACTGTTATGCTATTCAAGTATCGACACCTCACAATTTGTTCATCAGCAATTTCGTCACCTCAGTGCAGTTCAGAAACACTCCAGCCTGTGAGGTCATTGGTAAAGACAGAGGCACCTGCAGTGAATGGACCGTATTTCAAAGGGTAGACCCCGTGGGTTGTCTTTTCCATTTGGGGTATTGGTCAAGTAAGAGAAGGAGCAAACCACTCTGAGAGATGATATCAGCTTCTGACAAGAGAGGAAGATGAAAAATGTCTGTGTCTTTTCAAATTAAAAAATGTTGACAGCATGATGGATGATCTGAATTTAGTTTTGGCAAAACTTCTCAATAGCATGTCCGATTAAGGATGGAATAGCCAGTTTACTCCAAACATCTTATCAGCAAAGTCTGCAGAGTGATGGACTTCATTCCATAAGACAAAACCGACAGGTGCTTTTTATTGTTTTACATGTATTAAAGTTGGCAAAGGACTCCAGGTGGCACAGCGGCTTGATGGTTAGCATTGCAGCATCACCGCACCAGTGTTTGTTTGTTCAATTCCTGCCTTTGTGTGCCAAGTTTGCACATTTTCCTGTGGTTTGCATGAATTTCCACCCACAATCCAAAAACATGAAGGTAGCTGAATCGCTGTGTCTAAATTACCCATAATGTGCGCCCCGCAAGGGACTGGCATCCCGTTCAGAAGGTCTTCTAACTTGTGGCCTCGGCTTCCTGTGAAAGGTTTCAAGTTACACCTGTACTAGGGGAAGTCGGAGGGGACAAAATTGACTGAGGTTAAAAAAGGAACTTTCAAAATTAGCAAATGAGACAAAACCCTGATAGCATGGGAGGGGAAGATTTTGCCATGTAGGTAAACAAAGCATCAGTCTGTAAGATCCACATACTTCTAATAAGACGAGTCTTTTGTGGCTAAATCATGCCAGCTTAGTAGAAATGAACGAGGGCATGAAATAAGTGTAAAACATGCCTCTATCATACAATGTTCCCAAAGTTTGTGCTATTTTGTGATTTTCAGTCTTCTGTGTTTGCTGTGTCATTTCTGAGTCCCCGTGTTTTTTAAATTCCATTCTCATTGCTGACGTTTCATGCCGTCTGTCACTGTGTGCATACACTGTATACACAGACATTGCATCCAAAAATTACTGCAGATCGAGGATATTTTCGACAAGCACTTAGCAAAATGAATAGGCTGTCTTTGGAATCGTTATCCCAAAGTGATCTTTAAACAGACAACGCAGTCATCTGCCAAGTGCAATACGTATATCCCATAATATAAGATAGAACAACGGTGAAATGATAACAGACTTTTGCTGCTATAATTTTTTTAATTTTAATGACAACGTACCTCTTATTTATAATGAAATAGCATTACCTCTATGTGTGTCCTTTTTAAAATGCTAATACATATTTGTACAACATGTCATATTACAACGTGGTCATGTTGGATATGATGACAGACAGATTTATATAATAAATGTGTGGTTGTATAGAATTGTCATCTTCTGCTTTCTGCTGGTGATTTTTAATGTTATTCAAACATAAATATAGAGAGCAAAAAAAAATTAAGTCTGTGGCAAAATATGCATGGACACTTTATGGACTGAGTACTGCATCCTTGAGTTTGTGTGGCACAAGTCAACTCTTTACGTATTCAGACAGTTGAAGCTTTTTGTCTGTGGCAGTTCAGTAACGTCTCATAGGTGCAATGGCAGTTCCGCTCTCCTGGGACGTGAACCAACCACCTTCAGTTCAAAGGGTCGAGGTTCCATAGCTGTTAAGCTGTCTGCAGTAATGGCATGCTGAACAAACATCCGATAGCTTTGTTAACATCTCCTTGCCCCTCATGTCCTTTCTTCACAAGTCTGATCACAGGCTGTCAGACCACCAGGAGGCATCAGACAGCGGAGACTAATAAACACTTTACATTTGAAGAAATAAACCAACTGCATAACTGGCTTTTGTCCGTAAATATTCTCTCTCACCTTCATTGCCAGCATCCCACCTCACTGAGGCTCAATTAAAAAAAAAAATAAATCACAGTGGCTTCCTGTGCACGCCTGCCAGGACAGACCAACCGCCTGGAAAAGACTTAGGCGAGATGGGGGTGGCAGCGAGTAAAAGACAGGGATCGCCTCACACTCTGCTTAGCACAGTTTTGTGCAAAAAAAAATCATCCTACTGAAGACACACCCCACTGTCACTTTATTTTACACTGCGAAAAATCACCAGGGAGGCCATTCTGTGAAATGGGAAGGTCGGCCTGTAAAACTGCGATTTCTTACATTTCTTGTATATATGTATTGAAAAAATACGATATATATGCAACCTTTGTCAGTAATATCAACATGCAGCAAACATTGAGGGGAAAATATAGCTTCTATTTAGATTAGCTGACATTTCACAACATCCTATTCAGTTTTAAATCAGACAGAAATAATTCATTTTTGTGGGTGAAATGTCAGCTACACAATATAAATACCAATAATCATATGTGACTGGGAATACTTTATACGCTTCTTAAAAGTGTTATAATGGATTACCGATGTGACACACAGTCTAATAAATGCATTAGCCATGCATTTATAAATCCTTAAAGCTGTACTTACACTGAATGCTAAATAAATAACACTTTCCATCGTGAAATAAAACATGGCTGATTCAAGCTGAATATGTTAAGAAAAGTTATATGGTATGCTTGTGGGGGTGGGGGGCGGGGCTTATTCACACAGTCATTACCAGTGGAGAAAACTCGGGCATCACATCCTGAGATGTGTTCTGCCTAATCATCTCTGATGAGATTAAACAGATTGCTCACTCTGCCCACTCAGGCAGGCTTCTGTCATGTAGGCAGGGTCAAATCATCTGGAAACAGGCGAGCGCCGGCAGACTATGGCGTGGATTCGGTAGCGTGAGTCATCCGACAGTCTTCTACCGGAATGTTCTCTGTCAGATGTGCTCAAAGCTCATTACCATACCAAGCTCCGGTCCATCCAGGGCTCATTACAGACTGAAAAAGAGAGTGACGTTTTGAAAAAATGTAGCAGCGGCACATTAGTGTTGTGGTTAGCACTCCCGGCGTGCATTTCCTATAATGCCTGTATCGATGCTGCCTATTTTGACTTATTTTTTTGTTTCTCAATTTTAAGATCTGCTCACCTTTCATGTGTAAGTGTGAGAGGGATTGTGAAGTTTGCATAATTCTAATTGACAATAAGGAAAGAATTTTGTGTGCTAATGAGCTTCCTTGGACAAAAAAAAAGAACACGTCAATTTCTTAAGGAGATTCATTAGAGAGGATCTATTAATAATTTGTGAGTCACAAGATGCAGTGCGATGTAGAGTTTATCTTTTTTCCTTTTTACGTTATTATGCTCCCAAAAGTGTATCCAGAGGTGTTCTGTTAAGAAAATCAGCCACACATGATCCCTGGACCCTTCCAATACTGCTTCACTGCAAAAGCAGACCTTTTTCCCAGAATGCAATTCTCATATTTTGTTGTCCTGGTGGAGGACAAATGGCTGTGACGTTAGGTGCACACAGAAAATGGAACACCATCTGCTTGGAGTGGAGAGTTTGATCTCCCTCATTGTGCCACCGCTGGGACATCATTAAAAGGGAAATATCACCACGTTTGGCTGGAAGGACGCAATCCCCCCCACCCCACACGAGAAATGGCTTCACTGAGAGAGGGGTCGAAAGCACCAAGCGCTGGGTAATCAGTCCTGCCATGTTAATCCCAGCACAGAGGACCAACCACAGCACATCAACTCCAGCACCACGAGAAACTGGAAAGGGCCATACAGCCGGCACTGTGAAAGCATAGTGCTTACAAGGGAAACCGCAAAACCGCTTAGCATCGAAATGATTCATGGAGATTTAAAGGGGTAACTCTACATCCTCAGCATCTAATTGGTTTATTTAACAGAAGTAAACCACACATCTGTGGAATATTCATTAAAGACGCAGCTGCTGAAAACATCTTGAAGGATCACAGGTGGGAATCCTAGATTTACAGCAGATGCAAGGCATGGTATAACAGTTGAAAAAGTTGACTTAAGGTAAGGACAGGAAAAGACACTGTAACTGTTCAATTACCATCTGTGGCTTCTTCAAATAATAGCAACAGTTGTGTCCACAAGTCATGATTAGAAAATGATATGACCAACCAGAAATGAGAGAGCAGGCCTTAGAAGCTGGCAAGGTGCCTTTAAGAGAGACAAGCAAAAGTAAGGGGTTGCTGATGAGATGATTAAGCGACTGGCAGTGAGCACTGGCTCAGGTAACCACCTCCTGCTTCTCTATCTACTGGGCATTGCTGACAGCTAGTTCTTGTCTACCACATCCAGCATCCCCGCAGATATTATTATTGCCTTTCAGCTGGCACCTGATTACAGCACACTGGAGAGTTGACTTCTGCTCCACAGAAAGGCTTCTAGTTAAGTCATTAATCCCTGCGGAGAGACGGACATAAGATGCCTGTTTGACCCAGCCTCGATCTCGCTTGTCCACTATGTTTTTTTTTTTTTTGCTTTCTTTTTGGGTGACATTTAGGAAAATAACAAATGCAGCAGAGGTCAAAGAAACAGCAAAACTTTGCAGAAAAAAGAGTGACATTGTGTTTTTGTGGTATAAATGGTCCTGGCACTCACAAACACTAATGATCTATCAAGGTACATAGCACTAGGGCCTTGGTCAACTTTAGGTTAGGAACTTGGTGAAAACTTTTATTTTGAAAGGAGAAATGTACTGCCTAGTGGTGAATTGTCATCATTATACAACTCTTTCTAGAACGCTACTTTGCCCTTCGAATATGAATAGCAATACAGAGTTTACTACTGTAGGTTACATGCCCACTAGAGAAAAAAACTTATTGTGCTGGCATGGGTGGAAAGCTGTGACTTATAACCTTGCAGAAACGTGAAAGTGAGATGCCTTGTGAAGGCGTGAAGTTTTTCGCTCTGTGCCCTTGAATCGATAAAAAGAACGAATGAAGAGTTTGCCATCAGAGCTGCAACAGCTTAGGGTGTCGAGACAAAGACATCTTACTCTCTGCAGCCCATTGCAGCTTTTATGGGTTATGATTGAGCATTCAATTATCTATAGACATAAGTACTATATATTTCAGCTTTACTCCGGTTCTGAACTTTAGGACATTGAGGTTGTCTCCAAAATCCTATCCTTTTGTGTATATCGTGTACCTGGTAGCATAATAGTTAACAATCCATCACAGTAATTCCTTTAGCCGTAATAATGACTGGAAATACTTATACACTTTAATAAAGAGGAGGACAGTAGGGAGGTAATTAAAGGTCAAAGCCATGGGTGTCCCAGGCTTGGCTGAATTCATGACGAATCCTTTGTCCACCCAAAGCCATGTTGCTAATGACATCATCCTACTGCTTTCTCTCTCTCACCCGAGACAGACAAGACTACATTCATCCTTCACTTTCCTCTACTGTGAAGTGTTTGCTGCCTCTCCTTCCTCCTTTGAAGAAGCGAGAAAGTTGTGGTTTGTCTTCAGTCCCGTCCTGTACTTTGTGAGCTTCCCAAACCCCTGATAAACTCTCCAGTCCCCCATCGCCCATCTTGTGGCTCTGTGTGCCACCTCGATCAAAGAAAATGTTACTGGACACCATAATACAACCGGTAGAGGCTTGTGACTATGGAAACATGAAATACCACCATATTTACAACGTGAAACCGCACTAGGCCACTCTGTAGACAGCAGCAGAAAGACAGACAGAGAGACAGAGGTGTTGAATGAACCGCAGGCAGTGAATGGATCATTTCCAAAAACCCACGAGTGCCTGATGACAGCCCATCTGGTATGACCAGACGGAATCAGAAAGGTGACACAACCGCGGGCCAGCTGTCTTCAGCGAGGTCACAAGTGACAAGTTTCCTCATGGGTGGTTCCGTGTTACTTCTGAGGATCATCACACCTTTCACCGCAGTTAGCCATTTAATGTATAAAGGCATACATTTTTAGGGTACCTCCCATTTGGTGGTGCTATTAATCTAAAAAGGGGATATTTTTACAAAGGCAGATGCAGGAAACAGGGGGGTGTGCAGAAGTAACACCTCCATCTCCTGGTGATTACAGTAATTGGGATCTGTCAGAACAGCCCAGGCCAAGGGAAAGCTGCTTACATCATTGTTTCATCCAGATCACTGGGAAAGAGTTCAGCTTCCTGTCAAGGCTTGATGTGTAAATGAATCCTGGACCAGGCTTCAGAGGACTGTCTTCTCCTCTTTCTAAGTTGGGAGGTTGTAGGCATATGGACTGCTACAGGGAAGAGTCAAAAATCAGTTGTGAGGGACTCATTATTGTAGATTGGGGGTTGATGTGAAAGGGGCATATTCTTAAAGATTCTTCTCCTGGAAAAATATAATAGCAATTATCCTTATTACTGTTCATCCATCCATCCTCAGACTGCTGCTGGTGAGGGTTACAGTGATTATTATGCTTATGATTGTCAGAATTTTTATTACATAAAAAGTATTGTCTGGTTAATAAAAATAAATAACCCTTGCAACTGACCGGCATCCTGTCCCGGTGGTCTCTTGTGTCAGGACCTGTGCTTCCAGAGACTGGCTCCAGGATCACCATCACCCTGTATTGAATAATCTGTTACGGAAAACGGGATTCCTGGCTGGACAGCGATATGGTTGGTTGGTTGGATGGATGGATGGATGGATGGATGGATGGATGGCGATGTATTATATGAACACTTGGAATCTGCTGTAAATTACACTTGCATTTATTTATGTAGAAGACACTTTTGTCCAAAGTGACATTCAAGGGACGGAGATATTACAAGTGATATTACCAATAGGCATGCAACAAAAAAAAAGCATGGTACAGGTTTAACATTATGAAATAAACCTGTCTATGCTATATGTACTGCGGACAAATACTAATACAGCTCTCTTTATGAGCCTTGAGAGTTTCTGGTCACCAATCCAGACCATCACCACTTAGATACCATGAAAGACCTGTACAATATGGTGGGTTCTTAAGTGGAGCGCAGAAATTCTCCTCAAACACTGTGGCGCTGCAAAAGCCCCTTTCCTCTCGTACCACTGCTGTGCTTAACCTTTCTGTCGTTAAGGTCCCCGCTGGCGTGTCTGCAGATGTGAAGTTCTCATGATCACAGCGGCTGGTTTCAGAGGTGCCTTCAGATCTCCTGCTCTACTTGCCCTCATCTCAAAAAGATGCCTTGGAGCAATTCACAGATACTCTGCTCCGAGGGGCATTTAAATTTATCACTTCACACTACAAGTGTTCCCGCAGATAAACAAGATGTTGAGTGGAAAATAGGGCCTCTTCTACCTCCTGCTTTACTAACTGAGATGTGCTTGATTCATAAACAGAGAAGATTACAGAATCCCGTGATAAAAAAATAGGACTGGTCACGTCAGTTTCTTTATAGGCAATTTAGTCGCATTTCACATCTCGTCTCTTGAGGCAATGAAATCCAAAACCATTGCACTACTCACACAAGTGGACACAACGATGGAGATTAATACCCTGGACGATGTTATGGCCAAGTCAGCGGCATGTAATAGGATCTGTGGCCCCTGAAACAGGATTCAGTGTCCCAGTTAATGCTAGGACTTGTATGTTTAAAGGGAAAGAAATTAAAAATAACAGTAACGACCGCCATCATCCAATGGCCAACAGTGAATCCGTCGACAAGGTGACTCAATGTGTTTTTTTATTTGGACTCCAGTCTTGCTGCGGGATAAATGAAGATTACAAGCAGATGTTTCCTCTCAGTTTATACACATTCTCACCGTGGAACTGACTGGATGATCACTTGCCAAATGGATTGATGAATGTGTGAAATCTTGCAGTGTTTCATCACACTTTCAGTTTGCGTCGAGAACATTTTTCCCCAAACTCTTTTCTTAAGCAGACCAGGGAAAATTTGATGGACGTATAGTTGCCAGGAAAGTCATTTATCGTCAACACATTTTCCCTTACTTCCCACCTTTGCACCTTTAATTGCGTGGGAGCGATGCTGCCAGGTCCGATTCAATATACTGTACATTCTGACTGGGCTGCGGGACTGCAAGAAAACACACTGCATTAAAGCTAACGGGAGCTGCGTGCATTATTGCAGGGATTTAATTACCCATTTAAGCTCATCTCCAGGCAGGAACATTATGACAAGCAGGTTGCTTAGGTGATGCTTTTATCTGAAGCAGCTTAAAATTTTACGCATTTACACAGCTGGGTATTATATGGCAAAAGTTTAGGTTAAATAGTACTACTGCTAGAGCTCATACTGGGACATGAACTAACAACCCTCAGACTACAAGTTACACGCAACCTGTAGGCAACGACAAATGGGTCAATTCTGGCTGAACACTGCCATTTAAAAATAATAAAAAAGGTTAGGGGAAAAATCAACTCCCTTACTACTCAGGAAAAAGACTAAATATTTTGAAAAGCACTAACGGAAAGGAAAATGCTGTAGAACAACAAGAATGTGTTACTATGGCCTAAAAGTGACATTTTGAGAATTAATTAATATTCATAACAGTCCAATACTTAGTGGAGTGACAAAGACTTTATTTTCAAGAATGACACGTGCGGCTGTAAAACATAGTGCAGCTATTGTTTTACAATGTTTAATAATCTTCGTTAGTCATGCATCTGTTGTACGGCGCTGACGGTGTGGAAGGTCAGTGTAAAAAGGATGAGGCTGCAGCCCAGAAGACGACGAAACGTCCAGGCTCATAGCACAGAATAGTGCAGCCCAAGTAGCGGCATCGCAGGAGCCTGAGAAAATAGGTCAGGATGTCCTGAATATTAACAAGGCACAATTTCCCTGGCCTGCAGAGGAAGATAGAAGTGAGACCACCACGTTTCCGCGGACACGCCAATCGAGTGCCGGAGAAGCGACGACAGCTCAATGGACGGCGACACGTGCAGAAGGAGCAAAAAAGGCGCCCGGGTCCAGGGCTCTCACTCCGTTAAAACCACCCACATGGTTTTCTCGGATACGGACAGTGGGGTGATCTTGTCACTGAAGTAGCTGAACCCCCGGGGCCATGGGCCAGGTGTCATAAGCCGTCAGATGCTGCAATGTCGATACCTAACTGTAAATTAACGAATCGTCACTTTAACTCAGCTCTACTGGGGAATATGTACAACTTTTAGGAAGACACACCTTGATTTACAAAATCTATCTTGGTTAGTCAGCTCACGCCTGAAAGCGGCTGAAAAAGAACAGCGATGTGTACATTGTAACCCAGATCAAGTCACGTGGATTTTACCAGAAATACAGGAGTAATAATGAATAAATAATGATGAGCTACATTCTTAAAGTGCCTTTCACGAACCCAAGGTGGCTTTACAGGGTGTGTGATACAGAGAAAAAGCAATTAGCATTGGCATATATTGATGTATATTACAAATAGTATTTTATCATTAATAATAAAACTTTAAAAGGTCAAGATAAAGAAAGTTTAAAGCAAACTTAATTAGAAATCAATCTTTGCCTTGCATTTGCAAGTCTCAGGGAGGATTTTAAAAGCACGCTGCCCTCTGGTGACCAAAGTATGGTATGGCATCAGCGTTCCGGAGCTCCGCTTCTTTCTCTCCTGAAGCAAATTCAGACACAGAGCGAATTAAAGCAAAGGTGACTGATTGCTATTAATGTTTAAATAGATAGGAACTGCCACACAAGCGTCTGACCGATCGCAGATGTAACCCAGTCGAAGAATGTGGCCGGACCGCTCTCATTAGCCGTAATGAACTGCGGGCGGAAGACACCATTAATTAGCCTACGTCATGATTATCGTCAGTTTGTAACAAGGGACGCACCGGGCGAATATTCCCAATGCTTTCCACTAATATTAAGCCAAAACTCGGCCGAATTAGGAAACCGGATTCCAATCATGAACGACAATCTTCTACAAGGATCTAGCAAGAGCCTGTAGAAGGCTGGGCTCTGCGGGGATTTAAAAAAATAGCTCACGATGAACCTTTAATAAGGAGCTCAGTCACCACCTTGGCACTGGAGAAGTGGTAATGTAACATTTACAGGAAGTTAGACCTTTTGGGACCTCCACTTCCCTCTGGCCCTATGCTGTTATTGATTTGTTTAATCATACATGACAGGGCCAGATCTACTAAAGTGTGTTGAATATAATCACTTTGGGAGGGGCAGACTGAATTGTGCGTCATTGTTTTGATAGCTCTTAGTCTTCATGATAAAATATGCTAACAATACAACCACTAATGGCTGATAACCAGTAAATGCCTGTATCAGTGACACAGTCAGTGTCACAACACCTCCCAGCTGGGGTCAAAGGGCAGCTAACATTACTAACATCAGGTAATGTCAGAAGATAATCTTGTCTTAAAATCAGCTTGTGATTTCAGCATTCAGATTGTGGAGCATCCCGACAAAACGACATGGATCAGTACTTCAGGACCCAGGATGGTAAACATGTCCGTCAGTAATAATTTTAACATCCATCCTTTTGCCCATTTTTGCATCCACTTATGCTGGGGTAAATTTGTCAGATTCTGTAAAGTTTCTATTCTATAATATGTTTTAACTGACAGTTTTATCATCAGAAATGTTAAGTATATATGCTGGGCTGGTCCAGATTCAGGTTGTTAGGAGGTATATGTCCTTAAACCACCTTATATACAGTGCAATTTTGTATTTCATATTACCAGTCCTTAGGAACACAATGTAAAATGATACCAATATCCCACAAGACATCATTATATTGTTCCACTCACACTAGACACACAGTAACAAACAATACTCATGGGTGAACATTTGAAAAATAATTATTTTTAAAAAATATCCAGTTGAACTTTTCACTTAAGACTTTTATGACATATTTGCAGGCCGTCACACTTGAAATCCAGACAAATAACAAAAAATGGCAACCCACACCGCTGAAGCTAAAAAAATCATTAAAAAAAACTCCCACCATAAAACAAAACACTTTAGCAAAATCAAGTTTGGTCAATGTGTAGAATTTCAAGCTTAACTTCAAGTTAATACATATTTAAACACATGTATGGCAACATGAATTGGCAGTCTTTTTCGTAAACTCTAAGTGACCCTGCAAATCTGTTCTTGAACATGGGGTTTTATTAAATATTTACTGTAGCCAGAATGGCACCCCAGCCCACTACACTTTGATGAAGTAAGGCTTCAGCTAGCAAAACAGATTTCTTTAATACTTCTCCGTACCACTGTTCCATTAGCGAAATGGCCTGCTCCAAAATCTGAAAACCCAATATGTTATACAGCATCAAGGAGGCACCTCTAATAAGTCGCTCTACAGAGCGTTGAAAATGGTGATGTTTAATTTGAATGTTTACGGTATGCCGTTCCCCATTTTCCTATAGAACATTTTCAGACTGCATGTAGTTAGCCTCAGCGTTCATTAATTTATTTATAAAAATAAATACGTATATATAGCCTCAGGATTCATTGCTAAAGTAACACATACAAGTCAATTCTTAAAGCGTGGGACTCTTCATCTTTTTAATCCTGAACGAGGAATTCACCAGATAGAGTCACTCAGCACCCCCAAAGCTCAGTGCAGCCTGCAGACATGCCTTTAGCAACAGGAAAGCAGTATAATTGTCTCCACTCCAGGGCTGTTTCTATTTTTTTTTGTCCAGTGAGCACGTGGAGAAAACTCATTTGTGTCGTTACAATCCACAGCTATAACAAAATATTTTTAAATTTGCAATGGCAAAGACATGTTAACCGTTAAGAGAATGATGTTTGACAACAGGCTAAAACTTCCTGCTAAAATATGAATCCAATTTTATTGGTACGTGTGTAAACAGAAGTTTAACTTAAGGAAGAAAAACATGTAGTGTATTTAATCTTTCTGGACAAAGCCACTTTGAGTGTGTATACACATTTATTGATGCAATATGAGCACCCTATAATCACCAGTTAACCCAACTAAATGTCTTTGGACTGTGGGAGGAACCTGGAGTGCCTGGAGGAAATCCACACCACATGGGGAGAACATGCAAACTCCATGACAGTGGGCCCGGACGGGATTTGATCCCCTTACCCTGGAGATGTGAAAAAAAGTGCGCTCCACTGCACCACCTTATGGAGGAGGGGGCAAATTGATGTCTACATTGTGACTCAGATCAAGTTATATGGGCTTTACCAGAAATATGAAAGTAATAATGACTAAATAATAATGACTTACATTTTTAAAGTGCCTTTCACAAACCCAAGGTTGCTTTACAGGGTGGGTGGGTGAGTGTGTGTGTAGCTGGACACCCAGAGGTCTTTGCCTGTTTCATGTATTCACTCTAAGATCCTAATAATACACAATAAATTTACAGCCATTGCCCTCACTTCTAACCAAGGGTACCCTTCTGGCCTGGGTAACATCTGCCCAGGTGCTATTTTCCCTCAATCCCAAAAAACATCTGAAAAACATCCCCACACCCTCTGTCATTGAGAAGCTGGTACAGCTGTCCAAGGTCCATGTGGTTCCCTCTGCTCCCATGAGGGTCGAAAATGGCTTCCTCGAAGCCCGTGAACTTGCGAAGTGAGCTGAGGATGTCCTCTGTGTCGTTATCCTGGTCCTGCAGAGGTATGTCCTCTCTGTGCCTGATCATTATTCGCTTCCAGGTTAAACACTTAACCCTAAAAATCAAACAAGCAAATGTACATGGGTAAATCGTGAAAAACAAAAGCATGTGAAGAAAGAAAAATACGGCTATAAAATATGCCTTTGTTGCTGCTCATCCAGTCATCTGATCAGTATTGTTTTGCAACTCATTGCATACACAATCTAGATTTAAAGATCTAATAATTATCTGCATAGTCCAATAATTTGATATGCATTAACTAGAACTGTTTTAGAAAGTAGTTAGAAGAAACGCAAGAGATTTTATATCTGAAATATGATCCATACCTCATTCTCATAATCAACTCATACCTCTTGTCATCATGTCACCAACATATTAGAGACAACTAATGAATATTCGTGAATAATTCATTAGGTATGTGTAAATTACCCACTTTATTGACTGCGACCCAAAATAGGCTGTTGAAAAATCTATTAAACTTTGTACAAAGTTTAGAATCTGGGACATCCTGACTTGTGAAAGAAGTTATTTTTGCATGTTTGCACCGTGACTGTACTGTATGCAAAGGCGGGCGTTATTAATATCAATGATAAGCCTTATGAAACCATATCTGAAAATGACAAATTATTCTGCCAGTGTGACACTAATGACAGACAGGTCCTCGAGTCAGACAAATCGACCTCCGCCCAGTGAGCAGACGACAGCTCACAAAGTGGGTTGAAACAAAATGAACCAATTGGTGAAAGAGTAAAAAAAATATATAAACAAATAGGTAATACTTTTAAGGTAGTAATGACAAAGAACTCAAGATAATTTCAATAACTCGGTTACAACAAGATTAAGAAAATCCATTTTGACTGAATTGATATGTAGATTAAAAACTGAAAGATCCATCCATCCATGCTCTAAACACTTGCCCCGATCAGGATTGCAGGGGGTCTGGAACTTAAACCCAGATGTGTGACACAGTAATGCTACCCACTGAGCCACTGTGTTACTACAGCTGAAAGATGAAGAGGGCAATTCGAAATGACAGTTCTGTTATACACAATACCTTGCCCAGAATTCCCCGCAGGCTGACTGCAGACCTTCAACACACACTATGCCAGGTTTCCCAGGCATGCTGAAGCCGGACAAACCCAGCTCCTTCGCCCAGTCCAACATGCTCTTCCTCTTGCTCTTGTTGTAGATATGGTGACTGTAGATCCACAGTCTGGTGAACATCTCCCGCGACTGGCTGGAAATGGATGGCTCTTTCCGGGGCGCTGTGGACGGGGCACCCTGGGTAATGTAAAGGTGAGCATGATCCCTGATCCAGTCTACAGCAGCTAGCACACACACCTCTTCCTTAAAGCAGGAGGTCAGATGGGACATCAGGTCTCTGTGAAGCAGGGTCAGCTGACCTCTGTTCATCTCTGGGCATCTGGCAGGAAAAAAAAAGTTATAAAACATCGGCACATTACAAATATTTTGCTTAGAGACTCACTTAAATGTGCATTTGAATGGCCTACAGAAATTGCTGACTTCTAGTAAAAATCAATGCAAAATGCAGAACTTCAAAATAAGAATTGTTACGCACCAAAGACCTGAAAGATATTCATGAGTAAACTGTGCCAAGAAAGAAAACTCTGACCAGAAATTTAGACTGGATGAACGTACTTAGGAAGCAAATTGTGATGTGCATCATATAACTTATGTACATATTCCAACATGGTTATGAGGTAAGAACAAACAAACAAACAAACAAACAAACAAACCTGACAGCAAATTCTGGCAAGATCTTGGGGTACCCCGACACATACGTGCAAGAAATCGCAACAGTAACCTAAAAAGGAAACAAACAGCCAATCATACACCGTAATGTGTCAAAAAAAAAAAAAAATCAGCAACAAATCCCAAACTCGGGAGCCAAGCCTTCGCTCAAAAGATCCGCCACGCAGCACCTTCCCGTCGCCAGAGTCCACCTTCTGATGGATCACAAATTCCGGTCTCGATGAAGGGGCCGAGCCGCTCTTCCCTTCGGCCAAGTCCCTCAGTTCAGCCAGCGCCAGCTGATCGACTACGGCGAACTCGTCTTCAGCGGGAAACATGCTGGCCAGCAGCTCGATCTCAGACAGCTGAACTCCGGCTTCTTCCGCACCTGCCATGGCTGGGCGATTAAACCCGGGTATGAGCACAGCGAAGGCGGGGATCGCTTAGCAGAAGAGCGTGTCATCTAAGCCTGCGATGAGCGGTTTGACACTTCATTACAGATCATACATTACGGCCCCGTACAGATCTGGTCTCGAATGAACACGGACACCGAGTGGCCCCCTAAACCGAGGCCACGGACCCTCACTCACTCACACACGTGGGCCGTCCTGCTCTCTACTCCAGGGATCGTAGCGCTTCCGGGTTACTGGGCGCTCCGTACGGTCCGATCCGCATCAGGCACCCCTTCCATGCCGCTGAGGCGTGAGAAGGTTATTCTTTTTCTAATTAAAAATACACCCGCATTTACGCTGCGGTCCCTCTGCTGACAAGATATGTGCCAGATTACAGGACGCCGCAGGCTGATCCGCTGTCACAGACGTAGCCGATCGCGCTGAAGCCGCTCGCCGTGAATTCGCTTGGTAAATCGGCCGCATTTCAGGTGGGATTTCACGTTCTCCGAAGACATCGAGATGCCACGTTTCTGTGGTCTGCCTCCGAATAGTTTGCGGCAGTTTCTCGCCGTCCCGGTCCTCCCATCAATTGGCTTGTCGCAAATTAAAGGCGGCCGTCGACAAACTCGCCGTTTCAATTTAAGCCCGATGAAGTTTAGCTTTATAAAGGAACTTCAGCTTTAGAGATCGCTGGCCATGCGCTTGGAATGAGCCGGTAGTCTTAAAGTTGGTTAAGACTCCATGTAGTATAGTGTATGATCATACTAAACCCTCCCTCAGTTTCTCACCACCTTCCCGGCGTCGCAGGAATGATAGATTTGCTTTTCTGTGATCTGATTTTAAGAATGAAAACGGTAAGTCTTGCACGGCCCAGTCTTCCAGAGTGTGATGATGCAGCTTTTCAGTGCCATCCAACCCCGCAGACGCCTTCTCTGGATCACTGAGAAAGCTCATCATGGAGAACTTGACAACTAACAACTGAACACACTACCACTAAGGGCAGGAGTTGAAGGGGTGTTATATATCCGTACATTCATCTGTCCTCCCCGTTTTTGTCTCTGTTACAGTTATTTAGATCAATATGGGAAAGAAGAGAGCCAAGGAGAAAAGCTCAAGGGAAGACGAGACTTCAGACCTCACAAGTAAGGAGCTGCTATCTTTGAGGATTAACTGTGTTCGACTCGTTTTGTGAGAAAAGTGATGACTATAAGTGAGCAAGAGTATTGTGCGGGTGACATATTTGTGGGGCAGGGGTCTCTTATGCAAAGTACTAGGAGGGATTGTTTGCCATTGTAGAAATGGCCTGTAGGGCAGAGTTGCATTTTAATTTCCGTGGAAAAGAGCACTTCCTTTGAACCATGCATTATTTTCCAAAGGGGGAAAAAAAACTCCTCATTTTGGCAGATTCGTCCTGCACCCACATTCGCAAGGCAATAGACGAGAACTTTCTGAAGAAAACCTCACAGCTTCTAAACTGGAACACCTGTCAAGACTGCAGAGATGAGAGGGAAGTTGGACAGCCAGCAGGCGATGCAGAGGACCAGGAGGATGACAATGCCCCCGCGATCTGGATCTGCCTCAGATGTGGCCACCGGGTAAGTTCCCTTGGACCGTATCAGTGCCTGACCGTCTGTCTGATGTCACCATGAGCTGATGGTGCACTGTTAACAGGGCTGTGGGAGAATGTCTGTGAACCATCATGCCCTGAAACACTTTGAGAAGCCTCATTCGGACACACACTGTCTGGTCCTCAGTTCCAACACCTGGAGTGTGTGGTGAGTTCAGGGGGGGGAAAGGTCATATCTGTAGATGGGTAACTAATGAAATAGTCCATTGGAGTTAAGCACCTGTCCAAGGCTCCAAAAGCATTTAATTCTGAGATGTCAACCTGTAACATTTTTGCTATTAATCACTAAAGCACTTGAAATTGGATACTTTAGTCATTTATACAAGTAGAGTAGAACGTCGAGTATCCAAACTAATTGCGACCAAAGATGGTTTGGATAATTACACATACATGAAATTACCCAGTTTATACAAAACATTGTAATAAGGCATGGAATTAAATTACTGTATGTAGTTATTACTGCTGTAAGTTCAATGCTATTTTGTATATATTTAAGTAAATAATCAAGTGCATTAAGGTACTGGAGCAATATTTCAGCATAACAAGCACTGCAATATAAAAGTAGATATTGTATTTTTTTTATGGGGGTTGGGGTGTTTCAAATGACTGACGTTTGGTTAATCAACGTTCTGCAATGCAAGTACAGAAATTACTTTTCCCTTTTTATCCCATACTTATGGTCCTAAGAGACACACACACTGGTGAGGGTGAATCTGGCATTAAAGTGGAGGGTCAGCCATTTATCCAGTGACCGTGGAGCAATTTTCACGGTCACCGGCCTTGTACAAGAGCCCAACAGTGATATGATTCCTCTCCCGATCACAGGGTTCAAACCTGTGACCTTCCAGACATGGACCCAGATTCCTAATCCACAAAGCCACACACTGTCCCCATGGAGACACTACATTGAACCCAGGGCTTCATACATGCAGTCTACTTCTAAGCTATATCAAAATCATCTGAACCCTTCTGTAGCTCTCAGAGTTCAATTTGCAGTAATGCAAGGTCTGCTCTTCCTGATTTTTTTTTTTTTGTCTTTTTAATTTTAAAAAAGGTGCTATGACTGTGATGACGAAATCCAGTTTTCAGCTACAGGGCGGTTGGCTCAGTTGGTGTCTAGTATACAGAAGCAAGTTCTCTCCGAGTCCAAGAGAACAATGACCCAGCAGAGTGAGTCCAGACTCTTGTTTGTAAGCTTTTGTCCGGAAGAGAATTGACGCTTGTGGTATTGATTCAGACAGTGAGATTTGTTTGTAGCCCCAGAGGTGACAGAGGATACCAGGGTTTTGGACGAGGATCCACCAGCCTCAGCGGAGAACTCCTCCGCCGGGACTGCCAGAACAACGAGCAGGAAGAACGTACGGAAAGACGGTTCAGACCAGAATGGCCAGAACGCGGTTTTGGAGACCAGTGACTCTGTGGTCTCGGTCAGAGGCCTCAGCAACCTTGGGAACACGTGTTTCTTCAACGCAGTTGTTCAGGTATGTGTAGGCGGGGCGGGGGGGGGTGCCGTGCCGTGCCGTGCCGTGCCGTGGGAGACTCGGGTGCGTCCTGTTAGTGTTTCATGGTGTAATCATCCTCCCCATTTCTGAACACAGAACCTCTCTCAGACTCAGCTGTTCAGAAAGGTTCTTAAAGAAATCCTGGAAGGCAAATCTACTGTCGCCATAACACCAGACATCTCCACAGAGCTGGTACGTTGTCTGCCATGCTTTTCGCTTAAGGATATGCTCTGTGCCAGTTCCCTTGCCCCAGAAACCACTCGAGCTGTTGTGTGACATCATCGAGGCCAGGGGTCACTGTGGTGGTATATGTTGAGTCCCGTTTGTCCTTTCCTTCCCAGGAGCCCATTTCAATTCAGTTGGAACAGCCAGGTTCCCTCACCATGGCCATGTCCAACCTACTGAATGAGATCCAAGACACCAAGAAGAGTGTAGTCATGCCACGGGAGCTCTTCACACAGGTCTGCAAAAAGTGAGTTTAGTTTTTGCCCCAACATTGTACCCTTGGTATGAGCCTGTTTACTACTGTTAGGGTAACCTGGATGGTATTTTTAAGAGGGCGGAGGCCAGTTGTATTCAAAGCAAACAGTCTTCTGTTGTTTGTCAGAGTTTACAGGAGAACAACACTAAGTGAGCGCCTCTTACAAATCGACAATGGGCGTTGAGCCAGCTTCAGCACAGCTCCTTACCTTCCCTGTCTTCCTCTTCCTCAGGTCTGCCAGGTTCAAGGGCTTCCAGCAGCAGGACAGTCAGGAGCTGCTACGATACCTGCTGGATGGCATGAGGGCTGAAGAGACAAAGGTGCTGTCTGGTCGTGTAACAGAGCAGAATGGCGACATTTGAACCCGAGTGTCATATCTAGATCCGGAAGCTTTAGCTGTACTCTCTTTGCCTTCTGTGGAACTATTGGGTGAAACGGTCTCGCTATCGTGGAGGCAGCGGGTGACTCTGCCATCTGTGCCTATGTTAGAAAGGTTGCTGGGTCGAATCCCACGGCTGGCACCGTGCCAATATTTCACCGTTTTGGTAATCCTAAAACTGCTCTGGGGGCACCAGATAAATAGCTGACCCCAAACTTTGCTCTCACCTGAGTTTGTGTGTGGTTCCTGGAGAGCAAGATGAGACACGGAAATGCGAAAGATTTCCGATATCCCTCTACTCATACAAATGGCCATTTTATCTAATCTTAATATGCTCTAAGTGGTTTAGACTTTTACCAAATTGGATTCATTCATGCGGTTGTTTTATGTCTGCATCTGCCCTCAGAGAATGAGTCTGGGGATTTCTGAAGCCTTGAAAAACTCAGAAAAAAACACAGAATCTGATGAGCTGAAGAAGCTGATCAAAGGTGTGTGGTTTTAGCAGTAATTTGCGTGTGCCAGCTTTAGTTTTACACTAGATAAGCCTCACTCTCATCTAGCGTCTTTCTTAAAGACACTAACTCTGAAGGGTGATCCGCTTCCATGTTTGGATCCTAACATGGGACCGTCCCCTGTACCATGGTGAAGGTGCCTGACTTGAATTGTTTCTGTAAATATATCCATCTAAATAAAATGAGTAAAATCCTAAATTGGTTTGGATGAGACCAGATTAAAAAAATCAATATTGCCTAATGCTTTTCATTACTGTTGTATGTTTTTTTTTTTTTTAAAATGCTTTATCAAATGGTTGTCTTTATCGTTAGTTCTAATTTAGACCTATGTCTGGCAACATCTTTGGCCCCTGTTTTAAATGCATCATGGGATATGGAGTCATTTCACTCGTTCTGCTGCACTGTGACCTTCTCAGAGTATGAAAAGAATGGAGCACCAAAGAACTTTGTGGACCAGGTCTTTGGCGGAGAGCTGACCAGCACAGTTATGTGTAAAGAGTGTAAAACGGTACGAATTGACCACCAGTGCTAACCCTAACTGGACGCGTGTGTCGTAGCGTCCACTCTGAAATCACGGTAAACTTGTATGTTTGCATAAATTGTACAGCCAAGGTTTAATATTCAACATTTTAACATTGGCATATTTTTCTTTCAGGTTTCCCTTGTGACGGAGACGTTTCTTGATCTGTCCCTGTCTGTTTTAGATGAGGTAAAGATTTCTGTACTGGTCTGCGTTTACTACGGTGTGGAAGTTTCCGACACCTTGGCAACGCACACATCTTGTTCTGTGTCAGTCGTTCAACTGACGTCAGTTTTTGTTTAGAGAAACCCTGAAGGTGACGAAGCTCGATTCACGTATCACCTCCGAGCGAGCGCGTGACCACTTCATACTTCTGAAGATGGCCGTTGTTTTTAAACCGCGACGGGACTGGTCCACTTTTCCCCAAGCCCCCATCCACGTATTTACCGCGAACGTATCGCTCACAGGTGTACAGGAAGAAGAATCAGAAGAAGGGCATGCAGAAATCCAGTGGGGACCAGAAGCCGGACTCATCTTCCTCAGTTGCCAACGAAGAGGAGTGCATCCTCTCTGGAGTGGGCAGCAAGTACCAGCAAAAGAAGGCGAAGAAGCAGGCAAAGAAGCAAGCAAAGGTGTGTAAGAGAACCCTATCGGCTGGATGGCAGGTCCCCTGACTCTAGTGAGGAGTTACAATGTTCTCCAGGTATTGTGCAGGTGTGGCCAGCGTGACTCCTCCCAGTCTTCAGATGAGTTGGTTTTAAAGTGCTCAGTGTGTGTGGGTGTGTATGTGTAGGTCCGGGTGTCTGAGTGTGCTCTCCAATGGACTGGCTTCCCTGATAGGCTCCAGGTTCTCCACCACCTTGCATGGATATGCGCCTATGGAAAATAGATGCATCTTGGAACGGGTTATCACTTGCTGATCTTTGTGTTGTCACAGAACCAAAGGCGACAGCAGAAACTGGCTGGGAAGGTCTTTACTGGTCAGGATCCACCTGACGCTGAAGAAGGGGAAGAGGGGGCACAGACTGAGGCAGGGGAGGTGGGGGAACAACACAGGGAAAATGGCTCACGGCACGGACACCCAGAACGTACAGAAGAGCAGCTGGAAACCAGGGATCCTCCGGGAAAGGAGGCGGGCTCCATGTCAGACGTGGAACCTGTTACTGCGTCCTCTGTCAACAACCGCTCCTCAGCCCTGTCTGAGGAGCAGGACGTGATGGAGGAAAAAGAGGATGAGAGACAAGCGATGGTGGAGGACCTGGAAGCCACTGAAGAAGACGATTTAGCTGAGGAGTTGAACTCTCTCACACTGGACAGGGCCTTTGTGGCTCCCGACGACATCGAGCTGGACTTGGAAGGTGGGGACCCATCAACCGACGCCCGGGAGTACACGGTTGTCAACCAGGACCCAGAGCTAGCCTTCCAGACCCTAGCCAGCAGGGTGGTGCCAGAGAAGGAAGAATGCTCCATACTTTCCAGTCTATTCCAGTTCACAGAAGTGGAAAATCTCACCAAGAACAACAGCCTGCTCTGCAGAGTGTGCAGCAAGCGGCAGGCCAAAGCGTCAGATGGTATGGTATGCTCGTTACGCTCAGAAAATCCCTACACGTGCAGTCATCGTGATGAGATTAGCATATGGAAATCCACACACTTCGTGTTGAGTAAATCACATCCTTTACAGCTGGAATCCTCAGCCTTCCATTTCAAGCATCTGTACCATCATCTCACGTTGCTAATGCACACAGCTCAGTCACATGGCCACCAGCTTCTAACAGTTCGCAGGAATGCGTATCGCCTCGGAGTTATGTCACGTCGCCGACGAGACGTCTCACAGGAGGCGTCGGTGAAGACACCTGCCGTATCTGTGTCCCCCCCAAGCAGGTGCCAGGAAGAGTGTGTACACGGATGCTCTGAAGCAGATGCTTATCTCCACACCCCCGCCTGTTCTCACGCTCCACCTGAAGAGGTTCCAGCAGGTAATCTTACCAGCACTGACACCAAACACCCTTTCTCAGTACCAGCGCTGTCCTCTTCTCGGACCCGATCTTAGCTTCTAACAGAGGATGAGATGATAGAGGCTGGCTTGTGTCCAGAGCTGTTGAATAACGGCTGAAGTCTGACTGCGGTCCTGCCGTGTGTTCGGACAGGATGGGTTCACTGTGTGTAAGGTGAACCACCACGTCTCGTTCCCTCAAATTCTGGACTTGGCTCCGTTCTGCTCAGTGAACTGCAAGGTAAGAGAATCGGCCCGGACTCCTGTGAGGCCAGCCCACCGAGGAACGTGTACGTTCTTGATAACCTACCAGAGATGGCAAAGTTTTTTTTTTTTTTTTTTCCCTAGCTGCAGTCTTGTTTGTTGTAAATTGGGCTTCGCTTTCATGTGCAGAATGTGGCACAGGGAGAGAAGCGTGTGCTGTATGGTCTCTACGGCATCGTCGAGCACAGTGGCACCATGCGGTCGGGACACTACACTGCCTACGTGAAAGCCCGCCTATCCAGCCGGACCGTGACCAAAAATGGACTAGCTGAACGAGGTTGGCAAGTCGAGCTAGTTTCACTTAGATGAGGTCTTGTATGTAGAATTCCTGAGATTTGATCAGTAGTGGTAATTAATCTGAAAAGACTTGCATGGCTGGTCTTTTAAGCAGTGTGAAGGCCATTCAGATACAAATTAATCTTCCAAAATGAACTGCTTTTGCTGATTTCACACTCCGACCGACGCATTACACGTGGGCGCTATGGGCACTCCTGTGTGCGGATGTTTGTGTGTTCTCCCTGTGTTCGTCGGCATCTCCACCCGCAGCTGAATGGGTGTTTTCTAACATGCCAGGATGCACATCTTGTTCAGGGTCTCCCATGGCTCGTGCCCTTTGCTGCCTGGGATAAGCATCAGGTTCAGCACGACCCTGTCTTAGATAAGCCTGTGTTTTTAATATATACAGCCTGTATGTAACAGTCTACATTCGCTGCCTGCTGTGCCAATGAGATGTCACTGCATGACTTCAGCTCCACCCGTCCCACCCTGGGTTGTCTCCCTCCATCAGGGGATTCTGCAGCAGAGAAAGGTTCGTGGTACCACGTCAGTGACACTAGTGTCCAGCCCGTCCCGGAGTCCAGAGTGCAAAGCTCCCAAGCCTACCTGCTCTTCTATGAGAGGATCTCATAGGACCTTGAGGGGAGGCATGGGGGGAAGATGGAGACGAGCAGCCAGAATCTTCGGCATTGTTGGAAAAGCCCGGCACGTGTCACCAAAGGCCGTCCCTTGCTCGTGTCTCCTTAGTTGTCAGGTGAACATTTAGTTAGAACAGAAATCCAGTGAATATTGTATAAAACATCCTTCTGTGAACTTTGTCGGATGCAAGGTGACAATCGTTTTCGATTGAAGTTTATGATGATTCAAGGGACAGAGGTTAAAAGGATCATGCATTATTGCATTAACTGACTCAGTGACTATTAATCCACAACCATACAGAGAAAGATCTGGTATTTTCTTAGCCCAGAGCACCATCAGACTTTTTTTTTTAAACCCAACATGCTGAACACGAGTTTTACAGTGTGCAGTTAAGCTGGTGTCACAGAAAGGCTCTTGTCTACGGAGTGGTGATCTTGAAGTTCTGTGTTCTTTAGAGAAGAAAATGAAGCTGGAGAGAAAGTTAAAAATTGCAATAAAATATCTGAAAACAATGATTTAAGGGGAACATTTTCCTTTTTTTAAATTGGATTTTTGTGGGTGTCAGCAGTCGGTGGAACAGCACCAGACTTGCATTTAGTATTGTTTCAGAAGTGATTTGTATGTGGTGTGTATTTCCAGATCCTACTTGGATGTATGGTAAATAAATAAAGGAGCAGAACGGAAAACACCAATAGCCTAAGCTTATTACTTTGACTGCTAGCCAAATATCTGCGGTTCGTCATCCTGCGCATGCTCAGTGCTATCGGAGTCACAACTTAGTGAGCGGCGTGCCTTCCATCGTCGAAAATGGTGTTCATTTGGTCATATTTGAGGTAAATGGGTTCTGTATTAATCATGGCTGCTTATGTTTGCCGTCGTCTACACTGTCATCCTGCAATTCCTATTCATGATCACTAGGTGGCAACATTTAGTTACTATCATTTTTATTTAAATTGTTTTAAAATAAGGGCAACTGCACTGATTTTTAACAGCCCCTGCTAGTACAAGTTCGGGTGTGGTCTTTTCTGCATGTAACTACACTGACCGTGTTTATCACCTCTAATTTCATTCGAAATGAAATCGGATTGTAACAAGACCTTAGTCATATTTTTTAATATTACCGAGCTAATGCAGAACTTTTTCAAAGTTGGGGAGAACATGCAAACTCCACACACATACAGCAGGGGCGGGATTCAAACCCCCAACCCAGGAGGTGGGAGGCAACCGTGCCCCACTCACGGAAACGCAACTTTCATTTTTACTTTTAGCTACCTAGCTCTATTGCTGAGTAAAGCTTCACGAAGAATGCATTCGAGGGACACGAAAAATATAAACGACACAAAATTAGTGGGACAAACGAGGCTTCAAAACTCATGGTGGTTGGGAGTATCGTGAACTGACAGATTAATGCCGGCCATCTCCCACCCGCTACAGGTTTCGAAGCCTCATTTGTCTCATCACGGAAGCGGGCTCGAGGGCCAGGAGGTGGGGCTGAATTAGTGAGCGTCACGTGATCGCAGCTGGAAAGTTGGGGGTCGCTGTCGTAAACGCCGCCAGGCGGACGGAGCTGTACGGAGGGCTCCAAAGTTTGGTCGGAGCCGGTAAACGATGAGAGCCTGGGTGGTGACAGCGGTCAGTTGTTTTAACTTGACGGGTCTGTGACAGGTTTGTGGCATCGATTTTTTTTTTTTTTTTTTGTTTGTTTTTTTTTTTTTTTTTTTTGTTAACTTTTGTTGTTAAAGAGGGGAATCAACCTTAACATCAGTATTCTACACCCTGCTTCCGTGATCGGTTGTTTGCACTTCGATTTTTTAAAAATAATCTCTTATAATCGCTCGTTTTGTCCAGCGATCCGCAGCCACTGCTCACGCAGTTAAAGGTCCGTCAGCTTCACCGGTGTACATGTGTCCGATGGGCGCTGCAGTCACTCGGGGGGGACGGCCAGTAACGGGGCTACCGTCAAATTCCGCCGAGCATTTAGGACTGGACTTCCAGCGAGCCGTTAGTACGCCGTACTAAGCTTGTCGGGGAGGAGCGGGGCCTCCCGGACGGGGTGGAGGTGTACAGCGGGCACCCTGTCCGGCAGGCATAACACAGCGAGTCACTCCCACCTCCACGCTGAGGTGTTGAAGGGTTCATTTCGCTGTGTTACATGAGACGCTTTAGCGACGTTTGACTGAACGCCACTCATAATCCCTGTCTTTCTGCAGCCCTGCCGACTAATACGTCCTCATCTTCTTCTTATTATTATTCTTATTATTATAAGAACACCCACACGATATCACAGTGACATCAGTTTTAAAAAAAGAAACAATGAACAGCATAGCAGCTGCTTTAAGGAGGAGGGCATATAGGTGGAAGAGATTCCAGCTTATTTCCTTGGGTTAAATGGTGTTTGCGGAAATGTTTTTAAAGATGGGGAAAGAAGCGTGACTCAGCATTCTGAGACCATGGCGTCCGGCTACACTCTCTCTTTTTCTATTTCAGCCCTTGCTCTGGCTTGTCTTTGGATAGCAGACCTTTCCTAGTGTCTTAACCCCCCTTTCACTTCGTTTGCAATAAACGTTTGGACGCTTGAAATGTTCCGAAATGCCATTGATTGTGTTTGCGTGAGATACTGTTTAGAAAATTATGCAGTTAGAGCAGCACGGTAGTTGGGGAATGGACGGTCGTTAAAATGGTTTAGTCACCTGTAGCGACTCGTTTATTTGGTGTTGTTTATTATTTACAAACCTGGAACACCTATAATGTACATTTGCTTGAACTGCCACACCTGCTCCTATGACTAGAGTCAATGTGACAAGTTATTTTTGGAGCCAGGTGTACATTTAACATGACCTAAGCAAACCTTTGTAATATCGAATGTAAGGAGAGGCTCTCATAGCCAGCCAGTTTCCTATTGTGAATGTGGTATATCTTTCTCCTCTCTCCCGCAGTTTTCCTGGTATAGACAATGACCGACATCTTGTCGTTGGAGATCCCCCGGTCGTCCGGCTTTACGTTCCACTCGTCGGTGCACAGCACACACGTGCTACGCTGCCTGGATGAGCAGAGGCAGCGGGATGAACTGTGTGACATGACGGTGGCCGTGGAGAACCGCAGCTTCAGTGCCCACCGTGCTGTGCTAGCGGCCTGTAGCGACTACTTCCAGAGCCGTGTCACCGCCCAGACCGGTGAAGGTCTTGTCATCACCCTTCCAGAAGAGGTGGGAGGCCCTGCGTAACGTCAGCCCACGTTTTTTTTTTTATTTATTATTATTATAAATTTTTTTTAAATCTCTAACGAAACAGCACTGCCCAGTGGGTTGTGGGTAGAACAGTAACCTCGCATTTCCAGGATTGTTGGTTCACTTCGCACCCCTGCCTCTGTGTGTGTTTTCCCCATGTTTATATGGGTTTTATAAGGCTCCTCTAGTTTTCTCCTACAAGTTAAAAACGTGCAATTGTGGTGAGAGTCCTGTGATAGACTGGCATCCCATCAAGGGTGCCTGCTGCATTACAGACTGTGTTTACTAGGGAGGGTTCCAGACTCATGTGAATGGTGTACTGAATAACTCAATGCTTAATAAATACTTAAGACAACACTGCTTGGGAGATTCATTGCTTTTTAAAGCTTTGCTAATATGTGCTTTATTATTTGTTTTTTAGGTGACTGTGAAAGGCTTTGAGCCACTGCTACAGTTTGCCTACACTGCCAAGCTCTTGTTCACCAGAGAGAACATTCTAGAGATTCACAATTGTGCGGCCATTTTGGGTTTTCACAACCTGGACAAGGCCTGCTTTGAATTCCTCATCCCCAAGTTCTTTGACAACAGCAGAGGCCGGCTGGGAACTTGGAGGAAGCAGTGCTCCAGGCGGAAACCACAGCAAGCAGACGGCGAGGTTGACGAGCGAGATGAAGCCCGCTTGGGTGCTGGGTCCGAGCAGGTGCTTCCTCAACAGAGGAGCTTTGAAGTTCAGTGCCTGGTTGCAGAAATGTCCACAGGGGTAGCGGAGAGCCACAGACTGGTCTGCGAGCAGATGGACACTCGGACAGACAGCTCCTGTCAGAGCTTAAACAGCAGCACGTTGCAGGCGACTTGTGGGAAGGACCGCCTGTCTCTGGAGAACTGTGGTCCTCAAATGCCATTCCTGTCACCAGCTCTGACCAGTGAAGGAAGTGCATCCCCTTGCTTGCCTTGCACCGACGGGAACCGTGAGGATGTGGGTGGTTGTTGTGGGATCAGGACTGAGATCGTTGACGTTTGTGCGGGCGAGGTCGGGGTGACGACCGACTGCCTCCCCTGTGTGACTTCAACTCCAGAAAGTTCTGGCTCCATGGCCTTCAGGGAGACGTTAGACATGGACTGTAGACGGCCTTGTAGACCAGCGGCTGCCGGAGCTGACCACAGTCCTGTCACTCCGCTTGTAGAGCTTGAATCTGCTGCGGTCATGGAAGAGAATGGAACTGTGGAACTGGATGGAAGTCAAGGGGTGGTGGATGTCATCCCTCCTGATCCAGACCTCCCTGGCCTGGCCCAGGACAGGCCTGGGTCCGACCGGAGTAGTGTGGAGAGGGAGGTGGCCGAGCACCTGGCCAAGGGTTTCTGGTCCAACCTGTGCCCCCCCCAGGTCGAGCCTCTCGTGCTGGAACCTGCGACCCAGTCAACGCTGGAGAAGACTGCAGACTTTCACTGGCTGAAGCATCTAGACCTGAGCTCCAGCACAGGGGACTGTCCCTTCCTCAGGGAGCTGGGAGAGGAGGAGGTGCAGCTTCCCGAAAACGGGCAGGCGTCACAGCTGGAGAAGAGCCCCCAGGTTTCCTCCGTAAACTCGGGGGATGATTCAGATTTTGACACAGAGGGCGACAGCGAGTCGTATACTAGCGAGAGAGCTCAAGAGGTGAGTGAGGCCACTGCAGAACCACCATGTAAAGGCCCCGTGTTTCTCAATGAAAGATGCAAGTAACCACGCTTTAACAAAATGAATCCTCAAACTACGTGATGCTTTGATTGTTGTAAAATTCCACAAATTTAGGCTTGCCGCTTTATCACATCAAAGCGTGACGTGGTGTTATCAATTACTGGCCTGCTGGTGGTTCTTTAGCAGATTTACCTGCATTTCCACGCTTTACGATGGGTGTCATTTTCCCGGTTTACTTGAAGAGTTGCACACGTGCCCTTTGGTTTACAGTCGCAGACCGACCCACCTAACACAACAGCATTTTGTATCTTTATATTCTCCATGCTCGGGAGTTTCGGTGGCTCCGATGGCGGGTCAGGTGCCTCCAATTTACTGGTTACCAAGGATGGGGTTGATTCACTCCCCCGATGAGCAAATGAGGAAACGGGAGAGTGACAAGTGAATTAGTGGAGGACACGTCAATTGTGGCCAAGTTCCTGGACGGCAGAATGTCGCAAGCCGATAAGTCTTGCGGGCTGGTCTGTTCCAGTTCTGTGTAAGTCAAGGACATGGGGGCGTGGAAGCCTTAGTCTCCCCCACCCAGTCCAGAGCCATGAAACATAGATAAACGGGAATTGTTGCGTCATGGCTGCCTGGCTCTTGTTGGTAGGTGCAGCTCCCCTTTCCGGCAGAGGACATCTCCTCCCTGAGCCGCAATGACTTCCAGCAGCTGCTGAAGGTGCACCAGCTGAGCCGGGAACAGCTGGGCTTTGTGCACGATGTCCGGAGACGCAGCAAGAACCGCATCGCGGCGCAACGCTGCCGCAAGCGCAAGCTGGATTGCATCCACAACCTGGAGTGTGAGATTGACAAGCTGGTGCGTGCATTGCTTGAATTGAGAAAATTGAATAACTGCTACCCGGTTAAATCAGCTAAGCGCTAATAGTTGGAATATATTTCACTTGATTGGTCTATCTGTGAAAAACATGGGTGGCTAAAGGTTGTGAATGTTGTAGGGCATGGACTTCAGTTCCTAAGCATGGTTCTCCTACCTCTACTTTCTAAGCAACGGTCTCCTGATCCTGATTTCGAAGCACATTTGGATTTTACCGTGGTTGCTTCAGCCAGGGAATTATTAAAATAGCCATTTCTCAGAAACACTGCTTAGCACTTCCCTCTGCAGTCAGAACAATTCTGCTTCATTTTGAAGCAGGGACCAGTGACTTGAGGCTCAGGTTGACCCAAGACGGTGCCCTAGAAAGTTCATTTGTCTATGATGGTGTACTTGGTTTACCGCGGCACCTCGTCGTCCATGCTGAGAAGACGGTGGCAGCTGCCTTGTAGATCTCACGCCTGGAATGCCACGTGAAGTTAGAACTTGGTGAAACTAAATTAGGCTGTAAGGAGGAAGTGTAACGACAGTCCCTCGTCTCTCTTTGAGGCATGGCTCTCATAACCCTTCCAGCTCCTTCAAGTTTGTGTCTTTGCAGACATGTAACTCATTTCGAGTCAAGGATTTTACTTTGGCTTCATCCAAAGTAGTCAGTTTGGTGTAGCTTGCAGTTTTTTTCTATCTATTGTTTGGTTTGAAAGGCTGTGTTAGAGATTAGGGCCACCCCTGAGTCGCAAATGTGTTTCTTTAACTGTGAGGCCACCTGCTGGTCTGCAGCTGTGATCATGCCTCACTGCTGCTTCGCTTTGCACTTGAGGCCTATGTTTCCAGTACTGTATGTGCTTCACTTCTGCCTTGCAGAACACCGAGAAGGACAAGTTGCTGCAGGAACGAAACCAGCTCAAGATCTCCATGGAGGAGACGCTGCAGAACCTGTCGGGGTTGTGCCAGAAGGTATGCAGTGAGGCCGCCCTCCCCCCGGAGCAGCTGCAGGCTCTAGCGAAATACTCCTCCCTGAACCTCCTGCCCCCTGTGCCCGGTACCCCTTTCGCCGTTGACGGCTCCAACCGGGACCCCCCCGTGGACTTCACTATAGATTTCTGTGCCACGGGGCACCTGCCTGCCGAGGAGGTCATGGCCACCCCCCAGCAGCCAACACCATCGGAGTGCGGCACTGATGGCTCGGTCGCCGGGACGACCGACTGCCCCACTCCGGACCTCTGCGACCCCATTTCCATCATGGGTATCTGTTTGGAGAGGAACAGCACGTGCATGATGGACCAGGATACTTACACCCCCCTTCCTCATTTTAAATAACAGACTCGTCTAGAATACAATTCAAACCCTCCATCTGGTCTTCAGAATTTTCCCTACAGTATTATACAATTTTTTTATCATTT
Organism: Gymnarchus niloticus; assembly: GCA_009936485.2. Taxonomy (NCBI): domain Eukaryota; kingdom Metazoa; phylum Chordata; class Actinopteri; order Osteoglossiformes; family Gymnarchidae; genus Gymnarchus; species Gymnarchus niloticus. The sequence goes on along the minus strand of JAACJT020000031.1, from coordinate 10,690,186 downwards.
ATTATCGTATGTTATGTATGTACATCAGTCATTTTGACCAGGGTGGTGAAAAAGCTGTGGAGTCAAAAAAGGCTCTTTGTGTAAATGTTATTACCAAAGATTAACACCCCTGTATGAAGAGGATTAGGTTTGTTCCTGCTGGAAACCGAATACCGAAGTACAAACAGGATAATGCCAAAGACACCTGCAGGGGGTAAATAGTGTTAAAACACCACCTTAGGTAAATCCCTGCACCCATCTGTTCTTTGTTCTGCTTTTCCATGGGTGCCATGCCTGTATTTAGAAATGGGCATAGCCATGATTTCAATGATTATTGCCTCTGTGGGTGGCAGTGTTGCCTCTCACCTGCTTGGTCGGGGTTCGAATGCCCATCCATCTTCTGTGTGTGTGTGTAGTTTGCATATTCTCCCTGTGTTGTGTGTGTTTACTCCTGCAATCCAAAGACTGTTAGGTGAATTGGCATCTCTGAATAGCCTGAAGAGTGTGTGTGTGCGTGTGTGTGTGCGCGCGTGTGCCTGCAAATGTCTTGTACCCATCCAGGGGTTTTCCCCTGCCTTGTTTCAAATGCCACCTGGGACAGGCTCCAGGCCCTCCATGACCCTCTAATAGATGAAAATCCATTATTTCCGATCGTTCTTCCATCTTTCAAGAAGAAACTCAGCTGACCCTGTTGTAGGGAACAATTTTAACAATCTGGTGTACAGGTGCTTGTGTAAGTTAATGAACTGTTAACTGTAATAAGTACCGTATGGTGACAAAATGAGGTACTGTAAATGTCCTAGCAATTCTGATAGCCTTGCAAAAAATATAACAGGGTTTTTCATTGTATATTTGCATATGTGTAATTACAAAAAATTTTAGTCTGTAATATAGCTGTAAGATTTAAGGAAGGTCTGGTTGCCCCACCCTGACATTTGGGGGGGGAAAAAGAAAAAAATTGGTTTGAATGCACTGGAGTAATGTGCCTTATTTTTCACTACAGAAGCACACCATGTCGTAGCAGTTTCTCTGCTGTGCATTGCAGCTAAACCTTTCTTAGGGTGATGGAGCAGCGCTGTCATCATGTCCTGGGTAGTCCTCATCTTTTTGGGGGAGCGTGTGTCCCCCAGAGCATGCTAGCTCCTGCCGTGTTGGCCTGTGGCTTGAATGGTTGGCACTTTCAGTAAAGCACCTGGTAACCTTATTCGAGACTGTCAACATGCAGGAAAAACCCCGAATATGGAGAGGTGCCTGTGGGAGGATGTGCGCAGGTGGTGTGACAGTGAGGGCTGGAGGGTCTGAGGTCAGGGCAGGACAGTAAGGGTCTTAATGGAAGGGGTTCTATTCAGGGTCCATGGGGGCACAGTAGTACAGAACATCTAAGACAGTGTCACAAGTCCAGGGTTCAAGGGTCTTCCCTTGAGTTTTCTGGGAGCAAGGAATTCACTGATTAGGAAGTGGTTTATCTGTCAGCATCTTTCCTCCCATCCTGCCTTTCTGGACTAGGGGTGGACTCTGATTGGCCTTTTGATGGCTGCATATGGTGCTCATGGCCTAGGTGACCTGGTTGACTTGGCAGGTTGTCGGCATGGTGCTTCTGGAATGTTAGCACTCTGAGGGCCGCACCCGACACTACCATGACAGTTGTTATCAGCTGTCATCTGTGCTGCTCTTCTGTCAGTCATTTGGTGGCCCTGACTGGAGGAGTGGATGCTATGCTCTGTTGCCTGGCACTCTACCCATCCATCATAGGGCTTTTGGGCTGTAGTGGCATTGGGTTCCCAGTTTTGGCAATGATAATTATGATTCTGGTTTTCTTGCTCCAGAAGACTTTAACAGCTTGACATTGTAAGGTTTAAAAACAAGGATAAGTACTTAATGGCTTCAGCAGTTCCCCGACAGTAACCTATAGCCTCGTCTTTCACCATTCGAGCCCTATGGTCCCTTTTATCCTGAATAATATATGTGCAATAGGAATTTACAGTTATACACTTAGAACAAGTGCACCAAAATGTTCACTGCGTAGTCCTTTTGCTTCGAGTAGATTAATACGCAGTACTCGAGTTCGTTTCTTGTCACTGAGCCTGAGTGATCTCCTTAGCATTCGTAATTAATCGCTTAGGCGGGTTGAATTTCAGGAGCTCAATCACTTTGACAAGCAATTTCTGATGATTTCCTGAAGTCCGTAATGTAAAAATCAGCATTGAGTCTCTGTTGAATGGGTGTGCCCTGACATGCTGGATATGTTGGTTAATTGTTGCTATGTGAGGCAGGGTTTACTCTCATAGGTAACGCCATCATTTTGATCCAGGTCTGAGCACTGTTTGATATAGGTGATTAATTACCAAGGTACATTTATTCCATTGATAGACAGGCTAGTCACTGAGAATGTAAAACGTGCTACTTTTTTTTTTTTTTCTTCCCATGCGGCATGTGTTTTTGATGATACCAAGCAAAATCATCGCTAGCATTAAATGATTAAGATTTAAAGTGTGACTTCAGGCAATAGTGACCAAATGTGGTCCCGGAGTGTTGTTGGTTTTAGTCTCCACCCCTGTTTTACACCACTGTCAAGTAAGTTAATGAAACGTAGGCGTAAGATGGGCTGTAAAGGGTGTGATGTGGCCTACTTCTGCATTTTAAATTATGTAGAGGTGGTGAAAACTTTGATAGGTTGGAGGCCGGCTAAAATGTCCATGATTGACAGGGTCTGAAAACGGGTCAATATCAACCAGTTCAGGCTCTCAAGGAACACATTTGACCACTAGTTTAAGGTTTAGTTCAGTCATGCATGTATTACAGCACCCTGCTCTGTGACTGATAGCATTAAATCACAAAAATGTAGTTAAATTCTATGCATATAAAGTCTTAATATTTCTGAAATTTCATATTTTACTACTGTTATTTCATTGTTTGACATTTCCTGTTCATCTTGTAATCCTCGCCAGTGTGTACTCTTCAGTTCTACCAGGTGCTGCTTAAAGCAGTCCCTGATCTCTCATAATCTTGTATTGTGAAAAAAGTTTTTTTTTTTTTTTTTTGCATATAGTAGCATGATACGTACTAACGAAAGACGTTGAAGTCAGTCTACACATCAGCCTCCAAGCAACCTTTAATATAACTTTTCATCTGGATGGTTGGCACCATCGTGTAACAAAGCTCCCATTGCGAGGTCTATCCCGAACTTCCACTATTTCTCTCTCCATGTTTAAGGGGATCAATAATTACAGTTTTCATGAGAATGCCACAAGTCTTTCTGATTGATGGCTGACTTTTCGTTTGAAAACACTGAGACTGAGTGTAAAAACAGCTCACTGGAGTCCTGAAAGACATTATTCCTCATCTCTGAGAAGGGCACGCATCGTGTTATGTTGAAATGTCTGAAGTTGATGGGGGCAGTTGTGTGTCAGTTGTTAATTTTCTAACATCTCTGCTGAATTAGTGCATTTAGAGCAATAATTGCTAATATAATGAAGTGGCTGAAGGGGAAAAATCCCATTCATGAACCAATGTCTAATAGCCTGGGTTGACTCTAATTGTTTTTGGTTGTTTACAATTTCTTATTTTACCTTTTTTGATTTTGAGATAATTCTGATGCAATTTGTCACTTTAAGGACTGTTTCTCACAACTACTTTTTGTAAGCAGAGTTACAAAATAAACAGCAGTTGTTTGTAAATGGGTGCTGTGTATTTCTTGCTTGCAAAATTATGGTCTAAGTACATGTGACTGAGCAATAAACAGATTAGAATAACATCAGTGGTTAAGCAGAATAACTGTGTAGTTCCTCAACATGGCCAGATGAGGGCAGTCTAACATCACAACGCATTACCGATTTAATTTACATTTGTTTAGCAGATTCTTTTGTGCAAAGGAATGTACAATTGAGGTTAGAGGGCAGAAGTAGCCACCACCTGGAGCAGTTGGGGGTTGCAGTCTCTGCCTAAGGAGCCAACAGAGATGTATTTACTGCAGTAGCCATGGATTTGAACCCGTAGCCTGCTGGATACTGCCATAGATCTCAAAAAAGCTAAGCTACACATCAGTCCATATTGTTAGGTCATTATTTATTTACTTTGCAGAACACAACACTGAAGCAGAACATATCTAAATGATCCCCTATGGTTTAACATTTTTATTTTATTTTTCTAGTGCCGTTTTAACCATTAACCTGGGAGAGAAGCTGATCTAGACTGCAATATCAAAATTTGGTTTGACATCAGTGGGTTTCTTAAAATATTTACCATTCAGTATTTAAATTTTGCTGAGTTCAGAGACCACCAATGGTTAGAATTTTGATAAAACCTCAAGGTACTGTAAAATGTTGTCCGAAGAAAGCCTACACTTTCAGCCAGTGGTTTATTTCAAACAGCATGACCTTAGAGCGGCTGGAGCTGTACTGAGCCCAGTATGTGACTTCTGTGGGCGTTTTCCTAGGCCTTCTTTGGTAATTACTGCAAAAGTTACAAAAAGAGAGCATAGAACAAACATATTGTCATGTTTCTAATGTGTGTTCGTAATCTTAAAGTCGTTCAAGCATAAATGGAACAAATTTACTTAAGGTAACCACAATTAATTGTTTGGGGGAGACGTGAAGATATACACTGTGATAGGGTGAGAATAATGAGGCACGTGGGCAATAGATGAAGGGTGAACACAAACCGTGGAAAGAAGTTTTATTGAGAGAAATAAACAGAGAAGCTATGGGAATTTCCGGATGGAAAGGGAACTGGCGGTCTGGAAACCGAATGCCCGGAGAGACCTCTAGCCTTGCACGTGGCATCTCTAGAAAATGTGCCACAAACAGAACACCTGTCCGGATCGAGGGAGCTATTTTATTCGCAGCAGGGATCCTGGGTAGGCGGCGGTGATAGGCACGGTTATCACTTCTCAGCCATGCGTGTTTAAGGGTGCATTTGTGCAGCCGTGTGATCACCAGCTGTCCGAAATATGGGTCCGGAACCCCTGACAGGAGACCGCCAACAATGGTGTTGCAGGTCGTGCACTGCCTGTCTGTGGGTCGGAGTGGCGAGGCTGGAATTGCAGCAAATCCCACCTGCAGTATTTTAGCAGCTAATAGAAATCCTTTCCAGACGAGTAGGGGCTATTACAGCAGCAAAGGGAGGACCAACTTCCTGTTTATACCCTCGGTTTTGGAATGAGATACTGCACAGGAACATTTCATACTTTTGACCATGCAACATATATAAATGAGAAATATGTTTATATACAATCAGACAGAAGCTTATACTAAAGTGGAGTGCTTTATTTGCTACAAAAAGAAAATTGAGTTCTGTTTAGTATTGTCAAAAACATTACTAGAATGTTATAATGTAGTCTGTTTGTCAACAGATGTATGTATTAATCTGTCATTGTCAGCCAGTGTAAGTACACCAGTCTCTCTGTATATACATCTGTAAACCCATCCCACAGATACATTGTGAAGTGGATTCAATCCATTAAAATTCCCATCTGAGGCTTTTCCTCAGCATTTCTGTTCGACTCCCATACTTCTCCCAGTGCTGCTGATGATGCGGAGACAACGTGCTGGAAAGGGGAAGGTCAGTAAAAGATGCCCCACAGTCATTGCAGGCCGTGACAGGCAGCAAGATTAAAAAAAAAAAAAAAAAAGAATGATTAAGAATGTGGGGTTAAGAGATTACAAGCAGGCCAAAACAAAATGAAGGCAGAGTTAAATGCAATCCCATAATTCATCAAAGCACAAAAACCTTAAACCATCATTACGATGGGAGATTAATGCAAAGCCCTGTCGAAGGCTTATCCCCCCACCCCGCATGTTTTTGAGTCCCGAGTTGTTCAAAGTATTGATTGCTTGCTTTGCTTACTCACAGGTTAGAGCTCTTTCTGATGTTGAAAAATGACCAAATACTGAAAGAGATCCAAATGTGAAGGGGTCATTTACATCCTAAAATTCATAGACTCAACACTGTCTCAAGAATGTTTGTTTTCATACTGTCCATTCTGCTCTTCCTCCCTCTCTCTCTCGCTCTGTCACATCACTGCAATGATCATATTACTCGTGTTTGCTGCTTGAGGCTGTCATCACCTGACTAGTAGCTGAAAAACTTTTTAACATTATTAAACGTTTATTATAATGTACGCCCTCTATTTTTTTTATATTGAACAATTCTGCTTAGATGTTCCGAATTGTGTATTACAGTCGACTTATCCACATTCACGTTCCAAAAATTCATTTTTTTTGTCTACCCGTCTCATTGTTTTTCGCACCATAGCAGAAATAAGTACTCGTATTAAAACTCTATCAAAAATTCCTTACCACATTTTATTTACTATTGTCACTCTAAAACAAAACAAATACATTTTATCATTGGGCGCTGTTATTTCTCCACTAAAGATTGACCAAATTAGGTTTCGGGGTGTTTAATTTCTTGCTGTCTGCTGCTGACAAAAGCATAACACAGAAAAAAAAAATATATGAAAAATATCATTTAAAAAAAACAACATAGCTAATGAAGTAATGGGTCCTTGCATGATACTGTTCATCTAGTTCTCTGCTTCTGTATTTAAGACATCACAACGTTAATCAAATCTCTCGTCTCACCTCTGTCTCATTCTCTCACGTACTCTCTTTCAGTGTCTGTTCATCTCTCTGTCTTCCTAGCTTTCTCTCTTTTAGTGACTCACACTCTGCCTCGCATTGTATTTTTCGATGTCTCTGCCTGTCTTTCTCTCTCTGTCATCTCACAGTGACTCACATTTTTCTGCCTTTCTCTCTCAGTGTCTCTGCCTGTCTTTGTCTCACTCTCTCCACCCTCTTTGAAATTTCAAGCGGAATCTCCCTGGAAACTAGTCCTGCCCTAGAGCTTAATCTCTGCCTCAGCATTGGCTCAGTTGTAACACTCCATTGTTTCCTTTAAACACTGGAACAAACTCAGGTATGAACTCTGCACGGAGCCTGTGACTTATCTCTTTCCTCCCCTCCTTCCACACACACACACACACACACACACACACACACACACACACACACACACACACACACACACAACAGTGAAGGCTTCACTCACCAGACCTGAAGGTGAGATTCTTCATTTTCACCATGTTCAGAAGTAAGCAAAGGTAAAACCCACGTGAAGCAATAATCTGGGTGGTCCCGTGCATCAATGTGCTTCAATAAATATGCACAGTTTTTTTCCCTTTAGCTTGGGAAGCTGGTAGTTTTTCCATATAATGACCATGTAGGTATTGTGTGTCCAATACTGCTAACAGTAGCCACTCCTCAGTATTAGACCCAGTGCTGTCTTTGTGGAAAGGTTTTAACTGCTAGGGTCGGAAACCAGGAAAATGCACGAGCAGGTACTGAAACATCTGTCCGTAATATTTGATAAATGCAGTAGAAGAATGACTTGCAGTTCTTAAAACCAATGGTAGCTAGCCAAGACCACAACTAACTACCTGCAAGCAAAGTTGAATGTCTGCTTTTGTGAATGTTTATAGGCCCATTGATGATTTGATGTAAGATTTGGATAATGATGACAATGATGATTAGGGTATCGATAATGCATCTTAAACAGCTCTCAACCGTCATTCTTGAGGCTTGTCTTCTGGGAGTAAAATAATAAACCTGCTCCAAGTTGCTGTCTATAGGATCACACTGGGTCTGACGTTTCTTAATCAGTGAGAAAATTTGTCAGGCTCTTCTTTCACGGCAGTGGCTCTGGTGGTAGCCATGGTGTAACCACACACCATGTATTGGAGGTTTGAGTAAGGATCTCACTCTGTGCCTGAGTTTGCATGTTTCCCATGAGCGAAGTGGGTTTCCACCCACATGCTGTTTCTGGTACTTCCTGTCTCTAAGTTGACCGTTGACCATCTTGTGTCGTTTTGTCTGTGCCCTGTGAATGACTTAGCATACTACTCAGTGTCTTTCCCCTGCCTTGTTCCCTATGCTGCCTGGAAAGGCCACCCTGTGACCCTGCATTGGATAAGTGGTCGTAAGATGGATACCCCTGTCTCCCCCCTTAAAAAAAGCTCAACTGTACTGCTGACCACAGTACCCATCACACAAATTCTGCTCCCAGTATATTAATTGTAGCTTACTTGCTGTCTTGGACATCCTTCCTTAGTTTTATTAAGATGCCTTAAATTAAAAAAATTGTGTCTGCCGTGTTCAGCACTATATATTCATCTGGTAGGTTCAATATTCATAAAATGAGAAAGTCTTCCTTATGCTTATTAAAAGTGGTACAGTCACTATATATAAATCATGTTGCATTTCAAACCACTCATTTTCGGAATTAAACCTTTCTGCCTATCTTCAAGAGACTTCTACCAATAAATGCTCCAGTCAAACCAAATCTATTATCAAAACATGTCACTGTAATTGAATGAATATTTAAAAATGTCAAAAGTGTCTGTGTATTAGCCCCCTTTCTGTGCAGCCCTCAAATAATGCATGTTTTCTCAAATTCATAACGTATTGAAACATGTCAATTTTTCTTAAATGGTGATAACTAAGTGTAGCAGATGCAGCCACTGCCAGGGACAGTTCTAGACCATTTCAAATGGGGGGCCAGGTTCTGGCCAGGTGTTCTGTTCTGTTGGAGGGGCCACCAATCAAATTACTAATTAATAAACTCTCATGGGGGGGGGGCAGTGAGGGGTCCAGGACTATTGATGGGAGGACAGTGGCTCTTCTTGTCCACCCCACCCTCTAAGTAAGACAGACAGACAGACAGACAGACAGACAGACAGATCGAAAGCTACAGTGCTCATGGATGCTGATTACATTTGGACTTACTTTCTTACCCAATCTGTAACGATTCAGCCTTGGAAAACTTGTTCTGTTACTGTTAGATTAAACTTATATGGAAGTCCACAATCCATGGTGTTTTACTTCTAATCACAGCTACTATCTTTCTGTTGTGTCTAAGTGTTCACTGGATTAATGACTGTAAATGTTTGGAAAGACAAAAAAGGCGTCACATTTTGCATCTGTGAACTGCTCCACTTTTGAGTGAGCAGCTGATTTTTATCGATTGAGGTTCAGGTGATGTAAATTTCTACCTTGACAAACAGTTGCGTTAATTAACTTAGTGCTGGGACACAAAGAAATATCTCTCAGACCCCTATAGTCCTGTCATATCCTGGCCTCATCTCCATGCAGTGCTTCAGGTAAGTACAGGGCAGCAAGCCCTTTCACATGAAAGGGAATACGGAACAAACCGTGACATTTCTCAACTATTATTGAATTGTGCATTTCCCTGCATTGTCCTCCATAATAACGGTCACTGGGGCTTAACGTGAATAGAGAGCTGTGTGATAAAGGAGTGCAGTTTAGCGGCTGCTCATCACACACACTCCCCAAAGGCGGTTACAGGTTGTGCCTTGTTAATCGACAGGCTAAGACTATCCGTGTCACAGGAGCACCGAACATTTTCAGAGTTCTTGGCATATATAGTATGAAATGAAAGTCTTATTATGCAAAGCGTCTCAGAAACACCATAAAATTTAATCACTCCTAACGAAAATCGCACGTGTTACGTTATCCTGCGTATTTTTGGTTGATTTTTTCCAGTAGGCCTACTCAGAAAAGAATTAACGGTCCATGATTTTGAATAGTTAAAGCACGTATTAGGTTACATAAGACAAATTGCAGTTATACCCTTCGGTTAGCCTTAAGAGGCAGGATCGACTGCTTGAATGGAGGCTAACATCTGTTGAGGTCCTCCGCTTCTTAGAATGGACTACAGTTGTAACAATTAACGTCGACCTGATAAACCAATTTTGTGTGATGTTGTGTATTGGAAAGCATGCAGAATTAACTACAATTAATTTAACGACAACATTTGGAAAACATTTGTACTAGTGTCCACTTTATTCATGCAATTTTAGCAGATCTGGGGTGAACTCAGGTAGTCTGGGTTATCTGAGATAATAAATCGCATAAATCAACATTGCAAAAATTGCCCCAGATTACTCGAGTTCAACCCAGGTTCACTGTAGAATAATAAATCATCTAAATAGGCCTACAGTAACGTATATGCCTGATGTTATGCTGCACTTTACATTCTGTGCCAAATTGTGTAATAATGTTCATGTGCAGTTTATTTATTGATATTTTGAATCTTTAATTTGATGGAGCATATAGCTTACGGCTTTGGTTTACTTGGTTAAATTTAATTTAATCTGACACATTTGTTTCCCGGATCACTGTGGCCTTATCCAAGTTTAACGTGTGATGGGGTGCAATTGTGAGCGAACACTGTAGGTGTAGGGTCTCATGAAAGCAAGGATCAGCTGATACGGAACTACAGTGAAAAAGAAATGGTGTGATATGGCGGGTTTGAAGGGGTTATCAGCACGAAAAGAGGACTAACCTACATGACCAAAGGTCAGGTCGTTATTTAAAGCTGAATTCATGGTGTGTCCATGGGATGTAGTCTGAGGTGTTTTACTTATTCAGTAAAAACTGAACGAGTAGATAGAACAGTGTAGGTTCCAGTTTTACACTGTATTACTATTATTATTAGGCAGTAGTTAAATTTTATTCTGTCCCATAGATCTCCAAACCTGCAAGCTTTCATACTGATCAAAATATATCCCGTTAATATTACATTCTTCTCACTGGCCGATTTTTCATGTTGCGGGTCGCTGCCCCTTAGACGATTCATAACGAAACACACGCTGAAGGGACACGTCACGTGACCACGTGTCACCGGCGCGCGGCGGACTTTCAGAGGCGGTCAAGCCATGGAAAGCAGGTTCAGCACAAAGCAGAAATTATCGGCCCATCTTACACTCTCTCATTGTCTTTATGCTTTCTGGGTATTTCATAGTCATCTATGGAATGGAGTTAGTGACGTATAATAATACCGTTTCGGTGAGGTTCTAAATAACCATAATTCCTCAGATTTTTTGTACTCAGGACCCATAACAAATATGGTTTAATTTTCTGGGATACCTCCAGGGATGCAGCTTTGATTCTTGCATGGGCTCTAGCTGTGTGTTTATGGAGTTCACATGCCCTCTGCTTTTTTGCACGTTTTCTCCCACAATCCCAAAATACATTGCTTCCGAAATTCGTATCCTTAGTCCATGTTCTGTCCAGGGTATAGGGCTGGGCCACATGGTTTTAATATCGCGGTATATAAAGGTATGAAAAAGTTTTATTTGCAGCAAACAGCAGTACAAAATTAAGAATAATGAAATCAAACGCCCTTAATGTTAAATATAAGTCAAAGTAACAGTTTCAGTGTTACAGTATGTATCGTAACATTTTTTTTCTTTTAACTTTTCAGGATATAACTCAAACCGACCTTGCATAGTATAAAACTTCAAGAGTGACAAATAAAACTGCATTGGCATTATATCCGTAGCTATAAAAATCTGACGGCTTGGGTGATTTCCTTTCGTCCGGACGTATACCGAGAACAGCTTGTTTATGATCCGGCTGTTAGACTGAGTCCTCTGTTTGCTCGGCTTCAGCCTCACGTCTCATCAACACGCAGCTTCTCATCCTCCTACTCTTGCGGCTGATTTTTCCTTAGGTGATGAAACCGGTTGCTCCTATCGCCACCTTTCCCTTTTATATATCTTGTTTTTTCATGGTGTACGAACTATGGGCGTCTGTTTTAAGTCTGGCCACCTCTAGCCAAACCACTTCCAGATGACAGAATTAAGTTTTTAGTAACTGACTCTTCCTCTGAAGCTGATATACTATTTGCGCTTGCGGTCATACTGTTTTACGTTTTTACAATCGCCTACGTCATGCAGGAGATCAATGTCGCGATATGAGAAATTTACATCTTGTAAAGATTTATACCGAAGTTATCATGAACGATACGGTATGGCACACTAATACCAGGGTGTCCCCCTGTTTCATGTCCCATGCTTCCAGGTTGATGGTGGACGTGTACAGGACAATAATGGATTGAAAAAGGATGGATGGTCTTTCAGTCGCTGGTGTAGTTCATGAACTCAAGCTTCTGGTCTCTTTCATAGCGTACATATGACAGATCTTTTTAAGGCAGTTTCATTAGAATGCAATCATTTAAAAGGAAGACAGGATGTAAAAATGCTTTAATTTTTCTACGACTCCAAAGGAATTTACATAAAAACTGAGAAACAACATTTTGCTGTCAATCACAATCAAAAAATGCAGTGCATCGAATTAAAAAATACTTTTTAAAAATTCAACATCTTTATACCTGTGCAGTCAGCAACAGCTGTTATGAAATAAAATAAAACGGTAATGTAAATTCAAGTTAATGGCAGTTCTGGAGTGTATCTACACACAAGGTGGGTACATGGCCTTCAGGTGAGGTCTCAAGTTATTATTTTGCATACACCAAGCAAGCCATCATATATAGCACCATAATGGTGGTTTATCTTGAGCTTTTCTGAGGGCTTGTGGGCGGAGTTCACAAATAGCTGGTCAAAGATACCAGGCTATGCCATGGTTTCCTTCCTCAGGATGCGTTTGGGGTGGCGCGGCAGAATGTTGGCCAGTCCTGCCCGTCCTTTGACCCTTGGCTTCTTCTTGGCTGTCCTCAGACACTTGAAGGAGATTCCCAGCTCCTCCATAAGAGTGTTGAAGGGAACACACTGTTGGAGACAACAAAGGCATGATTAAGAATCAGCTTTGTGCTCTGGAGACGATTTGTAATGTCTGAATTCACCGGTGAAAATGCATATAAAAGTTGTTTTATAAAAAAGACAGCATGTCTGCAGTATATTGTTGTGACATGAATATTTAAAGGAGCATGTTTGATCATGAAAAAAATTAAATTTTTGTCATTTTTTCCTGAGAGGTTTTTTTAAGTGCCTCACACCACAGAGGAGAACATGACAGCTAGAACCTCTACTCTGTAAGTAACTGTGTGGTTTCACTACAGCCTTGGAAGTTTTGGATTTCAAAGGTGATGTCACATTAAATTGAGGTCAGCATCTTTTCATTTATCGTTTGATGTTCCAGGGTGAAATGAACATCTAGTCTGCTAAACGGTGCTACCTCTGTGACCTCTGATGCCATCTTAAATAAGATGCCCAGAGCTTCTGGCTTGAAGTCCCTTACAGATGCAATGCTTGTTGCATGAGCAGAAGTGCAGACTTATCGGCCACAGAGTGTTGTACAAACATTGCATCCAAGATTTGTGAGAAATGCCAGATTCATAGCAAATATTTCATCTCTCTGAATTCCCATTCCCTTGGACCGGAGCCCCTATCTGCCTCCAAAACACTCTGCTACCAAAGACAAGCTGTGTCGCTTTAGCTCCTTGAAAATTTTCTCCATCACTCTCACCTCTCAGCCAATATGACCTTATACACTCCTTACAGCATCTAGTCTTTACTCTTCCAGATAAGCGATATTACTTATGTGGCCACACAAAATGCCAAATTCTCGTTCTTGATTTTTCCTTTTCTTTTCTGAACTCACAGTCACCTGACCATTTGTGATGTCTTTTGCTCAGCCACATGCCTCCAATATAACAGTTTGTGGTCATACTAAATAGGCATAAACCTGTGCTTAAGTAAAATGCCATTGGTTAATCTTCTAGCCACACAAAATTACACTGGGAAGGGTACAGATGCATTTTTCTTACTTTTTCAGTTCTTTCTAGGTATTTATTTTTTCATTAAACTCACTAAATTGTTTGTCCTTTTGCACTGACGCAGTGTTATATGCAAAGTGAATTAGCACACGGGGTAGCACTGTTGCCTCTGCTCGCTGGGGTCGAGGGTTCGAATGCTCCTTTGCACACTTTCCGTGTTCTGGGGTTCTCCTGCATTCCAGAGACTTGCAGTTAGGCTGCTTGGGGTCCATGAATTGCTTCTCTTACATGTGCCCTGCAACACACCCAGAATGTACCCAAGCCTTATGACCAGTGCTGACTGGGATAGGCTCCTCATGACCCTGATCTGGATGGATAGCTTATAATTACACTATTCATTTAGAAAAAATAAATAAATATAACAACTTTCATAGGAGTCAGTCTAAAGCTGAGGATTTTATTTAAACCCCATGGGACATGTGCACCAAAAAATAGCCTATATTTGTTTAAAGGTTTTCAGGAGTTGGAAGAAATACTTAATTAGCCTCAGTTCTTTTCTCGTGCATATTGGAATGGATTAACGGGCCTGCTGGTGTTTGTAAACAGAGAGTTTACTCCTCTGGCTTCGAAATGACTTCCCTAATCTGATCCAAAATGATAACGTTGTTTGTCTCCTTCAGCTTAAGACTCGACTGGCACTTGACTGGGCCGGGGGGTTCGTACATAAATTCAGTCTTCAGCCCTCGCCGAAGCATGAAGGGAAAAAATAGGAAGCTAGCACCAAGGAGGATTTTAAAATGCATGACAGATTTACCAATTCCCTGTTGTTGTATATTAATTAGAAAAAAAGACAGTCCTCTTTGGAGGTTTGGGTTATTCTGTCACTAGAGTGAAACGTGAGGTAGGTTCTCAAACTAAAGTACTTGCCAATACCATTCTGTTAATGCTCCATGGCAACTTAAACAGATTGTAAAATACAAAATTAAAATAATCTCTCATCTATTTATACAACTGGTTATTTCTTGAGATAATTCCATATCTTACTTAGAGGTAAAACATTGCATCTTCTCTTAGAATTTAAAAGCTCTGTTAGATTACATGTCTAGCTACAATGACATTGCCCGCTGAGTGATGTCACTAGCTGTCGTCACATGTCCAATTCTGTAACCATGACATTGCCCACAGGAATGACGTTTGCTGTAAGGGACGTTTGTGTGGGAGCTGACAGCACTCACGATTCCAGGGAGTGAACAGTTCCTGCGCTGGACAGGAACGCGTGTGCTGTCCGTTTAATTCGCTCCATACAAAAGCCAAGCAGAATAAGCAACGGCTGATTCTTAATGAAACCAAGGAAACGTGAGATAAAGGAAATAAAGTTGTCACAAAATGCAACAGTCATTCAATCATCGTTCCAAAATAATAAGCACAATAAATTTAATTAAAAAGAAAGCATTCAACAGTGGAAGAAACACAAAAGCAAAATGAAACTGAATGTTATACAAGCAGAGTGACTTTATTTTTTTTCATCTTTTTCATGCTACACTGCTATCCCAGAAAATCTGAAAATCACTGAAATGCCCATCGAAAGAAAAAGAATGATTCTTGCAGAAAATAGAAATCGTACCTCAAATAAATCCCAGTACATTAACAAACATAGCTTAATTAAGCTCTTTGAAGCTTTATAACATCTCAGCTAAATGGTATACAACATTAATAGTTAAAAAAATGTTAAAAATATATATTTATGTAACAGTCAATAAGCAGTAGGTCACTGGTTCCCAGAGGAAGTGTAATTCCTGCAAGTATTTCTCTGTGAATGAAAATAAAACTCGTTACATTTTTAGAATGAAACATAAATAATGCAGCATTATTTGTTGGAAAATATTGGAGTTTATCACAACAACAAGAAGTATATTATAAAAATAAACCGAAATTCCCATATGCGAATCTGATCCAAGCAATCCCAAAAGATGGCTCAGACGTAGGGAGTATTTGGGGAAATAAGTCACTATAATAGTCTGCTCATCAAATATTTGACAGAAGAGCCAGAATGTATAGAGCAGTCATCAGCTTCTCAATGTTGATGATAATGATGATGGAAATGGTGAGAAATGGCAAAGCCAGTTAGGAACACAGTTAAAGAATCACTGTAAAGTTTTCTCTCATACTGTAGTACAGGAACACAGCTGTCTGTTTAATGTGTCTGATGCCCCTAATTCAGTGTACTTAGCCTTCCTTCTCAGTACTAAGGTCCTTAGTTGTAATAAAAATTCAACAATCCATGCTGGAATGATCAGCCTTCAGAATTACTTTGTGATAAGCAATTGAAAGATGAATGGATGGATAATTAGTCATGGTTGCCTCTGTATTAAAATGACTTTGTGCTCATACATGCTGCTTAAATTTTGGATAATAGCAGTACAGTTCTTCACTTGTATTGCATTGAATTGTATCTGTGGATTTACTGCACTTAAAATCAGCAAGATTACAGAATTTGCCAGAAGACCTGAGCTTTGAGATATTACCCATAGTGTCTCTTAAATATCGTCCTTCCATTCAAAGATTTTACAAAGAATCGCACATTAAGCACCTCCACGTCTGCTGTTGGGTCTACCGTACGGAGTGCTTCAGTTGGCCGAATGTTTGTATTATGACAACATTTTAGCATTCGAAACAGAAAAACAGCTATTGGCATTGTTGTGATTATACTGTAAACTTCCTAACTTACATAAAAAAACATTTACAAAACTGACTTACAAACTTGGCAAAGGACGTCCTCATGGTGAGTACTTTAATTCTGCTTTCGTCATTACATTCTTTTTCTTTCGCTTTCTATGTACATGGATTTTGAAAACTAGAGTTCCTTTTCCATGAAAGGGAGTGTAGCAAGGTGATCAAAAGCAAGGGATGCTGGGTAATCACATACAGAGGAATCAAGGACTCAAATTATCCAAAATTTCTGACTTTAAGGCAGACTCAACAAGGTCCTAGCTTAGCTAAAGACATGGAAGCTTAACATTGCTTTTTGCTTGGAGCCTAAAATCCAACGGTCCAGTGCTTCTCCTTGCCCAGCACAGAAAACGGGCATTGCTCAGCTGTCTCTGCGGCCTGAAAGGTATTGGGCATCACAATTTGTTGTGCCACTCACTGTTGCCCTTACCCACCTGGTTGAGGTGTGAGTGTTTTCTCGATTTATAGATAAACTCTCCGATGGCCACAAACACGGAGAGCACCAGACCAGCAGCTAGAACAATGAAGATGCCCCCGATGTTCTCCACCCCCAGGGCACTGGCCTCCTTGCTGTCCTCCTCCGGGCAGCCGTTGCCTCGCCACCACTTCTCCTTCATCATATGTAGCTTCCCTTCTTCCTGGAGCTGCAGGATGGCGATGGTCACCTTGTCTCTGTAAGGGGAACCTGCAAAAATTCAGTTTCAGGAAGTAAATGTTCCTCTCTAATTTTTCTTTTTTAACATCAGAACATCTGCGGAAATATTGGCGGCAGCATCATCCGGGATATGAACCGACAGCTTTTCGACCACACGGTCTGGTTCCTCAGCACTCGAAGCCAGAAGAATGTAGACCACACTGCCCTCGATGCTTACCAATGGGAGTCCCCACTCCATAGCCTTTCGAGTCGATCAAGCCCCCAATCTGGGTGAGGTTGCAGTTCCTCTGGCTGATGTATTCAATGCTAGTGGACTCCATGAGGAGAGCATAATCTGTGGTCAGAACCCTTTGGATCCCCTCATGGCTGTTTTTGACCAGGACTGTGTTCTTCCTGCTGCTCATGAATGCCCACATCTTCTCGTAAGTCGATATTTTGGATTTCTGTTTCAAAAAGAGACAAGCCAACCCTCAGAATCTTTTTAAACTTCAGCATTCGTGAAGGATTTCAATTCAATTCAATTCAATTTTATTTATATAGCACTTTTAACACGGAGCACGGTCACAAAGCGCTTTACATAGTC
>JAACJT020000031.1:10658444-10672578 GCA_009936485.2 Gymnarchus niloticus | reverse complement strand
CCACAGTCCCCAGAGAGTAAGCCAAAGGCGACAGTGGCAAGGAAAAACTCCCTCAAGAGGAAGAAACCTTAGGAGGAGCCAGACAGATTTCTCAGTTACATTCTAACTGCTTACTGGGTAGAATTTATTTTTGATTATGAACTTGTCACATTTCCTGGTCCCTTAGATTAATCTGAAATTCAATGAAAACACACACTTGTCTGCATTTCACCATTTGCCGCTGGCAGTGATATGATGGATTGGAGCTGATCTCGTGCCGCTAATTTGATTTGTTCCACACATCCAGGTGCGACGACACAAAGGCAAGGTAATCGACAATATTTATGGACTGGGCCTCAGCGAATATCGCTCGCGGGACAAAATCATCTTTCTTTCAGCTTTTGTTGAAACGGCCTAAGACATGCAGTAAAGTCAAAGCAACAAAATATACCGTGGCTAGTTTGCTGCATCGGATGACTGACTCGTTTACTTCTCATGGAGGGAGAGATGACCTAAACGCGGTGAAGGATATGCCTTGTCGTTATAGTCAGTGAGGAATACTACCTGTGTTGCTTGCATTTGAAAGTGCCACATGTACATCTGGTGTCTCAAAATTGGCTGGAGTGTGTGATTATGTGTGTGAGTGTGTGTTCTGTGATAGGCCAGAATTCTGTCCAGTGTGTCCCCTGTCTTGTGCCCTGTGCTTCATTAGACAGGCCACAACCCTGTTCTGACTGGGTCATTATTGTAAATTGATGGAAAAACTCATTCATTCAAAACACATTTTCGGTAAGAGGATGGAGATACCAGGTGGCATTGGGGCTGACAGTATTGATACCTTAAAGAAAGTCATGGTTGACCCATCTCTTACAGCTCCATACTCAATTTTTGTTTGCTTCGCCAAGTCGTCAGCTGAGTCGATGGGCACATCCATCCTTTCAACTGTCAGGAAGGCAGCCAAGTTGGCGGTGTAAGATGATATAATGATGAGTGTGAAGAACCACCAGATCCCCCCGATGATCCGCGTTGACAGGGCCTTGGGCATCACCTCGGAGCCTAGCAGTACAACAGCATACCAGCTTAGTAAATCATGCATCGCTAGGAGACAGACAAAGAATAGAGGAACTTATTGCAAATTATTTCAGACATTTCCTCTTGTTGTTCATACATACCCTTAAGGACAGAAGTACTACTCACAGATAAATGCAACACACATGGGGCTAAGCTGTGAACTGGTATTTTATGGTTTTTGCAAAGTGCTGAGGCAGGTTTACTTTATCTATGTCTGCCAAAGGGAGAACTTCTGGTAACTAGATCTTACTCCAATGGCATGGAAAAAGTGTGATGAGAACTTCTGAAGAGTTTGAAACGACAGCTAATGTGGCACAGACTTACGTGTTTGATTCTGTTTTCAATATTAATCAGTGAACTCCCCAGTGGTTCAATGGGTAGCCTATGTACCACTGGGACCTCACACCTTTGGGGGTGTGAGCTCTGTTTATGAAACTTCTGTGTTCTTCTTATGTTTGCTTTGTAGACTGTGGTTTTCTGTTGAGTCCACAGTCATATGGTTTAGTTGAACTGATGCCTCAGAATTTACTGCCGGCAAGTGTGTGTGTCCTGAGGTGTGTGATTTCCTGTGCTTGCTGGGAGGAGCTTTGTGCTCATTATGACCTTGCACTGCACATATGGTTAGGAAAATGAAAAATTCTATATGGTTGTTTTCCTAGAATTACACTGGTCCATTTGAAGACTTCATCTTTAACACTGACTGGTTTTCACAGACAGCACAGTTAGCCTGTCCGAAGGGTTAGTAGCAAGCAATGAGATTTGTCAGGATATGAATGTGTAACTCACATAACTCACATAACTCACATACCTTGTTGCATGAGTGCTCCAATTCCAAACCAGAAACTATTCAATAAAGTGAAGCTGTTTTCAACCACATCTGAATCTGGATTACATGGGTGTGGGTTGTACCATTCATAAGGTGTAAACCTATGGGAGTTCAAACACATTTTAAAAAGTTACAATAATGACTGAATAAAAAAACTACAATAATGACTGAATAAAAAAACTAATATTATATATAAACATAAAATGGATGACCGATGCTTGTAATGGAACCATAATCAAAACATGTCAACAAAACATAAAATACAGTGTTATAGATCACAACAGATGTATGTGATTCAATCCCTGTCTTCAGATCTCCTGCCACAGATCCCTTCTAGAAGATAAAAAAAGAGTGCAGAATTCTGTTGCTATGCCAACATGAAGCAACATTAGATGCTGCATGCAGTGTGTGCAGGGGCACCATAATTCACATATGTTGGAATTACACATGCTTCACTTTATGGCTTATCAGACACTTTGATCAAAATCAATGTAGAAATCTTGAAACTGGATTGACCTTTCTCCATTCACACATCTGTATATTTAGTGGACCAAGTCAGACCAAGCATACAACATCAGAACCTCTCCGGAAACTGGAGATAACATTTAAATTCAGTTCCCTAACTATAATATACTAACTACATTTTCTCATTAATGCTTGCATTGCATGGTCTTAAATTATATGAACCTCTGTCATTTTTTGCTAGAAATATTGGTATAGATGTTGGAGGAAATAATGTGGTTTGTTTACTGAAATGATCGATTGGGTGGTGAACATTTCAGCGAAGGATTCACGTTTTTCTTCAGAGACAAAATATTAGCAGCCCCAGGACAGCAACTGTTTATATATGTATATATATATATATATATATATATTTAATCCACACCAGGCAGTAAATTTGTAATGTTGGCAACATACAGTCCATAATAATCACCCATGTCAGTTTTAGGAATCTGACTGGATGGAATTTGCATTTCAGGTTCTGTAATTGACTCTTATTCCTGGTTGTGAAAGCTGGGCTTGCCAGATACCAGCATATGCTTTCAGTTTTTAAGCTTTGTGTTTCAATTCAGGGACACCAACAAAGTTCCCATTCACACTGGGCTTTTGATACTCTCCTGTTC
This sequence comes from Gymnarchus niloticus, assembly GCA_009936485.2. Lineage (NCBI taxonomy): Eukaryota > Metazoa > Chordata > Actinopteri > Osteoglossiformes > Gymnarchidae > Gymnarchus > Gymnarchus niloticus. The sequence continues at coordinate 10,669,578 of JAACJT020000031.1, read as the reverse complement.
GTTGGAGGACGATGAAAAAAACAAAAAATAACAAAGAGGGAAATGACTTATTCATACATTTTCAATGTATGCTTCTGTGCCCTGTCAATATGAGCATTCAATCCTAAAAAGTTTTTAAGTACCACTGCAACATCTCACAGAGTTTCATTAAGAAGATTATTTTGTTTTTCAACACTAAATTGAGTCAGTAAGGATCTGTAAATACTTATCCGCCAGGAATGTAGCGATAATTTCTATTCCCGCTAGCCATAAAGTTAAGCAGCTAAAGGTTTTTCGGTTTTGAAGTCATTGCGCCTGGACCTGAAGCACATACTTCAGGCACATCTTACCTGGCGATGACAAACAGGACACAACTGACGCCCAGGCAGGCCAGCAAGACATACATCCAAATGTCAGGTGACAGCGGGTTCAGGAAGGAGAAAACCCCGGGGTTGGTGCCGTTGGGCTTGTGGTAGAGGATGCTGATGCCCAGTGTCATGAAAGGCTTAGAGAAGTCGATGACTTTTTCTCTCACATAGGTGATGGTCAGCGGGGCCACTGCCAGGTCAGCCACCTGCTCCAGCCCCCATTCGGTGGGAAAGGCAGGGTCAAAACGGATATGCAAAGCATAAACACCTACTTTTTATGCCTCATCCTCTACCAGTTTTTTGTCCCAATCCATCATTGCGGTTCAGTCCTGAAATTTTTGGCTACCATCAATTGTGTCAAATTCAGGTGCAAGCTTTGGCTAAATGGTAGCACAGGATGACACAATACACTAAGGATTTCAAAACCATCAATACCACACAACATACAAGCTTTAAAATGTAACAACTAAAACTGTGAAAGCAAAAAACCTGTTGTAAATTGATTATGCACATCAGTATGCATTGATATTGACATGAGTCAACGGGACAATTTTGGCTTAGCAAGGACACACAGAACATGCTGGCCAGCCTTGCCAGTCCTCCGCACACACATAGGGTGACTCACGTGATCGATGAGTTCTCTGACCATGCCGTTCCATTCACCCTTGTCATTCTGTGCCCCATACTTCCCGTCTGACACCAGCTTCACTTCATAGGAAAAGCCCAGGATGTTGGACAGCTCCTTCAGCAGGTCCAGGCAGTAGCCTTCGAACCGGTCATTGCCATACAGAGGCTTGTCTGATTTTTTGTACATGACATAGGGGTTTTCCTGTAAATCATTAGAGATAGTGATGATGCTTCAAGACCTGGGGTGATGGGAGTATCTTGAACTAACCAATCAATGCTGGTGCTCAGTGAGGCTTCAAAACTCATGGTGGGTGTGAGTATCCTGAACTACCCAATTAATGCTGGCGCTAAATGAAGCTTCAAACCCCATGTTTGGTGTGAGTATCCCAAACTACCAATCAACTGGTAGTTCAGGATACTCCCACCCACCGCAGATTTTGAAGCCTTACTTGTCCCATGACAAATTAGAGACATTACACCCAGCTTGTGAACAGTAACTCTAATTTTCTGATTACATTGCTTTCTGACACTGATCAGTAGAATCATCACAAATATTGTTTCTGATTTAATAGACAGATGAAGTTATGCCGATATTACCAGAATAGTAGTGACAACCAGGGTCCTGTTTGCCATAGAGTCAGAAATATTTGCAGACTTTTCCTTGTCACTGTCGGTAAAGTTAAGGCCACTGATGGAATTCCACACTCCAATCTAGAATGTAAATCCAAAATTAACTTTTTTTAAAATTCTGATCCTAATGCCATTTCTACAAGCATCTATAAAAAAAAAAAAAAAAAACTGGACTGAACTCCAAAAAGACATCAGAATCAAATAGAAACGTGTAATATTATGAATGAATTATTAAAATGCTCAACAGCAAAAACAATAAACATGGGATGAGAAACTAAACACCAAATATTTATTCATATTATACCACACAACTGATCAGCCCATACAACTTTTTTAAGTCACTGGTATAACATTACAATGGTACAGTTTCCCATTTACCTGTTATGCTAACATCACAAATTCACAGGGAGCACCATTAGGAAATAAGGCAGGAACATCACAAATGGGCTTGTGGATGATGGGCGTTGTGTGATCAGTTAGCAAAGGAACTAAGGCTTAGGTGGGCTTCATGGCAGAAAAACATGACTCTGTTCAGTTTTCTTGGTTATTTGCTTTTAAGACATGAATACTGACCGTTTTGCAGGTTTTTTCAACATTGCTGAAACAAAAGAGGAACTCCCTAGCAAACATTGATGCAACATAAGCTGGACTGGGGTCCAGAGATTTGGGCTGAAGTCTGATTGTAATGTTTCGAACTATAGATGCTCCAGTAAAATTTCAGACCTTATGTGCCATGATTGCCTAGTTCAACGTGTCTCCACTAAAGAATGTCTGTGTTACACATTTGTCAACATTGCTTGTACAAATCTACGAGATTTGCTTAAAACCAAAGGTTGACTTTTTTGTATTGTTAGCTGGTTGGAGCATAGCTCCAGCCTTGAAACCGTTGCTAAGGTGGTTAATGAAACCAAGCTGGCCCTAACTGGTTAAATTGTATTGTTAGGCTTGTTTTAGGGCCAGGTGGGTGGATTTTGGCAGGAGGCTAAAGGAACACTAAGGAAGTAGGGAGGAAGTAAACTAAAACTGGTGTGGTGTACTCGGCTTTTAGGACATTGTATTTCTCAGAGGTTTAGGGTTACCTTATTAACCCTATTATGTTTGTCTTTCCTTTTTTCCTAAAGGAGTCTGGTTCCTATTTTAATGCCTGGTTTATTTCTATAATATATTAGTGTCTTTATTGTCCGGTGCCACAGTTCAACACAAAATGCTGTGCCTCCCTTAAATATTTTTACGCTTATGAGGCTGAATTTAGATGAGAAATAAAAACAGGTGCCCTTGGAACACCCAGCAGTTGGCTTCTTTTAAAATAAAATATTGCGGGGTTTGTGCAATTTACTATGTGCAAACAAAAACACAAGTCAATTCAGTCACCCATTAAATATTAAATATTCATTATGTTCATACATATTCATGAAGTTTATAATTCATGAGTCCTGACTGGCAGATAAAGATGAATGAACCCTTTAAAAAAATAAGCACTTTATTGTAGGCAAATGGAATTAAAAAATGAAAAATGTGGAATTAAATTATTTACAGACCTAAAAACGAATATAAAATAATGCAAGTGTTTTATGGAAATGACTTTACGTTCATGTTCTTACTACTGTACAGTTTGGTGTTTGGAGATAAACATTTAACAGATAACAGATCGTCCATCCATCCATCAAACCCATCCAACTTCTTATTTGTTATCCTGGTAAGGGTTGTGGGGGAGGGGTCTTGCAGCTAGTAGTTTATCTACATAGTTTATTTGTAAGTATAGGCTAAGGTTCATTTAATTTTGGCTAGTTAACGCCCTAGAGGTGATGGAACAGATTGTGTTTAGGAGTATTGCTGGTACCTGATGACCAGCATGACTTGTTAAACGGAGAGTGGAGAGTGTGAACAGAGTCTGTGGAATTGAAGGAAGCAGCGAAACTTAGAGGTTACCCCCCACCCTCCAATGCTTTTGGGTAAGTTACCACACAAGAAGACCACCAGGGGCAGGGAAGCAACTGCAGGACCATAACAGGGCAGAGAGAAAGGATTACAGCTACATCATATTAATTGCCCGTGGAGAAGAAGGAGGAGAGCACGTCAAGTGGATCGCGCCGTGGCACCGAACTAAAGTGAAAGAACTTCACTGTTTGTCATGCCAGCCTGCCTCCATTTAGTGGTATCTGGCATAACCAGAAGTAATGAGCGTGCAGTGAGAGGAGACGTGGAAATGGCATTTAATTAATCACTTATGTACAAATCCATAAATCCCCATTCTACGGGTGCTGTTTATTAAACAGAGATTTTCAGAAGCCACCAGCAATCTGTTATTTAACTGGGGGGGGGGGGACAGAGAGAGACAGAGACAGAGATTTTTGCTAATACGATTAGAGTCAGGTAAATGATTCGGTCGTTTGAGAGAGGTCGCCAGTGGGAGATAACAAAACAGGAAGTCTCTGAGCACGTCCCATTGGTCTTCCCGAGAATAGATGCATGGAGATGAGACAGAATAGGGTATTTTTAGGTCATTGAGGATACAGGTGAGCCATGGGCTAGCTGCAGGAGCTTGAGTACAAACCTTTTTCCACACTCTACTTAAGCGTTTATTGCCATCAGACTGCATATTATAAAACTGGGGGGAAGAACAAAACATGAGCACAAAACAAAATTAAGATGTAAGATACTGGACAGTTGACAGAGACATGTGACACCCCCTAACTGAAGTCTGTGCCTTGAACATGACGCTCACATAGAAATTTTGTTTCCCTAGACCTGCAACACAGGGTGAGGAATCCAAATTGCTGGTGTTTAGCTCACAATCGTTTGTTAGCTCATTACAAATATGCATTACCATGGAAAACTGTGAAATGAAAAACAAAATGTCGCAGCACTCACCTTTAACATGCCGTCCTCCTTGAGAGAGATGACATCCAGATCGAACTCCTTCCTTAAGCCGTCAGTTTTGTTTATAATGACGCGTCCAGTCAATCCATCCAACTGAGCCTGACAACAATGGAAGATAAACAAATTTATTTAGATCTGTACATCAAAGGCTGTACGCAGATTCCCAAAAGTGCACAATCAGAAGGGAATTTGCCTAACATCTTATGTAGGACAGAAATTCTTTGATATTAGAGTTTTTATTGATTAATGACAGATCTTGAGAGGGCAGAAAGATTGCAACGATTTGGACTGAGGTTCTGGTCCCACACTTGCTATGTTCCTTTATAAACTGTGTGTTTGTCCTGCATGCTAGATGATGACAGAAGATTACTGAGATTACAGCAGCTGTGTAGGCCAGGGACTAGACTGATTGTAGTCTGAGATGACTTAGGTGTTTTCATGAATCAATTAAATGTCCCATATGTACCAATATGCATAAAGTAGAGTATAGAATTAAATAGTCTAGACTGAGTGGACCTTTATGAGCAAAATTAAATGTTCTTAAAGAGCATATATGAGTGATGGATGGCTTTAAGTCACACTCTGTACGCTGTCATGGTTCCTTATTTATGAAGAATAAGATGGGGGAGGCTTAGACCTTACAAGTCAGGTGTTCAGGTCACATCCTCCCATGGTTCCTAAAATCCTTAGTATTTACTCATTTCTGCAGAAGGAGAGGCCCTCGATGACCTTATAAACTTCTAAAGGTGCTTCCTAGGGGAATTACTATTCAAATCTATGTATTAAATCTACAATAAGGAACAGTCAACCATGATATTCAATTAAACCAGTGGCTGACATGGTACTATTTTAGACCTGGGGGGGACACTAAAGAAAAATGAAATTATCAAGTTAACATCATTGATTTTACCAAAAATTAAGTTAATGTTAGGTTAGCGTTAAGTTTCTATATGATTTATATTGCATCATCTGTCATCTCACATTTAATCCTCCATTCAATCTGTATGAGCTCCAGATCAGACTGGCTCCCAGTCATCATGCTGGGTCTATATGTCTGGTGACAGGTGTCAATTTGTCTTTCAGAACCACTTTGTTTATTGATTGCTGGTGGGGTCTTTGAGTTTCGGAGCTCCTGCCAGCTCTGAGCATCACTACCCTGGCGACACCACACCAACTGCATGACAACCACTGAGTCGATCACAAGTAAAGGCAATCCGTATTATTGAGTCACAGTTCCATCACTCTTTCCAGGGGAGGGGGAGGGATGGAGACTGAGAGCACCAGCAAGTGCCATGCACCCCAAAACCAGAGCTTTGGGATATACTGCTCAGCAGCAAAAAAAAACCTGAAGTGAATGATGGAGACCATCTGTCACATGTAGTTTCATTCAGCCGTTTGTGGCGGGGTGGGGGTGGAATTAAAGGTGCTTAAAGGCAACTCTGATTCACTATTGCTGAGCCTTTGTCTTTCCAGATGATGGTGCCAATACATCAGACTGGTACTCAGAAAACGACAATGGACTTTTAAAAAGGGGCATGTTGTATGCCAGTTTCCACTAGCAAAAGATAAAATCAAATGTGTGCGATCTCCTGCTTCTGCAGCACTAAGGGCTGGTCTGAGGACTGCAGACAGGGTAAGGAAGCAATCATCAAAACGCCATTTCCTCTAAACAGAAATAAATAAATACAAGGCACTCACAAACCTTTTTATATTTTTTCTTTGTGCTTGTGTCTTTTCGGAGGAGAATTACAAAACAAGGATAGAGAAGAATAATTGTGGTATAAATCTATCACATCCAAAGGTGGTCCATAGATTCTTGTTTCCATCACAGAGGGCCATAACTTGAGTCCAGAATAAAGGTTTCATTGTTTGCTGTTGCCACATCCTTTCTTTAGACTCACCCCTTGGCCACGAAGTTTAAAAAACAAAAGAGTAAATATTGTGATGAACACAACCCACATTTTTTCCCAGTTTAGTCACAGCACCACCTACATCCACCCAACAGCTGAAGAACAGCCCGAACTCTACTTAGAGAGGTTTTGCACCAAGCCATCTACCTTCCTGTGGGTGGTGCTCTGTGGGAGAGCATAGTTCAACTGGAAAGCTGTGGGAGCATTTTACTGGTCAATTGGGGCAGCAATCATGAAGCATCTGGCCAAGACAACCTGCTTGAAATAAGCGACACCCCCTCCTCCCAACAAGGAACAAAGTCTTCTCATGCTTCAGCAGCCCCATTCATAACTAGCAGGCGGCTCAGCTGCAGCTGCATTGAGGCCCTCCAATTCGACACTGTCTTTCACGGGTATACATCGGTGAGTAATGCATTGAAGCCCTCCAATTCAGTGCTATCTTTCACGGGTATACATCTATGAGTGATACACTGAAACCCTCCAATTCAGTGCTATCTTTCACGGGTATACATCTGTGAGTGATGCACTGAAACCCTCCATCTCAAAAGGAATTAAACTGTGAGCGATGGCGTGACTCAGTGAGTTCAGGCTCTTGAGGTCTCCATATTCAATGTGCTGTAGCAGTTATTCCCTTTCTCTAAGGCTTCATGCGCTTAATTGATCCTGTTTCCCATGAATCTGTCATGTTTCCTCTTCAGCGAATTCCTCTGACCTATTTCTGCGTTTAATTTACAGTGAATTATTGTCTCTGTGTCACTTAGAATTAACTACCATTCAAGCCCAATGGGTACCAGACAGATTCCATCATCGGTAGACGGAGGCCATCAGAAAGTTAATATTTCCATTAAAGTGCTGCTTAATTAGTAAACATATTTTGCCAATTCTAAAAGCGTAGGCTCACAAAATAGAACAAAACGCTTAAAATTAACCTGGGTAATTAAGATGAAGCTTGGAGAAGAGTAACAGGACTTGTATGGGGTGTGTAATGAGAAATAAGGTGTTGAGTAAAATAAGTAACATTCCCATATAAGTGAGCTCAAGAGAAAGGGGCTCCATCAAGAGTGTGACCTCAGAGACAACTGCAGTCTTCGTTTCTGCTGAGGCTGGTTAGTGTTGGTTGATGCTCGTATGCAAACGGCTTAATTACATACAGTAATTTTCTGCTCTTGTTAGTGCATGTATATATCAAAGCCCACATTAACAAGTCTGTGTTAATGCAGAGCTGTAATTTGAATGCTTCAGCCTTAATTGGAGAAGCAGTGTAAAGCAGTGGTGGAGTCTGAGGCAGAAGAGGGTGTGAAAAGCCAGTCCTACCTCTTTGAACATGTTCATGAACCGTGGTCCGAAGCGCCACGGCTTGTGTCTGTGGCACTGCAGCGAGCTGACGGTCATCTGCGTGGACCTCTGGGCAGCCACAGCCACCATGTTCACCGCATCGTACATCAGGGCCGCCTCTGTCTGCGAGGCAAAGATGTGGTGGGCGGGTGTGCATGGACCAGTATGTGAGATGAAGATGGTGGAATGAAGGACAACCACATGAGGTGAATGGCAAACCAGATTACACGAGGCACTGGATGAGCAAGGCAACGGAGATGAGCAGGCGCTCGCTTACCGTCATCATGCCATCCAAAAGTCCGGTTTCAGGTTTGGGAGGAGCCTGCAGCCTCTCCATGGACCACTTCTCCACCACAGCAGCCACGCGGGGACTGTCCATGTTGATGAGGCGGAAGCCAGTCATGTTGACTCCGCTGTATTGGTATGGCTGGAGGTCCAGGGCGAACAGGTCCTACCACCACAAGTTTATCCTGTCTGAGTGAACTTAAGGTTTTCACAAAGCCACCTCACACACTTGACTAATTGCAACTCATGTGACCCGAGACAACCAGACAGAGACAACAGCAGAGCCCACAGATAACACATTTAAGGCGGACTAGATTAGACTAATTAATCACCATAGTAACAATAAGAAGTCAAGTATCATTTCTTAAAAAATGCTCCAGATTTCCATGCCCAGATCATGAATGCTTGAAACAAATAAACCAACTGCAGCAAAATTATTTTAATCCACTAACTGCAGGTGTAATTAAGTTAAACAATTCATTAACCACCCCTACCTTTACCAGGAGAAGCGGCAAGAAAATGTATGAATGAATTCACTATCCTAGTAGGAATACAAAGTCATGATATAGTTTAATGCTAGATACTAAGAATTATAATGTGCTGATCATGACAATGGTGGGAAAAACGTAAATATTTCACAATATATATTAAAATACAGCCCTTACGAGTGTGGTGAAGAAGAAATGGTAATACTCAGTCATCATTCCCATGGACAGGATCTACAAAAACAAAAGAGTAAGCTTGTAAATCAATGAAATGCAGTTCAAGAAAGTGGCCACCAAATGCACTATTCATTTTCACAATGAGACTGAATCGGGCACCGTGCTTTCCTTGCATGCAGAATATTTATAAAAACATCCCTAGTTACTGGACGTTTCCTATTAATCTTCCTTTCACGGTCTTTGGTTTTAAATTTCTGTATCTGGAGATGAAGTATGTGTTCTGGAGTGCCCGCCATATTCCACTGGGACCAGAGGAGTTATCTTTTTCCAGCAATAAATGCTGAGCTAAGCGCAGCAAAACAAATATTAATAGTGCAATTGCCATTCATTTACAGAACTGCATTAAATGTGTGGTTATGGGAATATTTAATTCATTTACACTTTTAGTTAATTTTTTTCTCTATTAGCCATTAAAATTGTGCGTATACATATAAGTGGGTGTTTACACATAATGCAACATGTAATAATTTTTACTTTTGCTTATACTAGTTCAGGTCTAATTTTACTACACCTTTGGCCAAAGAGATAGATCTCGAGCATATTACCTAAACTGTTAATAAATTTTGCATGGCTGTTAAATGAAATTACATTCATCCTAGCGTTAACAGCTTGTTTAAATATATGTCCAACCTCGACAACTGCGTCCTTAATCTATATTATTCCATTAATAAAGGTTTATTCCACCTTTGCTTGCATACATTTTATCTGACTCCAAATTTTGTAAAAGACTAAAGAAGCCATAACACCCTTCTCTAAAAGTCTCCTGTTTATTTAAATATACTTTACATTTCAAATGCAATATTGTGACAGTAAATTGCGTGGCTTAATGTACAGCTCTATGGCGACCCCTCAGACTCTGTGCTACATATCTCTTCTCTACACGTTTGGGGAACATTTACTCAGACGAAGCGTTTATTTTGAAAATATCTGCCATTTCTCTTTTCATTTATTACGCCAGTGGCGGCTCCACGTTTGTTTTATACGCCGAATGAACTAAGAAAATCCGGTCTGCTCACTTGCTTGAGGATGTCAGCAGCTGCCTGGTGCGTGCAGTCAAAGATGACATAAAACTCTCTCCCTCTCTTCATCTCTTTCAACAGAGGCCGCGCATCCCTGTTACCCGTTGGCAGCTGTCGGATTTTTACTTTAATGCTGAATCGGGATGGGGCTTTGATCAGCTCCTGGAGACGTATTAATCCTTAAAAAATAAAAATAAATAGACAATTACCATTTAAGTATGCAATATGCTGTAGGTATTTAATATGGAAAACAAATCAATTTAACAGAACTACGGCAAAAACAGTTGCGTTAATATTCACCAACTTCACTGTGGCACAAAAATAACCAAAAACAACTACACTGTCTCTATTATTATAATCCACCTCCATATTGCGATGTTTTAAATTTTCCATTTACAAGCATGGAGTGCTGTGACATTAGAGAAAATCAGGTTAATTGAAATGAAGCATAATTATTTCAGTTTTGGCGATAAACTAACATGTCATATTATCAGAACACTTGATAATATTCACCCTTTGGTTGCATGTTAAGAAGTTTGTGAAAAATTTTGCTAAGAAATCTGTGGGAAAACTTTGCAGTCTGTGGGATGTACGTTTTGTAGCTGTGGCGATGTTGGTAGAACGGAAAACCTGTCGCGAACACGTTGTTGTATGGAGTCTTCTTTCAAGACGAAAGTTAAGGTGCTTGCTGTACTCTATGGGTAAAGACGTGGAGCCAATTTACAATTCGTTTACTTTTGAAGAGGGCAGGAGATGGACTACGACGTCGTCGTCATGACGCAAACTGCACGAGGACTTCGTGCCTAAACGTAATGTAATCCATGAACGTGCGCGCTTTTATAACCACACGCAGAAGTCTGGTGAGTCGGTTGACTCCTTTGTAAGGCATTTGTTCGAATTAGCGGAACACTGAATTTGGCACGGCAAAAGACGAACACAAACGGTACCGTATAGTGAATACTAGACAGCGATGTTTCCAACAGGCTGCAACTAGAAGCTAACTTAACTCCTGAGAAGGCGATACAAGTCGCACGCCAGTCTGAGTTGATTAAAGTGCAAAATGCAGACATGAGAGCAAAAACGGATGTGGCGGAAGTAAGTTGCAAGCGATCACTGTGTAAAAGAAGATGACCGTGTGATCCTCAGTGCAAGCAGCGGGAATCTAACCATACAGATGAAAGACAAACAAAATTAACCCGGTGTAAGAAAGCTCATGGGGCAACCAAAGATTGCCTTGCAAGAAATGAAATGTGTAGAAGATGCCATAAAATGGGACACTTTGAAGCAGCATGCAGAGCCAAACTGGTGTAGGGACAGAAAGCTAGGTTTAGAACCTTGAACTATAACCAAGGAAAGTGCTTCATAAAAAGCTATGCTTG
>JAACJT020000031.1:10614911-10652907 GCA_009936485.2 Gymnarchus niloticus | reverse complement strand
CACCATTGCTGGGGTGAGCTGCTCCCAAATATATATATTTGCTCTTATCGCGAATGTGCATAAAATAAAGGTTTGACATTTTCATTGATCTTTACTTGCGCCTCTGTGTGAGTCCTTCCACGAACCTGGGTTTGGGGAAAACCCAACAATTGTTAAAGAGATGACTGCATAGAATGAGGAAGACGAGGAAGCGTTCTTTCTGAGATCTATTACTGACTAGGCACATTCTGATGAGGAATGGCAAGTGAAGCTGCCTGCAAATGGGTCAGTCATTCAATTTAAAATTGATACAGGAGCAGATACAACAGTGATATCTCAAGGCACATACTACAAGATGTCCTCATGTCCTCAGCTCTCAAAAACTGATGTAGCAGTTCATATCCCAGGTGGGAAACTCAAATGCTTGGGAAAATTTCTTGGTGCTACAGAGCATAAGGGGAGGAAATATACGTTGTAGATTTATGTGGTCCCAGGACCATATTTCAATAGCTTGCTAAGTAGGGGAGTTGCATGCAAAATGGGATTGGTCCACAGACTCCAGTAGCTGAACACGGATGTGCTTAGAGATATAGGCCTGCTGAACTGTCAGCCTGTAAAGACAGAGCTACGCCCAGACGCAGTCCCATATTCACTTTCAACCCCACGGTGAGTTCCTTTCCCGATTCTCTCCAATGTCAACAAAGAGCTGCAGAGAATGCAATCACTGGGGATTAAAGAGGAGGTTAGGGAGCCCACTGACTGGTGTGTCCCTATGGTCCCTGTGATAAAGAAAAGTGGGCAGGGGCAAATATATGTGGATCTCAAGAAGCTCAATGCTGCGGTGAAACGTGAAAGATTTACTTTGCCCACAGTGGAGGATGTAGCACCAAAGCTAACAGGAGCCAGAGTTTTCTCCACACTTGATGCCTCCAGTGGTTTTTGGCAAATACCACTGAACCCAGGCTGTTTTAAATTGACCATTTTTATTACTCCTGTTGGAAGATTCTGTTTCCAGCACCTTCCTTTTGGAATCTCGTCCACGCCTCAGATTTTCCAGGATGAGATGAGCGTACTGCTGAGGAACCATCAAGGCACTGTAGTTGTCATGGATGAAATCTTGGTTTTTGGATTAGACCAAGAAACTGACAAGCACTTGAAGGCCATAATACAGACCTGTTGGAAGTTAAATGAAGAAAAATGCCACTTTGGGAAGTTTGAGATTAAGTACTCTGGCCACACCATTGGGAAAGATGGGGTTAAGCCTGAGGAGAACAATGATAGAGCGGTCACTGAGCTACTTCCACTGAAGAACATGGCCAAACTCCAGCAGATGCTTGGAATGGTAAACTACCTAGGTAAATTTCTGCTTGATCTATCCACAGTGCTCCAGCCTCTGACTGCACTGTTATGGAAGGATGTACACTGGTCATGGGGGGAAGTGCAAGATCAAGCCTTCAGGAAAGTTAAAGAAATGCTGTCTTCCACCCCTGTTTTAGCATATTATGATGCCTCCAAAAACACCATCATGAGCGCAGACGCAAGTAGCTATGGGTTGGGAGGTGCCTTGCTCCAAGAGACTGATGGCAGGTTCCATCCCATGGCCTTTTGCTTGTGGACGCTCAAAGAAACTGCAAGGAGGTACTTGCAAACTTGGACAGTAAAACACCCCGATGTCAGTGGATGTTGATGAGGCTACTGAGGTTCAGTGTAAAAGCAGTTCATGTACCTGACAAGCAGCTGGTTATAGCCAACACTTTATCCAGGAACCCCCTGAGAAGTAGTGACACGTCAGCCATGGAGATGGACATTAGAGCATACGTGCAAGCAGTAATAACCAACAAAGCTGTTTCTGACCAGAAACTAGAGGCCATCAGAGAGAACATATGATGACCAAGACCTCAAAAGAGTCATCGCGTACAACTGGAAGGGCTGGCCTAGCAAGATCGCTTAAGTGCCCTTTTCGTTGCAAAGCTTCTAAGTTGCAAGGGCCCAGCTGTCAGAAACTGACGGGTTTGTCTTGTACCAAGACCGAATTGTTGTCCCAGTCTCTCAACACCAAACTGTTCTGGAACAGCTTTACGGAGGTCACCAGGGTCTGACGAATGTCGCGACAGGGCAAAAGGGTCAGCTTGGTGGCCCAAGATCAGCAGAGAAATTGCACAGAGAGTAATGGCATGCAATTTCTGCATTACCAACAAACCTCAGTGCTGGGAACCATTGGTCACCACTCCACTGAAGGTCCTTGGAGAAAGATAGGTGCTGAAATTTGTAAACTGGAAGGGAATAGATACCTAGTCATAGTGGACTATTATTCTAGAGATTTTCTAGAATACAACGTCAAGCTCTCACTATCCTCAAGCAAATGGTGCTGCAGAAAGTACAGTACAGACCAGAATTGTGGTACTTGAGTCCGGTCTTGAGACCAGATTTTAATGGTCTTGGTCTTATCACAGACTCCAGTGAATTTTTACTCGGTCCTGACTCAAACTCGAGCGCTGTGGACTCGGAAAAACTTTCTGAGACCAGCCGAGTCCCTTAACTATCTGATACAATATGAAATGTCAAATATGATAAATTTAAACGTCTGTTAGCCTGCCAGTTGCAGCGCACCCCTTCCCTTTCTAGAATGTGCCTCCAACGTTAACGCTGTCAACCAACGCGTGTAGTTAGCCAGCTAATCATATCTGCCAAGTCAGCAATCATATGCTTTGCATATATAAACCATAAAGAGTTTTTGTGCAATCCGTCAAAGAAAAAGAAGGAGACTGCAGAATGCAAGTATTGCAATTCATCAATTACTGAGGTGGCTGTTACGGTGGCTAGCTAGGTAGCATTAGCCGATATTAACTAGCTCACTTGATGCTCGTAGCTTAGTTGTCAAGCTAACGGGCTTGCTATCATTACTAGTACTTAGTACTGTTGTTAACTATTAATGGAAATAATTGCATATTGGGACTTTTCAGAACAGCATAGTTACCTAAGTCAGTGATGTTAGGCTGGTATAAGACTGGGCTTAATGTATGTGACAAATTAATGGTAGGACTTATGTAGCTGCCTTGCTAGTTAACAAGCAAATTAAATATTGTGGCATAAGGCTTTGAGAAAGAGCATAAAGCTTTGGCTGTGTGCTGATAATAATCATGTTGCGTATATACATTTGGTTTGTGAAGTTACCACAAAGTCAGTGGTATTATTAGAGATACAGAGTACATTATTTGAGGAACTCATTTTATTTTATTAAATTTCTGGGAATTATTGGCTCTCTCTCTCAATCCAGGTTCATAGAGTACAAAGCAGGGCAGCAAACGGCACATCCTACACAACCAATCATTGCAGCATTTGTAAAACCAGTACAACTTCCCGATGCAAATTCTCCCAGACAGCAATAAATTTATCAATCCGTTGTTAAAGACCTTATCTTTGGCTGCACTCTTCCAGTATCTGTTGCTGAGTATCGTCATTGTGTACATTTAAGTCTTAAAATGTGTTTCTCAAAAGCAATATGCATTGGTGTAGTTCACTGGAGAGTGCTAGGCATTACACACCCATTCTTTTTATTCTCAAAGCTATTCACTGACATAGTAATTGAGAAGGAACCACTGACATTAAAGTTTTGCCATAAACTGTTACCGATAATTGTTTTTTTTTTAATTTGATTTTGTCGATAGTATTACAGTTTGGATAGCATTACATTATTATTCGATAATCCCGTTGATAGCATTACATTATTATCATTCGATAATCCTGTTGATAGCATTACATTATTATTATTTGATAATCCTGTTGATAGCATTACGTTTATTCAAGGTGGGCTCAGTTTGTTTCGGTGCTGCTCTTACTGAGAACTTCTTTTTTGTTGTTTGTTTCTTCACTTTTGTCGAAAGCAGCGGTGTTGTTCCAGAAATAAATCTTTACAAAAAATGTTAAGATGTCAAAATGACTGTCTTGATGCATTCCCATTCTCATGTAGGCTAAAACAAATTTTAAAAAGTTTAAATTGTAATTTAAAAAATCAATTAAAATTCATGGTCTTGAAATGAGATCATGTTTTTCTGGTCTCGGACTCAACTCGGACTCGGCCATCTAGCCCCTTTTATGAACTCGGTGTCATTTTGGACTTGACCCCCTTTTGTACTCAGTCTTGACTCGGACTCGATTGGTTAAGGTCTCAGTCTCGACTCAGGCTCAACTAAGGTGGACTCGAACGCAACACTGGTACAGACAGCAAAACTTATACAATGATGAGGTGAGTGAGAGGTGGAAGAGCCAAACATGCTTACCAGTATTACTAAAACAGAAGACACTCTGTACACCAATTGCTTGAACTATGGCCGGGGCAGCAGGTCAGAGTTAAGCTTGATGATGAAAAGGGATGGAAAACTCTGACAGTAGTTGTGCATAAGTCTCAAGAGCTGAGATCCTACGTAGTTCAAGCTGAAGATGGTTCAGCTGCAAGGAGGAGTTGTCAACACCTTCACGTGGTGCCAGAGTCCACTGTGACAGAGGTACCACAACCTCAGCATGCAGGCGAGAACATCAAGCCGCCAGAGATGGATGCCAGTCAACCGGCCGCCAGGGATCAAGACCTCTCAAGTCCAGCCCCCAGCCTAACAATCATTGGTGAAATACACTTCAAGAGATCACAAGATCAAAGTTCTTCTGCGATTTAGACACTCGAAGGTCTTGTGTTAGCATAGGAGCAGCAACTGTTCATGGGTAGAATAGCCCCTATGCCACTGTGTGCAATGAGTAGTTTACCCCATTGCCTTGTTAGGGTTGATTGTTTATAAAAAAAAGAGAAAAAAAAATGTGTTGGCTGTAGTATTCTAGCTATGTCACATTGTTACCTGTGCAGGATTGTGATATAAGGATAAGTTTTGTTGTGGTGGATATGTTTCCTTTAAAAGGGGGGATATATGGTGATGTTATTGTGACCAAATAAGAATGACATTGTTGGACAGAACCATTTTAATAATGTGGGTTGGGCCGGTGGAATAATAGACTGGTAGAACGGAAAAACTATCGTGAACACATTGTATGGAGTGTTGTTTCAAGGTTGCAATTAAAGTATTCACACTGCCAACTATTAAGGTCCTGTAATGTGACAGTAGCAAAGATAATTTCTTGATTAAGTGTTTAAAAGGAGCCAGATATATTTATTTAACAAAGCGGCTCAAACCTTTACAACTGTCTCTAACTTGCTCATTGGCATTACAGGATTCCTGCCTCCTCTCACCCAAATCAGAGACATTCCTTGTAAGAGAAAACTCTCTGATTTAAATAACCATTACAGTGTAAGCTCTTCTTAAGTCTTTAACTTTCCATCACTGTTTGCTTTATGGTGAAAATAACTAAATTAGGGTGTTCTTATTTATCAGGCAAAAACAAAAAAAAAACCCTACCTTCCCCTTCTGGAGAAGAATTAAGATCTGAGATTGCACAGTTTAGTGTTACTGTCAATCAGTTTTATTCTCCAAGAGTGGCCATTGTTGTCTTAAGCTGAAGACCACAGTAGTGGTTCTGTTATTTGTTGCTCTTAATGGGAAATAGCAACCTGTCATTATGGCAGGCTCACTCAATGTGATGTCATTAATTTATCCATCCCTGTGGCAAAACACAAATAATACAATCACTTTCAGGACGCCGCAATGGAAACTGCACAAATACTCAGATGAGGGCTGTTAATCCCAGGACCATGAAGGACGATGGGGGTCTAAGTTATAATTTACTTCACTGATGCGTTTATCTAAATAGAAAAGAGCCCTTGTCAGTCCTCGGGCCTTTGTGGTCTGTTAACTATACATCAGTCAGTCTGAAAATGCAGAATTTAGTCTACAAGTTAAAATAATACTGTAGTAACGGAGTAGCAGTATAAGATGTTGGAGCAACTCTCCTCGGGCAGGGATCACCGGTTCGAGTAACTGAAAAATACTGACCAAATACCACTTGATGAATTTGTTTAACCCTTGCACTCTCCCAATAATTAACTGAGATACTTTCAGGTGTGACAATGGCTGCTCCTCTGGCTGTAGGCGCTGGAAGCAAAGCTCAGCACAGACTTACTCACTGTGAGAATAATATGATGCTCTTACACTTTCTTTGCAAAGAAAGTCTCTCAAGTCTTAGCAACAAAGATCTGTATTTAGTGATCTCAGACATCAGTGACTTAGCAGACATACTGTACTGCTGTAACAGGTGGAGGTCACTTTCTCAGCACTGTTACTTCTAATAAATGAATGAAACTGTCATTAGCAGACCGCTAATCAGATTTCAAGTCTCGGGGAACCACGACGCACCAGCATGCAGAATATCAAAATTGATAGCGTCATGAAGAGGCAGCTCGTGCAAACGTTCTGCTAATCGAGATTCTGCTACACCCCAAAGATTTAACTCCATTGACCAAGAGCAAAGCTCTGAGAGTGTGATGAATTTTCCAGTCTCCAAACCAGGTCATAATGTCCATAAGTTTACACCAACAACCTCAAGAACATTGAGAAGAGAACATACATTTTACATCAAATTGAGACAGCTTGTTAAAGTGACACTCCCTCAGGTGATTTCTAATCAAAGTGGCTCCCAAATGCTTGCAAATTGGGCTGCAGGGTTGCCTGACACACGTAAAATTTAGATAATGTGCTGTAGACGTTCAAATATCCTAATGCATGTTTTACTAGCTACCTGTGCTGCTTCTGGAGGGTTCCAATCAAAGGAACAATGCTGTGTCCCCTTTAAAACAAATATCCTCTGGTTACTCTATGTTGTATTAGGATAGAGTGCATTCATATTGCAAAGACCCTGGGAACAATCATGCGTCCTGTTGACGCAATGCTTAATATCTCTGTCAGTGAAGCCCATTTCAGTTCTCTGGTCCTTTCTGTCATGCCCTGCCTCCCTAACCCTTCTGTGTTTCCCCAGCATATCCTAATGGGACACACCTGTTCTGTGTTTTCCCCTCATTAGCTGTCTTTAAGACTGCTTCCCAGGCCTGCTTGCCCCAGTCCAGTCATTAATGTCACCTCAGTGTGGTTTCTGTCTGTTCCTGCCCCTCGGTTTGATCCCTGGTGGTCCTCTTTTTTACGTTTTGAGCCTTTTTGCCTTTCGATAATAAACCCTTGTGTTACTTTCTACTTGGTTCCATTCATCAACATGACACTGCCAGTGGTATTTATTCATTTTTACACCCTAAATGGATTCTTGTTAACTTGGCCTTCCGGTTCAGTTCAAAGTCCATGTATTTTGAGAGGATCACTGATGTAATAAGCAGGTGGATTAATTAAAAAAAGACCTGGCAGAGGTTCCCCTTCTCTCTTTCCAACACTTGGAAATGGTGGGGGGGTGTTGATTAAAGCGAGGCGAATTCCTGCCTGGAATTTCCTTTTCATTCAAAATTGGCCAATGCAATTTCCCAGTGTGATAGCTCATATGCAAAAAGCAATATGCTGGCCAGGTCTTTGAGATACATGTATTCCATTGCCTGATAGTCTGACTCTAAACTAATATTTTTATTTTCATGTTCGCATGTTCATGTTTCATATAAGACACAGGTTCACTTTATCAGCTTTTGGAACATCGAAAAATTCCATGTAATTCATTAGCTGCTTGCCGAGCACACTTTAAAGAAAATAATAATCCAGCAGATATTTTTCAATTCAGACTATTTTTATCACCGAATATTTTTGATGCAGTTTTTATGAAAAAGCCATTGGACCTTTAAAACTCAGGAGTCAGCATCTGCCCAGGGTCTTGCAGAATAAATTTGAATTTGTGCCAGATTTAGACATGGGTGGACCACCATGGTGAGAGGACAGATAATTACCTGGATATGGCAATCAAGAGCTTAGGGGAACCATGAACTTCATGCTAAGTGAACTAGAACAGTCAACTAGAACAGTGCTTCTTCAGGAAGTACTGCTGGGACATTTTCAAGACATTGATCCCCCAGTAGACATGCCCTACACTCGGTGCCATTTTCATGAAGCTCAGACCACCTACCTGTGCTGTCCTCGTACACCACAGTGACCGTCTTCCATTTGTAGAACTGCACAATGTCCAGGATGGCCCGGCTGATGGATGTGTACTCAGGGTACAAGTTGATGTAGAAAGTGTCCTGGTTGTCTGCAGATGGATGTTTCCACCGGGTCTGGATGTGGGGCACCTCCAGGGCATTGCAGATGGACTGGACCGCACTGACCGAAGAACTGTAGGAGGGGCCGAAGATTGCTGCAACACCCAAGGCAAGCTGGTCACAGGCTGGAGGAGGAGGAGGTGAGAGAGGATCAAGTTACATTACCGACCATAATATTCCAGAGGTTCTCTGGCTGAGTCTTTATGACCACCCTTTTTCATGCTGGTTAATTTCACTAAGGCATCACTGTAATTCATTCAGTTTGCTGCTGATTGATCACAAAGCTGGCTAATTAATTCAGTTCTAATTTTTAAATAGAGTTCTTTACTGCTCCATTATTAAACAGACTCATTACATTAGTATATCAACCCCATTTGTTAACATTCTCTAAACTGTTGTGCAATGCTTCACATTTTAATGAGACTCAACTTACCCCTTCTGGAGGCTTCAAAACTGTCAAACAGATTTATCCTTTGGATGTCGTAGGTCAGGGTGGTGTTTGGCATCAGAGTTCGGTTTCTGTTTATATTCGTTACGGCGAATTTGAAGGCTAGTTCCTCCACGCTTATTGGCTCATTCTCAAGGGTCTCAAAAATACCTCCTGCAGACAGATAGCGGAATGAAGGGAAGGTTTCAGACAAGATATGAAACTGGGCTCTCGCTTCATGGATAATGGTTGTCTGCATTCAGCCATTGAGTGTTGCTAGGAAACCATTAAGTGAAGACATAATTATTGTTCCACAACCAATATTTGTATCTTTATAGAATTCATGCTAGGTTATTCATGTTTAGGGGCAGCAAGGTGGCACAGTGGGTAAGAGTGTAAAAGTGAACATGCCCTGCAATGGACTGGCATCCTGATACATGTTCTGTGCTCGCTGTGATCTCGTACTGGATAAGTGGCTATGGAAGATGGATGGATGGGATCTTTCTTTAGAGATTTACTATTAAATTGTAACTGGACAAGAAACACTAAATGATACTAATGGGAATAGTGCCACTGCACATCAAAGGGTTGTGTGTATAATGTGTGCTGTATGTATTGTGTAGAATCCTGAAACATCATGAAAAGAAGAGAAAGGCATCGTCTTGAAAAAATTATTAGTGAGATCCAAAAGCATGCAATGCCTTTATGAATAAATAAACTGAGGATGCTCTGTCTGACAATGACATGCTGCCTTCAGTCAGTCAGTGGAAATCAAGAAAGATCACGTTGCATTTTCCTCCATACACCATGGGTCTCTGTGGTCTCCCACAGTAGCAGCAGGTCCCAGCTGTCGAGGAGTCATTGACAGTGAAATAAAATCCAAGTCTTCAATCAAGTCATGGGTACGTGCCATGGTACGAATTATATTAAATGATGGCATGTGATAAAAAGGAGCAAATGCATTTTGTTGGCAAATCTGTATTGGTGTAAAAAGGACAGGCAGTCAATGCGAACGTCGTATCAAATCACTGGACAAATCATTTAAAGTTTTGCTTTGCTGGAGCTAACTGATGCTTCAAAACTGGTGGTAAGCGGGAGTATCCAGAACTGGCCGATCAATGCTGGTGCGAAATGAGGCTTCAGAACTCGTGGTGAGTGGGAGTATCCTGAACTGACTAATTAATACTGGAGCTAAATGATACTTCGAAACCTGTGTTTGCAATGGACTATTTATCCTTGTAACTTCACCCTTTGCAGCTAATTATTTCACTGATGCTTTTGTCAAAACAGGTCAGGATATGCAGCTTTTTTTGTGTTCTATAGCTGGGCTAGAAGTAGCAAGCTTTGGGTTAGTAAGCCACATCCTCATCCACAGCACTGCCTGTCAGAGAGGTTAACCTTTTTCATATGTCAATAGTGAACATATAGATGTTTTCTCAGAGGTGCAAAAGCTAGACAAGACTGAGTCAGTCATGCTAGCCTAAAGTTGTAGTGTGTTAGGTGTAGTTAAAAAGGTGAAGAAGCCTTTGTTCCAAAGTTAATCTTTAACATTGGCAGGTGCATGGGTGGGGGTTTACGTACAGATGATACACGTGTCCCAAGAAACTTTCAGGAAAGCTGAAAATATTCCAATCAACTTTTACACACAGGTATAAGTTTGCGATTGCTTTGGTCCTAACTCACTTTTAAGACAAACCTATGCCCCTGGGTTGGCGCATAAATCCAAATTGTCTTATATAACAAAAGGAAGCAATTTTTGGTTCACATCACAGCCACCAAACACTGTAATACAGCACAATTAACTGACAGTATGGTCCAATTTTACTCATTGTAACACACACGTCAATGGTTTTCAGAACCACGGTCAGTGGCTGGCAGAATTTTCAGGCACAATCCACTTGACTGCATGCACCTTGGTCACTCACAGCCTGAATGTCACCGATTACCCGGAACGAGGGTGGCTCGGAGTGACGTGTTCCGAGAGGAAGAGGAGTGAAGAGGCTACGGGAGCTCTGATTCTCTCTAACAGCCTAGAAAACGAATCCCACAGCTGCTATTAGGACGTCCAGCTGACTGAAGATTGAAGCTTGACTGGTGCGACTGTCATCCCTGCAAGTGGAGCCTCTTCACCACCACATGGACCACTGAACACCCAAACTATCGTGTAGGATCACAATAGAGTAGGAGATGGCTGTACCATCACAATGTGCTGCAGAAGTTTTGTCCCATCAGACATATAAGCAAATATAAGAGATTTAGCATTTTCACGGTGCTCCTTTATCTTTTCACACTCAGGAGAATCGGTGATTTTTATTGCTGGGACACACATAACGTTTCAAAATGATGGAGTACAATAAAGTAGATTCAGAAGCTGCAGTTATTATTTTTGAAAACTGCTGCTGTGCGTGTGTCTGGCAAAATTAAAACATTTCAGATCTGTATATAACACTGGGGCCTGAATCTGTGGGTAGTACACTGGTCTCACACCTCAAAGGCTTGTGGAGTTCATTCCGGCATGATGTGCATGGAGTTTGCAAGCTTTCATGTTTGCTTTGTGGTTCTTCCAGGACAAAAGTATGTAGTTGGTAACCTGGTTATCTTAAAACTGCCTACAGTGTGTGACTGTGAATACATGACCTCTGATGGACTGGAATTCCATCCAGGGTTTTGTCTTCCTCTTACATTTTGCTTCCTGGAAACTGGCTCCAGACTCACCATGACTCTCTACAGGATGGATGGATGGATAGGTAATTCAACAAGTGTAAATAGCAAAATAATAATAGTTATGTGATCATCATATAAGAAACAAAATCCTATTTGACAGTTGATAAATGATAGGCTAATCTAAAAATGACCCTCTAAGCTTGACACCTCAAGGGCTCATTGCTTTGCAGAAGCAAAGACCAAACTGTCTGCAGCTGCCCTGTCAACCATGTCTACAGAAGGGAGAAGGGCCTGTCAATCAAGCCATACAGCTATAAATTTCTATGAGTGACAAGGAGCCTTATGAGCTATTATCAGAGGCCAGCTGTGTGCCAGCTGTTACAATGGCAGTTCCTAAGGCTGATTATTTAGGGGGCTGAAGACATTTAAATAGGATTCCAGATCCATGTCACTAAATCCTGGGGAAAATTACATTAACAGAAACTGTCAAAGTCATAACTTGACTGCAAGTCAATCATCTGTATCAACAGTAGACAGTTACCACATTGTCAGGCAAAAACTTGGGGGGTGGTGTGATTACTTAGAAATTTTAATCACAGTAGCCACTCCCCTTCTTGCTACACGACACCAGCAGAACGGACCAGCAAGTTCTTGGTCATAGAGATGAGCCATTTTGTGAGCAAGGTGCTGGAATCATGGCCAGACTGACGCTCAAACAAGCAGACATGGGATGCGCAAATTTCCACAAAAAAATCAACCTGCAATTGTTAGCTGTTTTCCTAAAGCAGGAATGCATCTGACTGCCCCTCTGAAACCACACAGGTGAGATGGCAGCTCTGAAAATGCAGTATAAGAAGCAGGAAACACCTATACCCTTTCTGACAAGACTAACGGCATTAAAACTTCACTGCAGGAACAGTGCAATACTGTCATTTAACATTTTGTAAGTCTGAATGGGAAATTTTTTAAGACGGTGAATGAATTCCTCACTGTGATTTCCAGTACCCTTGAGGTTTGATTTGAACAAAAGGCTTTATATGAGATCCACCCAGTCAGAAGAAAATCAAAGATTTCTCACTGTGTGACCCATGCCAGAGTTTTGACTGAGTTTCCACAAGGACTTTGTCAATCTGTGTAATCTTTGGTAAGATACATACTGCTGTAGTAATTTTCATTGTTCTATGGAAATTGATTAGATTGCCACAATAAATACCCCGTTCAAAAAAAAAAACAGATGACAAATTATATTAACACAGCAAACACCAAAATAATGCAGTTGCTGCTTACACAGGCAGATATCCAGCTCCATGTCTTCATGTTTCATGAATATACGTATGGCGTAGTTTTTAAAGGAACGGGTCTTCAGGGAGAGATTCACAAACCACTGAGCAAAGACAGAAATGATATTGACTAACATTGGCATTAGCTAAAACCACTGAATTGACAACAATATTCATTTTGAGTCATTAGGGAGTCATTCTTAATATTTAGCTATGGCTTCAATAATGTTAGTTTTTCGATCTGTAGATTCAATTCAATTCAATTTTATTTATATAGCACCTTTAACACGGAGCACGGTCACAAAGCGCTTTACATAGTCCTGGGCCCAGAGTCCCCAGAGAGTAAGCCAAAGGCGACAGTGGCAAGGAAAAACTCCCTCAGGAGGAAGAAACCTTGGGAGGAACCAGACTCAAGGGGGAAGCCCATCCTCCTCAGGCCACCGCCGGGTTGGACAAATTAATTAATACAAATCAGAACAATAGATACAAATAAGAACAAATCCTGTAACAGTCAGGAGGACTATTTCAGCTCGGTAGCCTACACCTGTTTGTAAATGGCACACCCTGGAATGGCAAGCCTGCTAGTCAAAAGAGGTTGCCATTCTTTTCCATAAAAACAATCTTTGTGGAACTAGTGGTAAAATTGAGATTGGTTCCTGGGGGAAAAAGAGGCCATAGACAAGGAGGAAAGGACCCCCCCCACTATGACAGTGAATGCCCCTCTTCTTCAGTTCTGATGCCCAGCTTCCAGCCTTGAACTAAGAGGCTCCTGTTTGCACTGCCAAGTCACTCAAAGACAGGGTTTTATGCACAGTTCCTAATTATAGTTATCAAGCCCCTGTGAGCAGCTGTTGGAACATTTACATTTTAATTTGTTTTTTTTTTTTATGTTCGCAGTGGAAAAATGCAAAGTATTATCTGCTATCTAACCGTCAATAAGCATGTAAATCCAGTTTAAAGTGTTAATTTGGCTAAAGAAAGGATGCAAAATGTTTTTAACTACAAAGAGGGCAAGGTAAAATGTCTAATTACATGGTGAGGTGACAATTTTTAAAATAAATGACAAAATAGTACCATCCCATCTTGGGTGTCCCCTTCTCCTGTGCCCTGTGCTTCCTGGAATAGCCTTCAGGCTCCCTGCAAGCCTGCGTGAAGGGGTTGTGGAAGATGGATGGAATTCTGACATAATTTTACCAGGATCAGTATAAACTAGGCCAGCTCCAACATGAACAGTTCATTCTTGCATGTGTCTGTGATTAGGCACTGCCCAGGTCGCAGTGTCCGCAGTGTGACACAGATTCGTTGAGCATAGTTGAGTGCTTACCGTTATCTGCATTGTAAAATTTATATATGAGAAGAGCAGCTTGGGCTGATGTGACATGTAGACAGCTGTTGTAATTTCTGTAAATCCTTTGAACTAACAACAGGCCAAATGGTACCAACATAATGAAACAATGTTTCCTACAGACCTGTCGCACCTTGAAATGTACCTTAGGCGCTACATCTTCAGTGTGACACGTTAAACTGAGTAATGTGTTGACTCCAGGACAAATTGAACACCAGATGTTGTGTTTCACTCCTTTCGCCAGATAAACCAGTTTAATGGATGTGTGAACGACTTTTTCCAGTGAATTGTGTGTTTGGAGTATGTGTCCATTTTCTTAAGGCTCCATACCCTTGCGGGACAAGAACAACATTTCCTGCAGCCAATGAGTCATCATTGCCACTGAATAGAAAATCTGAGATGGTAATCCCCTGTTTAAGGGTTATAGAAACCGGCTATGCCTACAAACAATTTAATATCTCCAGCAGAAAATCAGTCCTTCCATGCTATAAAACCCACTTCAACTTTTAGTTCATGATAGTAATTCCTGGTTCGTAAATTCTTATTTGCCTTTCTTCTTGTGAAATGTTACCCCTTCATTTTTCAAAGGTTTTAAATTAACAACAAGGACGTCAGTATTGTAATATACATTACTAGGATGTTATACAGGACATGTTGTAAGTGTGGCTTCCCACAATAGTTCCATTACAGAAAGGTTGATGACTGACAAATAGACAAAGTCTTCTCTCAATCAAGTCGTCGATCTTATTCAATTACTGGTCAGTAGTCTACTGACTAATGATACATTAACGCCTAACTTTGCCGCAGTAGAATACCATGAAAGGATTAGGCCTAACTAACCAACAGGCCTTGTGAATAAACAGCATCATCATCACAGGCATATAATTTGTGAATGTTTTTAGATTATCATGTCCTTTTGGTATATAACATTGTGCTTCCTGTCAGTCAAAAACCTGTGACTGCATTCATCTTGAACCTGTGTTGATTTGATAGTAATGATGCTGTATATCTTTTGGGTTATTATTTCTCTGCTTACATATCTTTGTGGTTTGCTCTCAGCTACATGTAGTTTTTTTAGCTCTAATCTTGAACATTTCATTGTCACTTATATGATGTATTTAATTATTTTCCTTTCTACTGAAATGAATCCATTTCTTGGGTCATTTTGCGAATGGTTATGTGATATCAATGGGCTTAATTATTTTCCTTTTCATCCAAATAAATACTGAGGTTCTCTTTCCTGAGCAATTAAAATGATCTGAAAATTATTTTTTGTTTTTTTGACATGAATGGACTGAGATGAGTCACTCAACAGCTGTTTCCTTCCACAGTTGGGATGCATCGATTGTATTGAGTTATGCTTGTTAAGCAGATCACTAGGGTGATGAGGATCAACAGACCCACAGTACAGAAAGTTCTAGAAAGTGGATATGGGGCCAGGCTTTAATGTGGCCCTAAACATCACTTGTGTAATCTTATACATAAAACTGTTGTCTCTACTTGCAACCAGCAGGGATGCCCAAGTCCAGCATGTTGGTATGACTGCATGTCACCTGTGATTTGAATGTCTCTTACAGATCATATTCCTGAAATTTGATTGAATTTGTTTTATTAACATGTTCTTGTTGATGGTAAAATCTGACAGATTCATGACACTCCTGCAAGACAAAAAATATGTAAAAAAAAAAGATAGCAATAACTCCATCTGGTTGATTCTCTAAAAAATGGTGGCATGGTGGACAACACACCGTCCCAAGACTGATACTCTAAAAATTATGTCATGGTGGACAACACACCGTCCCAAGACTGATACTTTAAAAATGATGTCATGGTGGACAACACACCGTCCCAAGACTGATACTTTAAAAATGATGTCATGGTGGACAACACACCGTCCCAAGACTGATACTCTAAAAATGATGTCATGGTGGACAATACACCGTCCCAAGACTGATACTCTAAAAATGGTGGCATGGTAGCAAAGCCCATGATTCTCAGCAGGTAACTAACCACTCACAGGGCTGTGGGTGTAAATCTGACCCTTGCTCGTCTTCATGCCTCATCCACCTTCATGAGTGTGTCCTATGGGGTTCATCTAGTAATCCAAAAATACATTCGTCAGGTAAAGCATAAATCTAAGCTAGCCTTAACGTGAAACGTGTAGTTGATTCTTTACAAGGAGTTAGGACTTTGTCTGGGAATATAAATATATCCATTTTCTTAATGCATGACTTCTGTTTCCATGGAGAAGGTGAGCTTTTTCATTTGAACTGTTTTGCACCCAGATTAGCACACTTTCGTTAACAAACAAAAGACATATTAAAATGAAAAGCATGGCATCGATTGCTGTGGATGTACAAATGACCTTGGGAGCACATTGTCATGCTGGAACCTGTTCCTATCCCTACAGAAGGGATCTTTTTGTGGAAATGCAGGCTTAATCATTGTGTTAAAACTGCAGTGCCACAAGTTTTGTGAAATTTAGAAGGACTTGCAATTGTTACTTTAGAGTATAGTCATACAGCTGAGGGATTCTAACACAAAGCCAGAATTTTTGCCAAAAGTCTAAAAAATTAGCTCCATTTAGCAAAAACAAGTTTGCGTGTTGACCATCTCAGTGGAAGCTACAAAATCTGTGAAAATACACGTGAATGCTGGCAACACTTCAAAGCAACACAGTCCCTAAAACTAAAACTCTTTTCCAGGATTAAAACAGAATTCTCTATAAAACTGATGTTTTTTCCATTGATTGAGTGGTGAAAATCATGATTTCAGCCCAGATGAACCTGTTTGGCCACCACTTGATTTCTCATTAGCTCAGACCCTCCCCCCCAAAAAAAACAGCAATGAAAATGTCTCTTAAAAGGGTGTCCTGTCACTGCATTGCTCTTCATAAAGATGGTCTTTCATCTTCTGCACTACACCTCTCTAGGATAACTGCTTTAATATGGTCTGCTTTCAGTAGCCATCAACTCTTCTAAATAGCAAGCTTAGAAAGCCAGAACCTTCCATTAACTCAGCTTGTGCTCCATTCATCTAAATTGTCTGCACTTGCATGTATACTTGCCTGTCTGTGAACCTAAAAAGCAGAAGGTGTTAAAACCCTCAGGCAGGGATTGCTTTTCATAAGCTTGCAATCAACTCTTAGAGTCAACAGATGTGATTCCATGTTCACGATGGAAAGAACGAGCAATCTGTACTGTCTAGTAGCTGGAAATTCAGCGATTACTTGGGTTTATGTGAGCAGCTTGCTGCTTGGGCTGTCTTGGCAGTGGTGAGGTTAAAGAGGAGTGAGAGTTAACCCCTTCTTTGTGAAATCTTGAAGCTTGAATACGTACTCTCACTCAGTGTTGAGTAGTCTCTTTTTTTATATTATCGACGAAAAACTAAAACTAATTACCATGATATCACTGCTTCTGCTAATACTGATTTTCAAACCTTGTTTACTGGTTTGAAAATCAAGATGTCTTCCCTACAGTATGTTAACGTTGGGCTGGTCTAAACGTACCGTCATCCATGCAAACTCTATCTATGCTTATCTAGTACAGGGTTGGGTTAAGCCTGTACCCTATCCCAGAAAAGATATGAGCATGGGGGGACCTTGAATGGTATGGCAGTCCACTGACACACTCAAGGCAATTTTAGAGACACCTATTTGAATTATCACATATCTTTAGACTACAGAGGGAAACCCATGCAAAGACATGAAAACTCAAACAGAGGTGAAAATCGAACCCCAAACCCTGAAGGTGTGAGAAATTTATGCTTCCCATTTGGTTGCTGGGTAGCCACAGTTATTCATTAAATTACAATTTCCAAAATTCAAAAGATGCTCTTCCATGCTTTTGTGTATTGCACTTAGACAGTATTTAATAGTTTGTCTCCTTGGGAGATGTGTTTTGATTGTATGTTGCATCTGAGTCAGCCAACTTAATGACAACTCATAGCATTCCTGAGTACTGATTATTTAAGCTGTGTTTACAAAGCTCTTTGTTCCCACAACTTGAACTTATTTCTGCTCAATCATTGTCGTTTTGTCCTAGCAAAACCTATTCCTATTCAGGCTCTTTGATGGCTTGGTGGTTGTAATGTATTATCTGCTTAATTCATCTGTCACTTTGGACAGAAGTATCTGCCAAATAAATAAACATAAATGTAAAAATCCTTGCTGCAAAAGGAAACCGAAAAAAGAGGAATCCAGGAACCCAAGATGCCATGAGGGAGAGAGGACAGTCTGCCAACAGCATGCAGTTCTGCTTTACTGAACAAATGAAATTTCCCTACTATGACTCACAGGTCACAAATTCAGTAATTCGCAGAAAGATGCTCCTTATCTATGGTCTGACGGAGGGAGAGGGGGCTGGAGGCTTCCGGAGCTACTTCACCTTCTGATACACCACCTCCCAATCTTCCCAAACAGCAGAATCATGAAGATGGTGACTCCACCAAGGCTGTGGCATAGAGAGCTGAATAGGGTGCTCAGAACTAAATCAATTTAACATCTTAAGAGTCAAACTTTGAGTTAATGGGTTAGTTTGGGCTAGCTGAGAATCTAAAAGTTTTACACTGAAATGTATAAAAGTGTTTCTATTTGCAGTGTAAAAATGACAAGTGCAAGGTTTTATATTGGAGTTTATTTACCAATGGTGAGTATCCACCTTCAGTAACCATATTGTCAGGATTTCTTAAAGGAGAAGATACTGAGGGCCATTCCTGTAAGACAATTGTGGCTTTTGTCAACTTGTTTACAGAAGAGTTTACAATGGGTTTGGTCTGCTTCTACAAAACATAATAATTTCAGATATTTCTGCAGTGAAAATTGTTTTCTGTCAGTCTAAAGACTACCTGCTGACCTGTTTGCATTTCCAGCATAGAGAAACTCATTCATGTCCATTTACCATATCAAAACGTGAAAAGATTTTTCTAATAATAAGCCAGAAGGCAAACATTAATCTGGGGCAAGCGAAGGACACTGGCTAGTACACAAATAGAAGACAGGTTTGAAACTCTTCTTCATAACCATTAACGCTCTTGTATATCACATTATTTTGACTCTGATAAAACACATTATCTAGAATTTTCATTTTTTCTTAATTTGGCATTATCGCTATACATATATTAACAGCATGGCTACTCCATGCATATCTCTGGACTGTCTCTTAATTCGATTTATTACAGTGTACCGTTAGGTCAGTTATGTTAGGTTTCCCAAAATGTTGATATAAATTTGCTGTCCTGGGACCGGGGTTTAAATTACTTTTTATTTTACTTAACTTGAATTACTCTTTATTGAGTCTTCAGTCAGCACTAGAGTGCAGCCCCCATCCCCAGCATGCACAAATACCTCCCTCAGGTGTCAACATACAAACTAAACCCAGTCTTTTTTTCAATGTTATGCCAGAAAGTCAGTTGTGATTTTGTACAGCATGTATGTGTATCTGAAATGTACCAAAATGCACCCATCCTTAGTAAACATGATTGTACATCATCAAGATCAAGATACATGCATGATTGTGCTGATTGTATTGATTAGAACCATATTCTCCACCATCTACAAAATGGGAAACTGGTTTACGATGGCAGGTGTGGGCTCACTGAGGGATAGGGTTCTGCTCTGCCCTGAAAATTTGGAAAGATCAGTGGAGAATCACATACATCCCCTTTCTGTAGTTTTGATCTCCAATGGGGAATACCCATTCTGTCTGTCTATCAGTCTGTCTGTCTAGCTGCATGTCTCTACCTTTCTCTCTCTCTCTCTCTCGCTCTCCCTCACACACACGCACAGAAAGTCACAAACCATGCATAACCTAGGGAAAAGTATATATTTGTATCTACACCTTGCTACACAATGGCTTGTTAGTTCACACGTAGACTTGAGAACCTATTTATACTGTTTCGTTTCCATCCCTTTCTTTTTATGGTGGATTTCATAAATTCCACAATACGTTACGTAACGTTATATTTATGCTAACATACATTTTTAAAGATTGCGTCTGTATTTTTAACACATTTTCCCCACCCCATTAACCACATTAACAAGTGTAATTAGTTAAGCACTTGTTTTGGTGTTAGTTGGAATGTGTTAACAAGGATTTATTTTATAGTGCAGGAGGTGGGTTGTGTGTGTTTCGCTTCTGCTTTATCTACCTTTAAAGAACACGACTACCATCTCTATCGGAAGCTTTAGTTCAGAGCAAAGTGTCTGGTAGTCGGTGAAAAGCAGAACTATCAGACCATGTACATAATTGTTAAATAAGCATTCACTGCTTTGCCTCCCGGCTCTCCATTGCATTTTAAAACGAGTAGTGACTGAAGCACAGAGGCTCTTGGAGTACTTTCTTACTTTAACTTCTTATCTATAAAGTGTCTCAGCGCATGATAGAGCTGACAGCATGCATAACAACGTGGACTTAATTCATTTTCAATGGCAGTTCCGATTAAAATTCGCTCATATCGAGACGTGCCTTTGTTAAGTAATTCTTATAAACTTGGTCAGAAAGATAAGCAGCTGATGAAGAAAGGGGGCAACTCGTATAAATAAAACCCCAAATCCCTAATAAAGCAGTTTGCGCGCAAAATAGAATCTCGGTAATAAAAAAGTAGCAATTAACAATCAAGAAATCAGAATTCCATTCCAAACCAGGTGCTGTTCGTATATTATTATGGTGACATATTTAACATGCTTCTAAAAAATCCTTTGCTGCTGGCCACTTACCAATTCTAAGGACTTGCTGCGAACTCAGACAAAACTCCGCAGTAAAGTAAAGCAGCGAAAACAAGAACCACTTTCTTTTCTCCATAGTTCACGGCCAGGAATGAAATTTAACATTGATATTTGCGTGTACCCTAATTCACGCCCTTAATCCGTCAAGCTCTCGTAATCCGTAAGCGTAGAGACATTTGCATCCGAAGCAAAAGGCTCTCTGTCGCATTCTGTCGATTTAATTGTCCCTCTGTCGTGGCTGCTGTGGAAAAGCTCCGGACGAGCCGGGTTTTCTCATCTTTTTACCCCATTCGTGGTGTGGGTCCGTGGCTTTCCACCAAACGGTTCCGCTGGTGCCTGTATCCTCTCATCTCAATAGACCCGGAGCGTCCCTATCGCCCATTAAGAGCGGTGCTGATCCAAATGGAGGGTGTATTCACTTTGAAGATTAACTTCAAATCTGAACGCATTGGCCACCAATGACTACGGCGAGCAGTGATTAAATCTTTGCCCGGGTTCCTGATGGAAGCGGAGACCTAATCTTTAAAATAGGCGGTGCTGAGCTGCCTAAGATTAAGTAGCTCTCCCAGTTTTATCTTGCACGGTCTTATGGAAAATAAAATGAGTTACTTTACTCTCTACAGCGTCGCTGTCCAGTGTAACTAGCTGTCCGGGGTAAATGATGTGGCTTTAGTTAAATTTACAGGTAGGCTCCTTAAGCTTTAGTAGGACAAAAGCAGCCCCAAAAATACAAACAAAAAATGTCAACATGTGTGACCCTCCCGAGAAGATAAGATGTATGTTACCTAGTTAGTTTAACTTGTGTAATTGTATTCGTGTCCTTAATCACCTCTGCGCCTCGGTGTTTGGATCATGAAGAATATCTTCTCCCTTAAACACATGCTCAAAACGGAAAAACGCTTTTAAAGCTGATATTTTGAAGCTGGGTCAGATGTTGAGCTTTGGGGTTTTGCTTCACAGACGAAGATTCAGAGCTGTCCAGTGCTGAAGACGGACGTGATGGGTATATTATGTGTTGAAAACGCTTACACACAAACAATATGGATTTGTCTTGCTTTTCTTCCAGATGAAAACCTTGTGTTTTCGAGCATATTCCAGTGTAGAAGTAAACTCTAAAACATACATTTGCGTGAAATGTGCGTAGGCTTGGCCTAGAATTTAAAACTAGTGCGTTAGCTCGCAGATCAGGTACTGAAATGACATTTTAACTACATAGTTTTTAGCGCCACCTGCTGGAAGAAAGTGAAATGAACGTAGAGTTCTAACCAACGTGGTGCTCCGAAAATTAATTCATCAGTTGCGCTGCAGCAAGTGCAAGAAACAGTCACACATACAAGTTATTTTCACAGCAATTACAAAGTGGTAGGCTGTGTGCCAAAACCAGGTCATTATGTCCAACTCACAGAATAAATCTGTGCGTCCCGCGTCATCTGTTTCGTCTTTATTAAAGCACTTCACGTCTGTTTGATCCCTTCTTAGAATCTAGTATCCTCTTGAAAAGACTAATCCTGACCCGGCAGTTTTCCCGGTATTGCCCTCGTCTCAGTAAACTTTCAAATTTGCTTCATATCGCTGTCAACATGTTTGTTTCTCAGCATTGAGAAAATAAATGGCAATATATTAGCATCTTTAAATATACTATTGTTGTTGTAAATAGTGTTCATGTTACCGACCAAATAACAACAAAGCAGTCATACTGGAAAAACTACGGAGGTTTCAAGTAAAAATGTTTTTA
Source organism: Gymnarchus niloticus (assembly GCA_009936485.2). Taxonomy (NCBI): domain Eukaryota; kingdom Metazoa; phylum Chordata; class Actinopteri; order Osteoglossiformes; family Gymnarchidae; genus Gymnarchus; species Gymnarchus niloticus. The sequence continues at coordinate 10,630,628 of JAACJT020000031.1, read as the reverse complement.
ATTCAAAAAAGAAAATGATACCAGAATACTTAAGTGATTCAGAGATAAGCAAGGAAAAGGTAAAATCTAGGTAAAATCGCGTTCGTGTTAGGGCTTCCGCGTAAAGAACGCGTTACGAAAACGCGCGCACAGAGACCGGGATGACACAATCATACCATAAAAGTACTGTTTCATGGTTCGACAGAGACATCTACGACGGAGTTTTAGGGCCACTATTAATAAGAATATGAAACCTCGAGAATAAAGTCGTTATTTACGAGAATTAAGTCGTTATTTACGAGAAAAAAGTCATTCAAAACTGTGGAAAGGTTCAGAATCGCGTATGGAACGCCAATAACTTAATTTCATAATGAAGTTGCGCTTTGTCCATCACTTTGAGAAATGGAGGGAGGTTAGTAGCTGGATACGCAGATTAGCTGAGCAAACACAAAGAGATACTTTAAACCAAGAGGACCTCTTAATGGAGATTGAGAGTGTAATTGAAGCGCTTGGTAGAATAAATGCACCTAGTGACACAGAAATCTACGAAGAAGTCATAATCAGATTGCAGGGCTATTTGGAGTTGGTCCCACCCCCCTCAAAGTGATGGACAGAGCGCGACTTCATTATGAAATGAATGAAGTTATTGGCGTTCCATGCTTAAGCGAGTCCTAACCTTTTCACAGTTTTGAATGACTTTATTCTCATAAATAACGACTTTATTCTTGTGGTTTAACATTTTTATTTTGATTAATAGTGGCCCTAAAACTCCATCCTACAACATATGAGGAATACTGCTGACACTGCTTTTCTCTTCAGAGAGGTTGGGTCTTTTCTTTTTCTTGAAAAAGGTGTTCCTCTCCTCTTCAATTTCGCATGCGTGGCTGTGGAATTTGCAGGAAACAGTCCAAATTTGTATACAATAAAAACAAACCGTATAACCCTGGTCTACAGTTCAGTTCTTATAACTAGAAATCGTTAAATGCACGACGCGTCAGTGTTGCTTTTTTATAGCTGCTGTACAATGCTAAAGTTTCTAAAATAAAAAAAATGTATTTAAATGCAACAAAATCGATTATGTAACATACAAGTATATATTCAGTTGCACAATATAACCTTCTACCTGGGCATGTCAGTTCCGTTCATATATATTCTTCAGTGCTGCTGATTGTTGAAGACCGTGGCTGAATGAAAGAATTATACATTAAAAAGAAAGGACTTTGCATCAGAAGCTGGAAGTCAGCCCCATCCAAACGGGACTGAGGTCGAAGTGGGCTCAGTGTAATGGGCATCTGATGCCGAACACTGGATGAGTTGGAAAAGTGGTCCACCATCCTGACGTTGCGGGCTGACTGGTTTTGGATAATATCAGCATTGTGCTGAAAAGGCTGCCTCACCACTGAACCTTGCTCACGCGGGGTGGGGTTGGTGCGTACCTGAGTGATATTATGCAGGGACGTCTGTTCGGTGGGGAATGTGCCTAAGAAGGACACTCCAGGGGCAGGTTGATAACAAACCTGCGGGGAGCTGTGTGGGGAGCACTGATATCCGATTGGTTTGAGGGCTTGCGGGTGGAACACCTCAAATGAACCCAAGTCACTTGTCGCTCGTCAGCAGGCCAACACAAGCCCAGAGGCCAGGAGGAAGGTACCAGTCACCCAGCCGATGTACAGAGCATCCCCCAGCTCACGGCGCTGCGCGTCTATGAGCAATGGGTTGTAGAAGTCCTGGATGATGACGTAGCCTGTCCAGGAGACGGGGATAAAGGTGCAGATGGAAGCCAGGCACAGCATGGTACCAGCTACAATCAGGATTGTGCTTCTAGCTTGCCTGTTGTGTTGGATCCAGGACATACACGGCATACCCACTAGTGCCACCATTAGGCCAAGGCCAGCCAATGCAAGAGAGCAGCACATGAGGCCACGGGCGGCCTGCAGGTCGGGAGGCAGGTAGAGCAGGGAGTCGTACACCTTGCACTGCATCCAGATGTTGGCCTGCCGGTAGCAGTTCATCCACAGGCCCTCCCAGCGTGTCTCCATAACGATGATGTTCTCCCCGATGAAGGCCGTCACTTTCCACATGGGCAGCCCCGCGGTGACAGACGCTCCGATCAGGCCCATTAGCCCCAGGCAGAGGGCAATAATCTCCCGCACGCCACGAACCATACTGTAGCCAAAGCTGTGACTGGGCCCTAGACAGCGGGTACACGGTCAAAAAAATCCCAGAGTGAGACGAGTCCAGGTACTGGAAATGGAAAACACCACCTGGATGGAACAGTTTCCAGATCCTTCGGAATGCTGTGGTGTGGAGTGGTCCAGGTTACCTGGATTGGCGGTGTGTTGCTGGAACGGGGGATGTTGGGGTGTCTGTAGTTACATGCTGCCTTAGTGTCCAGTCCCGAGCAAAGAAACGTCGAACAATCCCTGTGAGGTTGAAACGGACCACGGAGCTTTTGTTGATTGTTTATGTTTTGGAAGTAATGTTCTGCTCGCTTCTGGTTGGCCACTGAGATGAGGGTGATGTGGGTTTCTGTGGCTAGCATGTTTTGCAGTCCCTGTGATAGACCTGACCAGTTACTCTGGCACCATTTCCTGTTTCATTGACCTGCAGCCGGAGTATTCTGTGTGCTGTATACTGCTTTATTTCACTTCTCATTCCATCCCTGCCATTCTCTGCCTATAAAAGCATCTTGTGGTCACAAATATAACAAACTTCCCCCTTTATCAATGTTCATTAGTTCGATCTTCTTCCGTTTACGTATTTGATATTTGGGTATGCCTTGGCATTACGTGACTTGAGGATGTAAATATGACTTAGAAATTTACATCTACATGGAACCAGTTTTTTGCGTGCAATTTGTTGCCTGCAGTAGTTAAAATATGGAAACCTTACGAGTGTTGATGTAAATGTACAGTGAAAAGAAATTGTAAGTGTTCATTCACTTCCTTGACTGTCAGTCAGCCTTTATGAGTTTGTGTGTCTTTTGAGCTATATAAAGAGCAGCTGTGCATGTGTCTAAGGTGGAGCTCTAGGGTGTGCCATTGGTAGTATTTGCTCATCCCAAAGTGTTTCATCTAGCACCTCCTGGTCATTTCACCATGGTAACTAAGGACGTTCAGTATGATGTTACTGTGAAGACATGCTTTGAGTCCTTGGTTAACCATGAATAATCATTCTTGAGTGTGTTAGTTACTTACCCTTGGAATTAATCTTTAGGCATCTTTCATGTTGACACGTGGAGCCAGTCAGTAGGAAGCTTTTCATAATAAATCTGTAATGGTCAGTGTTGCTGGTTCTGTTTAGTGTCCTTTCATTAGTTCTAGTCATTCAAAATCTAGTATTTCCTACATTTACACCAGTTTCATGCAGCAGTTAAACTTCTGTGCCTGACATTAAATAATATCTGTTCGCTTTATGTAGAAGCAATATGTAAAGTGATAACATAAAGTGCATCTTGTTCAGTAATAATGACCCTTGCTGGTACTATCACAAAATTAGCCAGTAGAGCCAGTATACTAAAAATTACAATGGGTGTATATTGTCTCCTTTCCTCAGCTGCCTGACAATAATGAAAATGTAATGTTCCAATTTGTAAGGTCATGCACTCCTGCCTTGTGCTTTGTGCTGCCTGGGATAGGCTCCAGCCACCCACCCACTCTCGACCCTGTACTGGCTTAGAGGAAGATGGATGAATGGATGGATGGGTGGATGGATATTGGTGTGTATGGCGAAGCGTATGGTGTTATTTAATGGTTGTTAATAATGTATATAATTGCTGAGTGCAATCGATACGTGATTATGTAAGAAAAGAGGCGTTGACTGCTCTTGAAGATTAAAACATATCCACTCATTTTTATTCATAGACTTTTCTGTCAAGGCATGTCCTTCAAAGGCCAAGTTAAAATGAAGGTAAACATTGTTTACAAAGTTTAGACGATCTAAGTGCTAGATTAGCTTGGCCATGGATGTTCTATTCCAGCTTCGCACAAAAGGGCCCTTGTTTATCTTTAAATACTGGAACTGAAAGACTGACCGCAAGCATGACTGGGTAAACAAGCGGACGGACAACGTGCTACTTTGTTTGCCGTGGCATCACTTCAGCTCTCATTTTAACATAATTAATCACAGCTGAGCCCAAAATTCTACAGCATTTTGATTTTTTTGTGGTTTTTAGAAGCAGATCAGACTGTAAAAAACGCATGTTGTTATCTATTCACATATTACACACATGGCTGGTTTTATTACTATGAGAAGTATTTGAAATTTCCATTTTGTTTTTCAGTTCTAGAGTACAATGGATTATCTGGTACTATATATTTTGATTATATTCACATTCAGGAGAAAGTCAGATTTATAGCACAATCATACAACAGTTAAAGGAAGCAGAGTGCGATTGTGTTCAGCAAACATTGCTTTTCAAAATAAAACAGGAATGAGGAAATAAAAACAGACAAGGTTAATGTGTCATTTGACCCGAGGCTGAATGGTTAGCACTGAAGTTCCTCTAATGGCCTCTTTCAGTTTCTCACTCCAAATGTGCTCCTTTAACCTTCATCCCTCAAAACTCAGTGACACAAAGGATAAAAAAGCAATGATACAAGCTATAAAAATAAAGAGTAAAAAATCGTAGAATGCAAAATAAATTCAGGAAAGAACCTAAAGTAAACTCAACCAATTGCTGAAGTATAAATTTCAGCCTGAGATATATGATTCTTAAAATTGCAACTTAAGCAAGCTACTAAAAGACCCTGTAAAGCTGTTTCTTATTCTAAATGGAGTCTGAATTCTGCAAAGCTACATTTTACAGTTAACCTGGTCTGTGCTGCTGTCTTCCATTTGACCCTAAGGTGCCAGCTCTCTGCGTCCTCTTGCTAGGAAAAGTTGACGGCCAGGTGTCCCACACGGGTCGGCATGGAACACCTGCTCTCATAAACGGCAGAGCTCACTAAATTACACAGCGGGGTTGCGGGTCCGAGCCAGAATAGAGGCTCCAAGTGAGCACAGATGCCCCAGTCATCATCTCATGTGCCCTTCAGAAGAGAAGAAAATATTTCCAAAAGTTCAGGGGCTGTGGTTTTACAAGTCCTTGTCTGCCAGTATGTGGCATCAGTTCTGTAGATGATACCATCTATGACCCAATAAACAGTCTCTCGCCTGACTCTTCGGATTCGCTTGTTGACCAGAGACACATTATAACTTCACATAACAAAGAATCGACACCCACAGGAAGGCGAGAGCAGTCCTCCACAGTGGCAGAACTTCACATACGTGAAGATGAAAAGAACAAAACATCCTCGCAAAACGGGTGTTAACTCCAGCCTTGACTCACAAAGCGGTCATTACTGGTGAAACACCTAGCTGACTTCTATATTCGCACTGTATGCCAAAAACATTGCCGCAGACATTCTCGAACGCTTTGCAGTTTGCTGATGCTATCAAATATGAACTATAAGATGCTGCACAATACGTTTTTGTTTAAATCATGGTATTTACTAACAATGGGTTTGCAATCAGTTTTTATTTTTCGATGCACTGTAATTTGCCACAGAGTTAACCTAATTAAAGGGTGCTGTCTCTATCCAGAGACCTGCCCAAATTACTATTTAGGAATCATAATTATGACATATGTTTCTCATACTTATCCCTTTGAATATCCCATACAGACCATTGTTTATGCTAACTTCCCTGTGTGTGAGGTGGGGAGGTCAGGCCCACCCCACCAGACAGCCAGGTCGACATCATCAGATCTGGTTCTGCCAAACGGGCCAGTGGAAGTCTGGTGGCACTGCAGAGAAGCGTGACAGATCGGGCTGAGACCGGTACTCCTGGCCAATTCTGACCTCTAAGCTGTCCTTCTACACAAGTCGTTCTCACTTGCAGCGTCCTCTCTAACCGTCTAGCATCAAAGGTAAGCGGCAACAGTCCGCACGCTGGAGGGGTGTCTGGAGAGATGGATGGCGGGCTGGATGGGAAGCTGCATGGATGGGTGTAGGGAGGACTGGAAGGACGGCTGGTGGGAGAGATAGCTGTAGCTGGCTGGGTGCGGCTGCAGCACCTGGGTCGGATAGTCTGGGTACGGGTGGTTCCGGTTGTACGTCCACCTGTCCGGCACATCCTTGTCTTTAGAAACGCTGCAGCAGGCGAAGATGGAGCCGCCAGCGAAGAGCAGGGCAGAGGAGACCCAACCGATGTAGAGCGCCTCGCCAAGCTCGCGGCGCTGAGCGTTGATCAACAGCGGGTTGTAGAAGTCGCTGATGATGACGTGGCCTGTCCAGGAGACGGGAATGAGGACGCAGATGCAGGCGGTGATGATCATACTGCCGCCGACCACCAGCGCCACCCGCTTGGCACGGGACTCACCACTGATGCAGGAAGTGCAGTGCATGCCGGCGACAGCCACCAGGATGCCGATGCCAGCCAGCGCCACCGAGCAGCACATGAGGCCGCGGGCGGCCTGCAGGTCAGGGGGCAGGTAGAGCAGGGAGTCGTACACCTTGCACTGCATCCGAATGTTGGCCTGCCGGTAGCAGTTCATCCACAGGCCCTCCCAGCGTGTCTCCATAACGATGATGTTCTCCCCGATGAAGGCCGTGACCCTCCACATGGGCATCCCTGTGCTCGCCGATGCCCCGATCAGGCCCAGAAGGCTCAGGCACAGGGCTGCGATCTCCAGCGCTGAGTTGGCCATCTTCCCATAAGCTCTGCTGTGCACTGAGCCACGGCTTTTGCCTCGCTGTTGTTTTGCATCCCTGTGGAAAGGGAGCTGACATGTGAGCCCTGGCTATACCTCCTCCCCCTTGGCTGGAGTGGGCGGGATCTACTACCTGTTGCTATGAAATAAAATCCTACATGACCAGTTTTTTTTTCTGTCCTTGTGGTCAGGCCCTAGGAGTGGCATGAAGCTGTGAGAGATGTTTATTCACAGGGTTCGTGTTTCTTATTGTTAAACAGATCTTTCTGGAACACCGACAGGCACCATAAGGGCTTCGGACATGAGAAGTGTTGAGACAGTTCCCACGCTTGCATTATGTTATTTTCCAAGTTTTTATGCAATGTACATTTACCTGTAAGGATATCTATTTAGGCAATCTTTGGGAGGGCGGACTCAGATGACCACCACTGACTCATGCCACTTGATTTTTAATCCCAGTATGTATTAACCTGAGATGAGAGCCCCCCCCTTTGTGTTATGTCAGACTAGAAACATCTCTTCTGTGATTTTGTTTACCTGTTTCACAACCCCGGTCGCTACCAAAATGGCAACTTCAACTTCACCCTCATTTGACTAGAAGGCTTTTGATCACACCATTTCCTGCTTACTACTGGCCGCTTCCAAAAGAATCCCCAAAGAAAGTTCTGGGTCATTCCAAAGTCACCATCATGTCCTTGCTGTTTCGAAAATATTCTCGAACCGCATCTGCGAAGGAATGCACAGGTAAATATCACATGGTCAACAGTGAGAGGAACAGTTTTCAAACTGTATTAATGACAATGGAGGTAATATTAAAATCATCGATTAAAAAATCATTGTCAGTTTTCCTTTTTTCCAATTCATTAGCATGAGATATGTGACAGGGGAAACGTTCAGGTTTGCCATTCAAAACCCGGGTCAGTCACATGAACTAGCATAAATATCAGAGGTATTTATTAGGCTTCCAGTCCATCCAATAATTCCTTCAGTGACCAGGTTCGTCTCTTGGATACGATTAAAGACATAAGTACAAACAATTCTGGAGTAGCGACTAATCTCTTAAGTACTTCACTGCAAACATGTTTTGTTTCTCATAACATTTTTGATAAGAATCAGTGGTTACCCATTCTTAAGACTGTTCTGTGCACCTGTCGATGGGCCACAACCTTCTGTGAGAAAAATTTGTAAACATAACGAAGACCCCTTAGTTAAAATTCAGTGAGTTTTTTTAATGATTGGCCACACATTGCCGTGGAAACCAGGCTGTCGTGTGACCTACAGCAGTGTGCCTGGGTTCCTGAAATTATTCACCCCAGGGGGAAATTTGCATTGTGGCCACGATCAGACTGGTTCTTCCAGTTCTTTTGCATTTCTTTCACTGACAGCACTGGGACAAAGGAAGCCCGGTTTCAAAGAATAGAGCAGGTAGCACTTAACTCCCATGATCTCTTGCTTAAATATGCACAATGGTATGTGGTGAGAGGAGCCTGTGGAACAAAAAGAAAGTCGGAACAATCCTGCATTTATTTCAATAACCTGAAACAAACAACACTAAAATGTCAGCAAAAAGCATGGCGACTCCATGAAGTATTCAAAAAAAGTGTTTATTATCACAACTTCAAAGCTGCTGTGAAGACATCACAGACCAACATAAACATGTATGTCACCTGGCTCCACTCCTCCCCGGCTTGTCACTCTTTGATGTGACACTTTGGGACTAATATACGCACACATAAAGATAACCATTTGTACTCTCTTCTAAAATGGTATCAGAGAAACAAACTCTACTCCAGGGAGTAGTCAAGTAGGTAAGGAGAATCGTTTTTCAGCATGAAAGGCATTTCAGGTGCTATGGGATATTTCTGGGGATTCTTTACATACAGTAAACACTAATAGCATGGCTTTAGCATTACATTAATTCTTTCAAAGGAGGCGGCAGCACACTGGTCATAAGGAAAAAAATCTGAGATCACCTAGAGGTCATTTATACATGGACCTTTGTCCAAATACCCCTCATCTTAGCATCTTCTTCAATTAATGAAACAACATATACAAAATGTCACCATACCACATAGGTCCCCTCTATACTAATAAAGAGCCATGGGAGAGTTAAACAAACCATTTTAAGAGCAGTTTTTTGGGGGTTGGTTGACTTTCAGCTTCTTCTTATTTGTTTTATCTTCCCAGCTCCAAGTTCTTCCAGCACAAATTCCATGGATTCCACCACCCTCAGTCCATCTCAGATGCGCTGACTGGGGCTGTAAATGATGGAGCCCTGTGGCGGGGCAGCAGAGTACGCGGGCTGGTAAGAATAAGCAGACTGGTAGGTGTACACGGGTTTGTAGGTGTATGGAGGCTGGTAGGTGTAGTCCGGCCTGTAGGTGTAAGGAACAGAGCCAGCCGGGTACATTTTGCTCTGATACTCCTCCTGAGTGTGGGGAGCGTGACGGCACACCAGCATCATGCCGGCGGCAAACAGCAGGCCGGAGGTCACCCAGCCGATGTAGAGTGCCTCACCCAGCTCGCGGCGCTGAGCGTTGATCAGCAGTGGGTTGTAGAAGTCCTGGATGATGACATGGCCCGTCCAGGAGACAGGGATGAGGGTGGTGATGCAGGCAAGCAGAAAGAGGCAGCCACCCACTATGAGCACTATATGCTTGACGCGAGGGTTTTGGGACGCCAGCCTGGTGCCCTTAAAGCCCACAGCCGACATCACCATGGCGAAGACGGTCAAGGCCACTGAGGTACACATGAGGCCTCGGGCTGCCTGCAGGTCAGGGGGCAGGTAGAGCAGGGAGTCGTACACCTTGCACTGCATCCGGATGTTGGCCTGCCGGTAGCAGTTCATCCATAGGCCCTCCCAACGTGTCTCCATGACGATGATGTTCTCCCCTATGAAGGCCGTCACCTTCCACATGGGCAGCCCCGTCACAGCTGACACGCCGATCAGGCCGATGAACCCAACCACCAATGCTGCTACTTCCACACCGATGCTCTCCTTCTTTTCCTCCCTTTCCAGATTCCTCTTCTCGTCATACATGCTATGCATGTAGAAGCTGGGGTCCATGTCTGCGCTTCCAGACTGGAGTTAGTGGTGACAGTAACACTTGCCTTGTCTCTACCAAAGGAAGTTCCAGAGTGAGGGCGCGAGACTGAGGGGAGATGTTTTTACACCCTGGCAACTATGTAAAAAATGCTCTGCCAATCCTACTGGTTTGGCAGCTTTTTTCACCACCCAAAAGATCAACAAAAGCAAATGGGAAATACTTGACTTTTTCTGAACAGACTAGGGGAAATTCGCTTAAAGTTTGAGGTCAGCGTAAGAGAATACATATGCTGACTACTGTAGGGAGATTTATCTAAACCTTGTGTATATGTTTATGTTCTTAAACATGTCAGATCCCTCTTGGGTTTTTGATCTTGATTAAATAACACCTCCCTACATCTTTGTCTTCCATATGGAGAAATGTGGCCTACACAAATTCATCGTGTCATATGGCTGTTCTTCACTTAATAGAAGCCTCTTCTCCAGCCGTGTTACACATCTTTTTTAATACCACGTAGACCTTTACTTTGGATGGTATTAGCTCGATCACCACATCTCTCGGGTGTAGGAACAGAATAAAAAGTCCCAGAATTCCCCCTAACAGAGATGTTTTTATGCATTGCTAGAGTGAAAGTATCATATACAGGTGATGGTGAACGCCCATTCAAGTGGGAGTATTCAACTCTGGACATTCATGTGATTGTGTGTAACAGCAGTATCACAGTAAACCATGAGCATATCAGTCGACTTTCATTTATCTTTCTCCGGAGCTGAGATCCTTAATAAAATCACCTGAGCATGCTCACTTAGTTTATTTCTAAATGGGTCACATGTCAAAATCACTCACACAGACTACAACAGACGGACAAATTATCACATTTATCAAGCTTTTGTTTACAGCACTTATTTAAGATAAAAGTAAAAAAAACAGTAAAGAACAATAAAAAATAAAGCATGTTTTTCACACCAGACAGGAAATTTTAATATCAGACAGAAATTTTCATTTTGGAATAGTTGTATGCTCAAGTAAGATTATATACCATCAAAAATGCATGATTTCTTGTTGTGACAGCTGATGAGAACGATAATTATGCTGGAAAGTAGTAGCACAATGTCAGCTATAACTACACATTTTTAAAGGACCAATGTAGGATTAAATGTAAACATTGTCAAAGAGTCTTAGCATGAAGGAGACTCATAGCATTGTTGGTGCTGGTGATAAGTGACTCCAAGGCGATGCGGTCCCTTAATCCAGTCTTCTGAGATTCAGTTAGATCGCTTTCATACATCCTCACTCTTGCTGTGAGTTTGGGACAGCTTTATGTTGGAACTGACCTGGCTCATAGCATAACCATAACCATACTTCTTGTCCTGTTTGTAGGAACAAAAGCGCCAGATGAGAATGATGCCAGCGACTAGCAGCAGGCCAGCTGTTGCCCAGCCTGCATAGAGAGCCTCGCCCAACTCTCCCTTCTGATAGTCGGCCTGGAGAGGGTTGTAGAAGTCCTGGGTGATGGTGTAAGCCGCCCAGCAGATGGGAATGAGGGTGACCAGGCTGGACAAGAGGAAGAGACAGCCGCCCAGCAGGAGGGTGATGTTCTTGTTCAGGGGATCTTCCTGGCAGCACTTGAAGCTCCACATGCCGCATCCCGAGACCAGCACGGCGAGGAGACTCAGGATGATGGAGGCGCACATGAAGCCGCGGGCTGCCTCCAGGTTGACAGGAAGGATGAGCATCGAGTCATATACCTTACACTGGATTCGGAAGTTAGCTTGTTGGTTGCAGTTCATCCACAGCCCTTCCAGTAGCTTCTCTTCGATGGTGAGGTCTGGCCCAATTTGCACCGTTACGTTCCAGTTGGGCAGTCCTGTGATGACAGCAGCTCCAGCGAGCCCCAGTACACCCAGGACCAAGGCCAGGATCTCCAACTGGGCCTTCATGACTGAGCTCTCATCTGTCTGATGGCCTGGTGTTCCAGCGTTTTAACCACATCACCTGTAGGTCCTTCTGAGGAAGTCGTATGGTTGATGCTTCACTCTCTTCCCTCCGCTCGTAAATAATCCAAGAGACCACTTATGCTTTATTAATGGTCTTTATACTCGGGAAGACAAGAGAGGCGAAGGTCAAAAGACCGTGTGCCTCCCTTTCTTGTAGGTCGTTTGTACCACAAGTACAGATCAGAGTACAGTTATCTTTGGTGGTAACGAATGACTTTAAAACACTAAAGCGATAAAGTTAGGACTCCATCGTCAAGATGACGCGGAATGTGACAATATTAATCTACAGCTCAGCCATTACTTCACCAAGGTGATACAGAATCAAGAATATGCTCAACAATGGTCAATTAAGTGTATTTAGGCTCCTACACCGCCTTCCCAAGCTCTCATCTGTTTGATAGTTTGGTGTGCTTCCAGACTGGAGTTAGTGGTGACAGTAACACTTGCCTTGTCCCTAACGAAGAAAGTTCCAGAGTGAGGGCACAAGACTGAGAGAAGTTTTTACACCCTGGCAACTATGTAAAAAATGCTCTGCCAACCCTACTGGTTTGGCAGCTTTTTCCACCACATAAAAGATCAACAAAAGCAAATGGGAGATACTTGACTTTTTCTGAACAGACAAACTAACCTAGGGGAAATTCGCTTAAAGTTTGAGGTCAGCGTAAGAGAATACATATGCTGACTACTGTAGGGAGATTTATCTAAACCTTGTGTATATGTTTATGTTCTTTAACATGTCAGATCCCTCGGGTTTTTGATCTTGATTATCATGATCAACAAAACCAACGTCAAGTCAAAGAGACTATAGTGTGAGCATGTCCTAATTGAGTACAGAGACAAAACTGAACAAACATTAAATTAATAACACTGTTGGTAGCAGTTCATCCACAGCCCTTCCAATAGCTTTTCCATGACAATGAGGTCAGCCCCAATGTACGCCGTTACTTTCCAGTTGGGCAGTCCTGTGATGACAGCAGCTCCAGCGAGCCCCAGTAAGCCCAGGACCAAGCCCAGGATCTCCAACTTGGCCTTCATGACTGAGCTCTCATCTGTCTGATAGCCTGGTGTTCCAGCATTTTAACCACACCGCCATCCCGAGTGACTGCTTTCTTAAAGGTACAGTATCCAATGATTGCTGAAGAGGAGTGGCTGTTCTGTCTGTGAAAACACACACAATGCAACCACACTGGTTCACTCGCACGGCTTCATTTCAATCCCATGTGCAAACCAACGTCCCATCCAATGAATCTTATTTACCCCAGGAACAAAAATCTCCCTTTTTTATTCTGACGTTTACTCTGGGGCTGTGTAATCGTCATGGATGATCGATAACTTTTTGCAACAACATAACCCAGATTGCCCATCAGAACTACCATTGTTCTGACAGGCAAAAGGAGGGGTTCATAAAAATTCACGTAAAATCACTTCTCCAAGGTGTAAGACATTGGGTACCTTTGCAACTCTCAAATACTGCCAACCCCTCCCCTCCACGGTAGCATGACATTGGGAAGTATCGTGCCCAAAAATAACACCTCAGAATGAGACAGTAAAACTTTACAGTCCTGCAAAGGCATATACAGATGTCAGTAATCTATCAATCCATGCATCCATCCATCAATGTTTATCCAGTGCAAGGTCACGGTGAACCTGGAGCTGTTCATCAGCAAGCACGGGGCAGGATATCCAGCACCATGGACAGTGTAGAGACCCCATATCACTAATTGTATGTCTTTGGACTACAGAAGGAAGCCAGAGGACCTGAATGACACTGACGTGACACAGGGAGAACACATGGACTCCATACACAGAGTGGGAGTGGCAATTGAACCTTGAACCCTGAGGGTGTGAGGACATAGTGGAGTACATCTATACTTTATCATATTCATTCTGTTCTGGTAAAGTTTTATGCTCAAGGTTACACCTGCAAGCTCGCTCTATGGAACTTAAATTTTCAGTTGTTTTTGTGGCAAATGCAGTTCTTTAACCACTTATTCTGGCTTGGTTAATTCAGTCTTTATGACTCAGAAATCTTTGTTATTATCAGATTAGAGCTTCATATACATTTTATTTTAGCAATTGGAGTAGTATTTCAATGGTGAGCATGATAACCACACCTCCAGCATCAGAGACTCTTATCTTGGTACAGGAAAATCATCATGGAAAGTCAAAGGATGGATTTAAGCTGATTCCACTAAAGGCTTAAACAAAAACAGGCAATGTGCAGTAATCTGTTACACGTCGATCTTCACTTAAGAGCATCAATAGGAGACACCAAACCTATCCTACCGTGGTAATGGTGTTGGTGGTTTCACACAAAAGGCTTGTTTTCCATATCTTGAAACAGCCAAGTGACCTCAGGGCAGAAAAAAGAAAGTAACACAAACCAGAGAACAGGTAGAATGGGTTGGGTCACAGTATCGGTGACACTCTCTCAGAGGTAAACAGATACAGCCTGCTTCCGGACTGTGCTGCACTTTACCTCAAAGTAGGAGAAAAATGTTTGGATCAGTGAGGGCCTGCCTTCGACTTACAGCTGGCCCAGGTTCACCACAGCCTCAGAATGCTCCATTTCTCTCTTTAAAATCCCATAAATATTAAATGCACACCTCGTTTACTAATTTGGGCCTACAGTGGAAAGGAGCAAGATTTACACTTTTGCTGTGCATTGTGATTATTCCAAATAGTTTTGTTTTTTTTTCTGCTTCATATACAAGACTTTTTGGCTTGGCTGTGGCACCCTTCATTAGTGTACGAAAAAATGATTTGAGAATTAGTTTAACACAATTTTTAACTGTTTGGATTCATTTACATTTGTCTATTATAGGATTTTGCATTTCATTTTTCAACATTTCTGCTAGCTACATTTGTCATTACATATCCTCATTTAAGTTGTAATTATTTATGCCTATATACTGTATGTTGTTTAACGTGATTATACATACCTCATTGTTTAAGAATTTTTTTCATTTCAATGCAATAATTCAGAATCATTGTCATCCATCATTTATCTGTTAAACCAAAAATGTTGTTTTTCTCCATTTCAGTAAGTTTCTTGAGGCAACAGATCTCAAGATAAATCTCATTATAACATGTCCTGTTTTGTCACTGTGACTAGCTGAAACCCTGATTTAATTCCCACATATTCTCACTACTGACAGTGACAGAAATGCACTGCTGAATAGCTTGGACAATAACAAAAGGAATTCTGGCAGTCACTGGTGATGTCACAGACAACGTTAGCCAATCGGAATGTGTTCAGTCCCAGTTGAGACCTGGCCAGTCAGGTGTTTCCATATGTGCTCTTAAAAATAAATGCCTAATGCTTGAACAAGCTTACTTAGCTTACATAAAATGGAGCACAAGCCAAGAAGAAAGCTAATGTTGACCTAAAGTGTTGAACTAAGGCTGTAAAAACAAAAATAAGCCAAAGGGAAAGGAAACACTGTGGCATCCATGAAGAGTACCACACAGTACTGCCGAAGCTGCACTGAAGGCTTCCTGAGAGCGAACATGCATTTGCTCAGCAGGGCACATGAGTTTATCGTCTGTGTTTTGCCCAGATTTTCTGCCTGAATAGCAGTGTCACCTTTACTGGGTCGTAACGCTGGTGGTCATGCACGCTGGATTAGTTCACCATAATGGCTAAGTGACCCAGAGAGCCAGCTTATGCAATACATTGCTCTGGATGAAAAGTGTCTGTTTAGCCCCTGATGATGTAAATGCACCAGTACCAATAGTTAGGGCTGATGGTTTTATGGCAATAACATCCTTAAAGGAAATTACACTGCCTGTGGATGTCTCATACTAACCTTCTTTCTTCATCCAAAGAATTGGAATTGAATTCTTTGGATGAACTGTTCTGCCAGTGCTGTCACTCCTACTTCACATGTTCTGTGTGTTGTTGGAGTGCTGGCGGTCAAGGATTTCTCGTGCCTGTGTCCCCATTGGTCTCTCCCTCATAGTTATGCTGCTATATGTAGTCATGCTGGGGCCTTTGTTGTTT
>JAACJT020000031.1:10600948-10614811 GCA_009936485.2 Gymnarchus niloticus | reverse complement strand
CCGGGACTATGTAAAGCGCTTTGTGACCGTGCTCCGTGTTAAAAGTGCTATATAAATAAAATTGAATTGAATTGAAATTCTTTCTTCTTCGACTGTATATTATCCGTAGTCTGGTGACCAACAGCAGTTTTCCACCCGTTGAACAATTTCCCATTTTCATGGAAACAAAGCAGCGCCACCTGGTGTTCAGTAAAGGCTACTGCATACTACTGGTGAACATTTTTTTCTTCCCTTGATGCTTTTGTCAGAAGCAACCTTTAATTTTCCGCCTTTCTAAAGCAGAATATTTCAGTGGTGCTTTTCCCAGGGGTGCAACCTCTGGGTTATAGGTGCACGACTTTAATCAGTATGCCACGTGCTGCTGCTCGTCAAGGAAAGTTCAAAGAGAGTGAAAAATTTCTAAAAATACAGAGGGAGTTCAGGAGGATCGGAGGAAAATCTGAAATTCAGTTTTATGACCTATTAAATTTATGGCTTTTAAAATGATATTTATAGATTTTTTATGTGCAAATTTCTACACTTTAGTAATGTTAGTCTCTTCAGTCAGGTTAAATATCTCATTTGACAGGCTGGAAAGTTGGAGAGTTGTTGTAGTTGGATAGCTGGACCCAATGACTGAAAGTTTTCCACAAGGTACGTCCCATTGTCCTCCATTAATTTCAGAAAAATAATCAACTCCTTGCCACCTTCACTAGATAACCCATTAGAAGATGATGGATAGATGGATGGAAGGAAAATTCTTAGCTTCATAAATGGATGAAGTGTAGAAAACTGAATCAGTGTTTTTTAAGGAAAATCTCGTTAAAGGGTCTGGGAGGTAAATGGGATTACATCCAGCAAAACTACTCTTTTTTAAATAAGGCCTTGTAGAGACTAGAGTTGTTGTTTTTTATTAATTCAATAATTTATTCTAGAGATAAAGAAACAATCTGCAAATTCACACTGTTTCTGGTGTGGTATCTCTGGGAGAAATTAATTTGGAGGTGCTGTCCATCTTCTGAAAACACGGAGGGTGACAGACCCTTCTGGAACCACTTCATCCTGTCATTAAATATGAAAATTGTGGTGACACTATGGAGCCCAGAATAATTGGTTAATTTTTCTGAGAACAAAGAGCTGCCCCTTTTCATGTGGTAATCCTAGTTGAGAATGGGTGGAGAGAATTTATTGGATGGAGGAAGGAGGAGGGGACGAGCAGAAGGTAATAGAAGTGATCGGAGGTGAAGAGGTTCAGTATGTAATCCTGTCAGTCCAACATGTCAACACAGCAACTTAGAATCATGAGCAGCTGCAATGATGAGGGTGATGAGACTGACAGGTAGTGATTGACAATTGAGGCTTCAAAACCCATGGTAGGTAGCCTCATTTGAGCAAGGTAAGAGGAATTATTCATGCTTTCACTGCTTTTTCTGGTCAAGGCAGCAAGGGTCCTGTAGCCTATCCCAAGCAGCACAAGGTGGGGTATAATCTAGATGGGATGCCAGTACATACATACTAACACACACACAATACAGGCAACTTAGCTGCATGTTTTCAGAGTGTGTGAGGAAACCCACATCACACGGGAGAGCATACAATCTCCACACACACAGAACAGAGGCAGGACTTGAACCTTCAACCCTCGAGGTATGACCCACTAAGCCATCATAACCCCACAAAGGGAACCACCTTGCTATTTCCACAAACACGGTGTTGATCTGTCTAAAAATTATCAGTAATTTGGGTTGTGACAACCGCCAAGCAAATGGCAGTTCCTCTTTGCATTAACACATCTACGCCTCTGGGACCCACATGCCCTGGCTGCTCAGGCTGGGGTGGTTGCGCACCCACCAGACAGCAACAACCTGTTGGGATTTCAGAACCTTTGTTTCAGTTGTCAGGCAAACACTTAGCTAGGCCCCAACTACTCAGGGCTAAAGACTTATAACCACAGCAGCTACAGTCACCTCCTCCCTTCAGAAGAACTCAGTCCTTGGTGCTGGGTGAATCATGAAAGATGCTACTGCCTGAATCTCTGCCCGTAATATCCACATAGACTCACCGTTTGTTACTTTATTTGACTTTATCCCATCTCCAGTGTTTTTTTTTCCGCCCCACTTATTACCCCGATAAAAGATGTCTTACCTCTCACCTCACTGTGCCTTCCCTGCACCCTTCAACAGCAATTACAATCAGCTGGAAATCCCGGGACAGCTACTTCTGTTGTACCTTAAGCTGTTTTTCAATTCCCCAGAAAAATGGGAATCAGTATAGGTAAGAACATCATTTAAACAAATCAAACTCTTTTATTCACACTCGGATGCTCTCGGTTATGTTATTCCATGTGCATCCTCTATCCTCGCACAACTACGATATGTATCATAATTTGCCCCCCACCACCACTCTGTCCTCTCCCCCCATCACTGTCCTTTCATTTTGTCTGCCCACAGCAATGACCCGACATCAATGTGACTCACCGTTAAGGCTTAGCACTGGAAAAGAACTTAACACACGGTAGGAAACCAGTTTATTGAATATAATATCAACGGGCAGTAGTATGTACATAACATGGTTTTAAAAACTTTTTAGCGTAAGGTTTGTTGTATAAACACGGTAAACCTCACATCCATCAATCTAGACACTTCTCATACTTTGTACTTCACAATCTGAAGGATTTATCAAAATATACTGTGTATTTTTTCTGTGGAAATACTACTGTTTAATTAATAAAATAACAAAACAACATTGCTTTGCCTGTTACTATAGGCACCAGATATATAAGATTCTTATCAAGCACAGAAGATGTCAGAGGAGTCAATTTTACACGGGTTTAATGGAAGTGTGCATTTTTACTAATGAGCACTGTTGGCTAACGTCTATGTGTTCGATGAACCTTTACACAAAGTGTGCACATTGGCTGATCAAACTGAAGTGTGTTAGAAAACACACTTGGCACTAAATTAAACTTTAAAATAGGAATGACATAATGGCACAAACAATAAATATGTTATTCAAACTGCCAAAAATTCAAGTAAAACAGGACAGGAACAATTTAATTAACTAAAAATAAAAAATCCTGCATCTTCTGAAAAGACAATACTGTAAGGGGTGTGCACAGCAATGAAACGTAAATAAAAATGTTCAATAGTCTCTGTCTTCTTGCCTCTTTCCAATGGCAAAGCAAGACAATCAGCAGGGGAATCTATTTGTGGTCGCATGACTTGCCCATGAAACAACACTACACGTATTTTTCACACCCTATTCCATTCAGGCTCCTCCAAAGACAACTCCTTGACCTCTTCCTGTCCCTGGTTGGGGTGGAGCAATTCCATCAGTCTTTAAGTATGAGACATGATGTCTGACCCACATACTCTTAAGGGAAAGGTATTCCAGTTTATCAGACTTAAAAATATGAAACTTGAAATGATTGGAAAGTCAGTTAGCTGCCTTTGGCTCGATCATGTGCAAACCACGCATATTTAAAGACTTAATACTTATCACGATCGAAAGCAAGGTTGTAAATTATTACATAAGTATTCATGGTCGACACAACGGCACGCGACTCAAGTTAAATTATGTAATTTTTATATTATTATACATAAAATGGAGATGTCTATGTTGGGTTGTTGTTAAAAGTGTAAGGGCTTTTATGGGTTTTTCAGTGCAGAACAAACCCGGTGTGAAAACAATGCTTGCAGTTTATAGGTACAAGTACAACTGGCTGCCAACGGTGTTTCCTTTTTCCACTGGCGGAGTGAGACTGCAAGCTCCGGCTTTGTATTTTTGGACATCCGCATTCAGCTATCCGCCAGTCCCTCAGAATCATCACGTCGCAGCCAGATAACTTCCTTGTTGGCTCCTCCATGTTGTCCTCCAAGGTCTTCAGCTAACGCAGGGGAATTTCCTGACTCGGTGCTGAATTTCGCCGGGTCTCGGTTTATGTCAGCGCCCTCGGCTTCACATGTCCTCTCGCCACCACCCCCATCGTCCTCTTCCCCCTGTGGGGTGGAGTCCTCCAGGGACAGGGCTCTCACAGGGGCCTCCAGGTCAAACTCGGCAGATCCCGCCCACGCAGAGACACAGGACTCGTCCTCGTCGCTCAGGATGTCCGTCTCTTTGACCTCCTGCTGTTCTTGTTCATACCGGTCCAGATCAAACTGCTCCTCTACCCAACGGTCGGTATCCCCGTGCACCAGCTCCCCAGGCTCTGCGGGGGTTCCGGGGGTCCCTGGTGTGCTTGGAGTGGCTGGCTCTGTGGAAGGATCGCTGTCAGGCTCGCCGTCGAACATCACGTCCGTGTCGATGGTGAAACGATTGCGCACCAGCTTTCGCCGACCAAGGGTTCGAGTTGGAGCAGAAACTGCACAAGGAGAGGACACAAAATAAAACCAGCAGTTACGGTTCTTCAAAGATGACTAAAAGGGAGTAAGTAAATTGTATATAATTCATCCTGTTTCTTTTTTATCCAAAATGTGTGACTCTGCTAACTGACCTACATTATCTGCCTCAACCCAAGTATAATGTAAATATTTCATATTTCCTCTTGCACAGTAAATAATGAAAACATTAGCAAATACATTATTCAGGCTGTATATAAAAGTGAGACCTACACATATATTTACATATAGAGACTATATAAATACAAGACAGGAGAATGATTAAGAACATGAGATATGATGGTGAAATAACGACTAGGAGCTTATCATAAAGAAGGGCACGTGATCCCATACCTGCCCGGTTCATGGCGGGTCTGGCACCCTTCAGGGCACACAAACGCTTTCCTCCGAAGGGGACGTACTGCTGGCTCAGAGGAAGGCTCTCGGTCTTGAGCAGCTGCCTGCGCTGCTTGTCCCGGAGAACGGAGTGGACCATCTTCAGAAGGTCCTTCCTGCTCTCTGGGGACCTGGGGGTCACCACACATCTTTGTTGGACAATATGACCTGACACCTGGATTTCTGGGAGTACTATCCTTTGATCACGTTCAGCTGTTTAATTAGCAGAGTTGATGTTGCATGCTGCATGTAAACTCCGATTCATTACTGATATTCAAAATTCACTCAAAATGCATTTTTTTTTCTCACGATGCATTAGCCTTTCAGAATAATTGTGGCTATGTGTTACTAGGGTCATTTGCAATAAAAAATTGGGGAAACTCAGAATTTGCAGGGAAGCAAAAGCGACTCCAGACCGGCAGCACAAGTGGAAGGTTCTCTCAGGCCGCCCTTCCAGTTCTGACTTCACGTGGATGATCTCACATACTGCCGTTCCTTCGCCGTCTATGGGGAGACACCGTAAGCATTACCGTAAAAAAAAAAAAAAACAGACTCCTAACAGTTCAGTTTGAGAAATGAGGCTAAAATACGGAAAAGCATTCGTACGCCAACAACGATGGCAACCCATGGTCATTGTCATGATGTGTATTATATAGTCACATGCTTAATCAACGTGGATATTCGTTTTTATTTTAGGGACAGAAAGAGTGGGCGTCGTACTTGCTAGGGAGCGGATCTGAAGGGCGTCTGTGGGGATCATGTGACGGAAACGGAAGTGGTCCTTCTCATCGGGGGTGGAGCCTCGGTGTGTCCCACCCTACCACGGGGAGATGAAACAGCCGACGCCCACGTGTCAAAGATGGGTGTGTCCCTAACACCAAACATTTAAGACACATCTTCGAGGTCCCTCCTGACACAAGTGCTTGTCTCTCAATATAGCGGGATCGAGAGGACGCTGGTAGGGTGCTCGTGGCGGAAGGAGGCCAGTACTAAAATGGACTGCACATTGCCTACTGCCCCAGTTCTGGAACAAAACCGGCACTTTCACAGTGGCTCCTTATCGCTGAGGCCACTGTCCTACTTTTACAGAGCCGTGCTTTACCACTACGCCGCCCACATCTGTTCAGGGTTAGCGCACGTACCGCGAGGGGGGATGGGGGGGCCACACTTACGATTTTCTTCTTCGGCTTGGAGCACTCTTTGTGCACAAACACGACGGCGGTTCTGAAAACTAGAAAGGAAGAGAGGGAAAGGGAAAAATAGAGAAGCTGTAGAGAAGTGGACCAGCGCCAAAGCGTGGGAAGATTCCCCAGGCTACTCTAAGGGGTTTCCGAAGCACTGTGCCATTCTGCTTTCTGAGGTCATGTTTTAAAGAAATATTACCCTACAGTGCAACTAACACATTTGACAAGAAAGGTTAGAGAGCCCTTTTGGTGAACATCACTGGCAAAAATAAACGACAAACACTGCGAATGAGCCGCTAACAGTACCAAGCCAAATTGCACAAACTATAAGAAGCCTAATTTAAGATTAATGCCGGAAAAGGATTTTAGAGTACTCTGTGATGAAAATCTCCTTCATTAGCTGTATGAGTGTTGGGCAAATCTGGGCATTTACAAAGTTAAACTGTACACAAACAAAGAGCTACTTTTACAGAGACTTCAAAGCTGTAAAGACTTTGAGAGATTTTAATGCAAACATACCAAACGTGGCCAGTTCTGGGTCTTTCTTCCACTTTCCCAGAGAAGCTGAGGGGTTAGTCCAGGTCACGTTGGTGTGGAGCAGCAAGTCGCCCATCGACAGGTCGGCCACCTGCAGAAGTACATGGAACCTGAGAGAGGGCTCCAAGCACACGCATGCTAACGTCCTTGCACACAACCAGGCATCCTACCAAACCATAATGCCACATAGAGGAAAGTGGGGGGAACTTGACAACCTGTGCAGCTATCCAACTGGGGTCTCCGCAACCCCAGAATCTGAAGAACTCAAGTGTAAATTTGAGGTGGGACATCACCTTCTAACTATTGACTATCAAAGTGTGCCCCAAAGATTCATTCTTCTTATCTCCATGTGGATGTAGGCCGGTGAATTTCCATCAGCTGATCAGCTGAGATGGAGGCGTGGCCTGGATCAGGGTGACCCCACCTCCTTTTTGTCTGTAGCCTGGTCAGTGATGAGCTGGTCGAACACAGCCCCGTACTCCTCATGGATCTTCTGCATCTCGTTGATGTGACTGGCCACCTTGTTCATGGCTTTCATGGCCACTGCAAAAGAGCAGCCAGCCACAAACTCACTCTCGTCCATTTATTTTTCATCCTCTCCCCCCCACAACACGCACAGACACACACACAGATGTCACACTACAGGTGCAGGTGCCATGAGCTGTATCCATAGCAACACATCTGCCATTTTGAATGGATATTGATTTTTTTTTTAGTAAATGCAAGGATGTCCAAGAATGTATTCATATTCATCAGCACAAACAAATGTAAATAAACAGCATAAAGCTGAGCTACAGCTGAACACGATAATATGATTAACCCAAATATACAGGACAGGTTTTGCTGGACCCGCCCATAAACAAAGACTTAGCGAGCGACAATGCCAACTCAGGGAAGACCCCTGACGGCAGCCATCACACACCCAGACGAAGGAGCTTTGGAGGGAAGACCCGGGTGAAGGGCCGTCTCATCATCTCACCATCCAGGTGGTAGTGCTCCTCGCTGTCAGGGTCAGTCAGGGAGTAGAGTTCCTTCAGAAGGAGTGGGTACTTGAGAACCCGCTGAATGGGCTTGATCAGATACGACTCCAGGGTCGATGAGTGCTGCTGCCTAGGGTTCCGTGCATCCAGGAAGGCCTTGAACTCAGGCTCCGTTTTTGCTGTGTGGACATAGGCGGCAAGACGATTGTCCAGCGTTCGCCTGTTTCAAATCCAGCTTCGACAGCAGGGTTCTGAGGGATACCACTGCGTGTCTTCATTGCAAAAGCAGCTTTTTTCTCTGCTACTGTAACACTAAATACAGTCTAAAGCTAACATTCCAGGTTCATAAGTTCAACACCATATTCAAGCTAACGGATTTAACTTCAACCTACTTTGGAAAATATGGGATATGGGCTGCACATGAAGTATTCTGGGTATATACTTTCTAGCATGTGTCATGACAAATGGAGAGATGAGAATGTACAATGAACCTTTAACCAGGACCTTCGGGACCTTCGTGTGGCTGGCGCAGAAGGCGCTGTAGATCTTGAAGCGGTCCGCATAGTACAGGAATGATCCGCCGAGTGAGAAAAGGACCTTCTGTGAAGAGGAGATGGGGAAATGCTTAACCAACAGCCAAGGGAGTCTCAAAACGATATCTCGATGGCCAAACGTTTCAAAACTCTCTTTCCATTTCAAACAAAAGACCCGCAAAAACATTTGCAAACACACCTCCTGAGTGCTCTGAGCCAAAGCTCCAGATGTCCTCTCGACATTAAACGTGGCTCGATTGTCCAAGGGGACTCATTAAGAAGGCTGTTTTACCTTGAACTGATCCACCCTGTCAAGCTTCTCCAGATCTGGGACCAATTGCGTCCCATCTTCCAGGGTCTTGAGAAATTCTACTTGAAATTCCACCATCTCTGCCAAGTTCCCAAACAGCACATCCAGCTGAAACAACATGAAGGGATTCAATGTTTACTAGCCGTTTATAGGAATCTGCTTCACCTTTTTCCATTTCAAAATAAAGCCAGACTTTCCAAGAGGCGGCCTTTCTACACAGACGCTCCAGTGCCACACGTTAACAATGTACAGTACATCAGAAATGTCACATTTTAACATTTCTTTTCTGTTTGTTGTGAGACATCATAGCTAAGGTCCAACGAAATCAACCATACTCGTTTGCCCACTCCAGTACTGTGCAATGGACCCAGCTGAAATAGGACATTAAGCGACAGACAGATGTTGTTACCTGACTGCTGATTCTCAAAGGAGGTGGTCCAACCCACATGATTGTAAAAAGTGCTGTTCACAAATTCGGTCAATACAGTGCAATGTAAGCTGGTTTTCAGTCTAGCTCAGCTGTTAATTAGGTTTTACTAGCTAAATGTACCATAAAAATTCAAACTACACGCCAAGATAAATTAATAAAGGATTAAATGCATTTCCCTTAACCACCTATGCAGTATAAGGTCACAGGGCATCTGGAGTCCATCCCAGGCTCAGCACACTAGGCAGGGAACACGCTGAGCCGGGTGCCAGTCCAACAGGACGCACGCTCACACAGTACTTAAGAACATTTTAGTAAAATGTTCCACCATTAAAAAAAGTTCACATTTAATCGTTTGAGAACCTTAATAAAGCAACATTGACCAGCTCCTCAGACCTTTAAGTAAGTAACCTTTAAATAATCACTGACAGAACAAAATACTCATGAATAATAGACGCTACTTTTGATAACCTAGTAGCAAAATCAGAGATATTTAGAAACGTCTAATCATCAGTTCTCTCCTGTGACAGCCTGGCCCCCCATCTGGAGGGTCCTGTGCCTTGTGGCCTTTGTTTTCTGGGTAGACTGCAGCCTCACTGCAGCCCTATGCTGGATATGTGGTTATAGAAGCTGGATGGAGGGATGACTAATCATTAATTCACTATCACAATTATTCCTGAGAGCCATTTGGCCTGACAGTTTAATGGCTCTGTGGAGCACGATGTGCCCCTTGTGCTGGCGGTGGGAAATGCTGCCTTAAAACTCAACAGGTGACGGTGACACACCTCATCCTGTGTCAGGAACGTCTCCCGCTGCAGCGGCGTCAGGTACATCTCAATAAGGTAGTTAAGGTCCTGGAAAAATCAGGGTGCTGCTTTATTACAGAAAATACAGCAGGTGGCACAGCGGTTAAGTAAATGATCATCTTTATAATTTCCAATTTTCCCATTATGCTATTGGATAAATCGTTCAAGCAACCAGTTGTAGTGCAAATACTTCAGCCGGTGACCTTCAAACCTGTGCCCTTTGGTAATTCTCTACCTTTCAAAGTGTCAGGGGGTTGCTTGCTGTCTGTACAGTGTCGACAACAATTCAGTGTTTCTGCACATTTTGTATCGTTTCCTGACAGAAAGTGCTGCTAATAATATCCCCCCATCTGTGGAGCCGCAACTAAATCGCTCTGAGGTGTTCGCTTATTACCAAGCCTAAGAGACGATCGGACAAATTTAGCACTCCACACACACACAGACACACACACACAAAAAAACTGTGTTCAAACGTGTGACAATTGTCCTTAAATGTTGCCGCATTGTCATTTTCTTTTAGCATGCAACTTATTGCTGTGGTATGCAAATGTATCACAATCACAGAAATTACAAGTGGCAGCCACCTTAATGACATTTGCATTAACCAGGCACGTATATGATGGCAGCCATTTCCCAGGCCAGCTGACCTCCGACCTGACCCCCATCACCCCCAGGGCACCGTCCCGAACATGACAGTGATGGGTAATGTGGAAAGGTGGCGTTCCGTAGGAAACACCCCATACTCACGTTGACGTAGGTCCGCTCTGTTTCCACCAGCTCGCAGATGACTTTGCGGAGCTTGTCGGCATCGGACAGCTGGCGCAGAGCGGTCGGAGTGGGGAGGGATGAGTCTGGGCTGGGCGAGGATGAGCACTCGGAGGGATTCATGTCATGAAGGCTGCGGCAGAATGCGGCGACCTGCTCCGTGCTCTGGAGGGGAAGAACGGAAAGGAGGAAAATGAGAGAGAGATAAAGAGAGAAAGAGAGAGAGAGAGAGAGAGAATGACAGGGTAAAACACAGGAAAAGGATGGAGAGAGACCCAGAAACAGAACGCGAGAGGGTGAGTAGAGTCTCCCCTTGCTGCCTGCAGAGCTGCTGCAACTGCAATCCAAAGTTGCCAGCTAAATCGGAGTGAAGAGACGAGCTTACATAAGTGCTCTCCCCTGTCCGTCACCCTAGCGGGAGCCATCCTCACTTTCATCTCCCGCTCCTTCCAGGACACCCAAGCTGGATCGATTCTGACAGCTAGAGGGGATGTCTGTGCAGTGGGATCCCTAACCATCTCCAGCATTCTATTTCGACTGCCCATAATAAGCATCTCCGTCTGTTTCTCTTCCTCCCCCACTTCACTTTATTTTTGTCCCTGCATCTTGTTGGATGGCACGCTGGCTGACTGACTGCCGGGTTGGGTATTGATCCGTCTTCCCTCGCTCAACCAAAAATAAAAACTATTCTACTTACCGACACGCGTCGGTGTGGATGCGAGTATGGTGGGAAGCCCAATGCACTGTTTCACCAAGACCAGGACTCATTCTGATTAGTATTGGCCTCAGCGTGGAGACCAGGACTCATTCTGATTGCTACTGGCCTCAGCGTAATACGTCCTTCTGAAATGTGGGTCGCCCGCTGGACCAAAACACATCCGCGTGAACCTCTCTCCGATGCCTGGCTAGAGAGAGAATGTGCTGGAAACTTTCAAAGGCACTCTACTTCACACAGTGATTATGCAATGTTTTCCTGTTACATTCAATTTAAACTTTAAATTCTCACCCAGTCCTCTCTTGGTGCTCCAACATTTTCCCAGCATGTCAAAGAAAAAAAAATTGGCTGGAAAATATTTTATGGAAATACCATGGTGTGGTATTTTCTCCAGTGGACGCAAAGAATGACAAATTAACACGCATCATACCAGCAAACCCAGCATGCACTATTCGTACTTGAGGTCCTAATTAGAATATGAATGATACATTCTCATGATAATCAAGGTACATTTAATATAAAAGATGAAACCATAGAGAAGTAGCATATGGAGCCTTACAAGACCAAAATCTGCACCAACCAAATGAGCTTAAAATCATTGTATTGAGGAGGGGGGGGCACAAGTTCTCAGGTGTGTACTGATTCTCATTCTTCCTGGGTGTATCAGGCGTCATCTGAGATCTGCTGAAGCACAGTTTTTCTCACCTCAGCCATGTACGAGTACATCAACCACGTTATTATTTTATAACTCGTTGTGAGGGAGGCAGCATGAAATCTTATGGTTTGGCACATGATCTTAGCAGACAAAATTATTTTTGGTATACTACAGGTATTTTGAGTTCCTGAAGTTTTACCCCATATTATAACACTTTAAAATGATTAACTCTCAATATCATGTAATATTAAGGTGGCCAATTGGTTGGACATGTAGAGGCACAAAGGTGACATCGTGAAAGATGTGAGCCACAGTGGGAGACACACTGCAAGAAAATGTACCAACGGAAAGAAGAGAAAATTGTGCTCCCGAGGGGCGGTTGCCAGTAAGAAGATCATGAATGGGCAACCGGTCTTGGGGGGACGGGGGGAGTGAATCTGGATTTTGGCTCCTGTTCTCTTTTTTGGCTTCTAAATTTTTTTTTTTTTCCAATGGTATAGAAGTGCTGCAAAAGTGCATGGGAATATCGGTGAGCCTTTGGCTGGCCACCCCTGATCTAGGGGAACTAAACAAAACAGAAACACTTTTTTTTATTCTGAAACGGCAACGGAAATGTTGTTCAGCCTCAAGTAGCACCCTCTGGTTTTCAGCTAAAACAAAC
The DNA here is from genome assembly GCA_009936485.2 of Gymnarchus niloticus. Taxonomy (NCBI): domain Eukaryota; kingdom Metazoa; phylum Chordata; class Actinopteri; order Osteoglossiformes; family Gymnarchidae; genus Gymnarchus; species Gymnarchus niloticus. The sequence continues at coordinate 10,602,487 of JAACJT020000031.1, read as the reverse complement.
CTGCTCCTGAGTTTTTAATTCTCCACTGTGATGTGCATTTAATTGCGTCCCCAAAGAACTGGAAATACCACTTTGCTCCCACTCAAGCCACTTCAAAGGTCAAAATACCTGGCAATGTTTTTTTTTTATTCTCAGAACACTACTCAGGCAGGCGAGACAGGAAGGGGGGAAACAGCAGGTAGGACAAAGCAGGGAACTGTTTGGCAGATATGCTTTCCCAGGTGGAACCTTTCAAAACGAACTTAAAGAACTTCTTAAAGTCATATGCCCATGAAGTATGTAGGTAATAGGATTTCTATGCAAGATGGGAAGAAATCACAAAGAGTTGGACATACCACCATTAAACCAAAATGGGCTCAGAATGTTCTGGAGAAATTAATTTCTTTGGCCAAGTACAAAGCCACACTGCAGACGCCCACGGCCAGGCTATGAGGGTGACACAAGCAGACGGGGCGTTGATAATTGAGAGAAACCACCCCACACGCACCTCTACGGATGAGAAGATGTTGCTGGCAGATCTGCGGACCGAGTCCTGCCCTCAGTCAAAGGGCTGTGTCTCAGTGACCTGACACCTTGCGTTTGGCCCAGCTGTTCCCCAGATGGGCTGAGTGTTCTAGCAGGTCTATGTAGTGCCAAATTGGGACCTCCCACCAAGGGCTATCTGACTAACGTCAGGAGTAATTTGGAACTCTGTCATGTAAGACTACATAAAGCTACATATCCAGACAAAGCCTTGTTTTCATGCTATTAATTACATCGCGAGGGCCAGTGCCTCCCTCTGGGGGCAACAGAAATGTGCACAGCACTGAATGGGCAGTAGATCCAAGCTGGAAGCTGAGAGAGTCTGTCGGCACGTGAGATGTTGACAGTACATAATATCAGATAATAAATAATATCTGTCCTCGCTGCGGTGTTCTTGGTACACCAGAACTAGTCACCTGGTGACCAAGGACAAGGGCCAGGAGAGCCTCTGCATCTGTTCAATCTGTAGAGAACCACGCAGCTGGACAGCTGCCCCCTTGGGAAAACCAGCACAAAGGACTTGGGAGGAATGTGCAAACCATTGCAAAAACAGTAAGTGACCCGCCCGAGTAGAACTGTAGTCCAGTGTTCTCTTCGGGGACCGCGTAAGGAGAGAGCCCCACCCAGTTTATTATGATTTGCATGTTTTTTTTTACCCATTATGGTTTTTTTCTGGTCTTCTATCTCTCTCATGTCACACATTCAAGGCCCAGAATGTGAACTACCTGAAAAGCACTGAGATAAACGTGAAAATGTAAGGATGAACATGTCAAACACATGGTAGCCGACATGTGAACTTGGGCACGCACCACAGAACATGAAATGTAAGGGAGGGACCCGTCCAGCACACCGGAATGATGATGTCAGATGCCAAAGCAGCAGGGACCTTGTGGCAAACACACTGGGGGGGGGGGGGGGGGGGGGGGATTTTTTTTGTAGGGGTGTGGTATTTTGGTAGGCCAGAAGGGGAAAGGGGTATAAGGGGGTCAGGGGGTTTTGGATGTTGCAAAAAGAAAA
>JAACJT020000031.1:10572096-10600848 GCA_009936485.2 Gymnarchus niloticus | reverse complement strand
CCCGCCTACCATCTGTCTCTCTAGGCCTGTACCACATGGATACAGTGCCAAGGCACTCACAAGTATCATTTTGCATGGTTGTCTGGATCCTTGCTGGCCTAAAACTCCTTATTTTGGTCACTACTGTCCCTGTCACTGCCTCCCCCACCTCATCCCGTAAACAACTCTCTCGCCAGGTGCTGGTGTTTGCCCGTCCGGAAAATCCTGAGTTGTCGTGCTCCACGACATAGCAGCTTTTGCGACAGTTTGCTGCTACATACGCAATGCCGAGGTGGCAGCCACGTACCGTGCGTTCCTTGGCGCCGTCCCCCAGCATGCCATCCGGACACTTCTCCGTGCCATCGGCAAACACCTGTAATTGAGTGAGATCATAAGTGAGAAGCTGCAACAGTGAAATCAGTAAGAAAACAGACAACAGGCTTTAGTTCACATTCTTTAAGTACTTAGCTCCATTTTGCGACGATAGAGCTTCTATAAAATTGTTTTTATCCATCCATTTATCCTCCAAAGAGGTACAGAGCAATAGAGAGCTTGAAGCCCATCCTGGGAGCCATAGGGCAGAAGACAGGGGACCCCCAAATAAAATTTTATCATTGCAGTTGTTAATTTAGAGTGTCATGCTTAGGGTTATGATCATGTGCCTTGATAATTGTTGCAACAACTGGGCTCCTCCAGATATTTGAACCTACGAGCTTCTCATTGCTAAGGTTTCTAAGGTTAAAAAGGTTATAAAATGATGATAATGTCTCCGGATGCCTTCCAGACAGCCTGTTGTATCCTTGTAACCATGCAAAGGGAGCATGCCTGGTTGATGCTGGGCCGGCCTTTTGCCTTCCTTTTCGACATGGTGTCCAGTCCCCAGAGGGAGGAGAACCTGCTCCCACACTTGCTGGAGGTCCGGGATTTGGCCTGCATCTGTCTGCGTACCCCATTCTCTGTGCGTGCTGCCACCTAGGAGACGGGAAGTATACGGCACTTAATGGAGAATCTACATATGCATGCAATACCTCAGGCCGAGAGTTCAATGGTTCAGTGTCACATGGTCAGAACTGTGAACCAGAAATCCAGACAGTCTGTCAAAATCACAGAAATTATAGTTTAGACCAGAAAACATCCACAAAATTGAAAACGCCAGAGAAAACGAACACACAACACAGAAAGAACACGCAAACTCCACACACAGAGCAGGGATGAGATTCAATCCCTCAACCCTGGAACTGCGAGACAAAACAGCTACCTCCCAACCCACCACACCATGACACCTTGCAGGATGTTATTTTGGATGGTCAAATCAGAGACTCTGCTCTAGATGATTATCAGTTTTGATATTTTTATACAAGGCTTTCAGAGGAAATATCACAATAAACAGGACATTCATAATTCCTGGAAAAAGGGAGTGTGTGGATCTTACCGAAATCCAGCCTCTACTCATATATGGAATTAACTTTGGTTTTAATAACATCATAGTTGTTGTTATTGTTCTTGTAGGCATCCACTACGATTTTTATATCAACAGATTTTTATTTTTAAAAACCCAGAGAAAGAAAGAGAATAAATAGCCACATTAAGGACTGTGCTTAAAGTGTGCCCCTGCGGACACCTTCGGATCTTGTTAGTCGTGTTGCCTTGCGAGCAGCATCCTTTCACGCCCACCCGTACTAAGGAACGTGTTGGAGGTCAGGAACGGGAACAGGACTGTTAGCCAGTTGTGCAATCCGCATTAAAGCAGTTCCTGCTACATTCATAATGTTTTGCATTAAATGCCAAAATCAGTGACCCTGTGAAATATTGTCAAAAGAGGGCAACAGGTCTTTAGTTTATAGTTTTATATTCTGTTCCTGACAAATCATGTTAGCTTTCAGCTAGATGTGGCTGAAAACAATTTATTCTGTTAGATTTATAGCTGTGTGTTGTTAAGGGTTATTAATAGCCAGTAGTATTTTTGGTTTATGCTGCTAACTTCCAGTTGCACACCCAACCCTGATAACAAGCCAAAGACAAATAACTAAATCCACAAGATAAAATCATCATGCAGTTACTATAGAAGAACAGGCTCTTCCAGGATTTCATTCCCTTTTTATGTTTCATTCACACCTTCAGGCTGGGGTGTAGGACCCAGGGGGAACAAGGCGGATATGTTCCCCCCCAATATTTTATTATACTTTAATTAGGCTTCACCCACCTCCCCCAATAAATAGATCTTTGCATTTAAATAATTGTTAATAATAAATAATACTTTTGGTAAACTTCTTCAACTTGTGTCTCAAATGCAATTCATTAATTGTATATGCATTGCAACGCATTATCAATGCATTCATCACAAATGTATTTATTTAATGCATTTGAAATGAAGCGTAGTCTGTAGGGCCATAGGACCTGGGGGGATGAGGAACGCCCTCCAATATTTCAGTAAGCTGTTTTTATTCCCCCCAATAAAATAGTGCTGTGATATTAATCTCTGACATAGTTGTGTCCCCCCCAGTGTTGAGCTCCCTCCTGCACCCTGCCCATCGGGGTTGGGGTTCGAATCCTACACTTAGCTCTGTGTGCCTGGGTTTGCATGTCCTAGCCATTTTTTTTCAGGTACTCCTGTTTCCTTCCACAGTTATAATAATTGGTGTTTCTTGATAACCTATTGGGTATGAGTGCGTGTGCATGTATTCCCTTTGATAGGCTCGCAGTTTGGTCCACGGTGTCCCCTGCCTAGTGCCTTATGTTTACCGGAATAGGCTCCAGGCTCCCTGAGATGCCACACTAGATAAGTAGCTGGATGTTTCATGTGAACAATGGATACCAAGTCAGAGAATGCAGTTCTCACAAAGAGACTTACCAGCGCATGGAAGGAGGAGACAGAAAAGATACCCAGACGTCCCATGGCTATTTTGGTGTGCCGGGAGGCCACAGCTAGCAGCCGCTTAGGATTGGGCAGCTCGCCGCCCTGCAGGCTGGCCAGGTAACAGCGGAACCTGAAGAGGTCCAAGTGAAACTTCTCCAGATTCTGTTCCCACAAAAAAATCTGGCCAGAAACAAGCAAAGGAGTAAAGGGGAAGGCAGTGCTGGAAGTCACACTGGTGCTCTTAGCTAGGAGAGATTTGTTTGTTTTGCATGGACATTAAAGAAAGCAGATGGAGATGAGACCAAGTATGACATCACAGGACTTGTTAGCAGGAAAAAAATGCCCATTTGTTTCTGTGTGCAGGAGTCAGAGCCTCGTCTATCCTCCTGTGGGCTTAGTTACTGAGGCTTCAGACCCCTGTGACATTCACTTTGACCAACAATGCTGTCAGGAATCGTGCTTATCCAGCAGGATGTCCTCCCACCCCATCCAGTTCGTACCCCAGGTTACTTTATTCTTAGCAGGAGAATGGTACCTTGACTCTCCTACTCTCTGCCTGTATGTCTAGAGAGGAGCGGAACAATTCCCCCCATTCACAAACACAAAACAGGCAGGACCTCAGCGTGCTTCCTATCGTTGATATAGGGGCTTTGCTCTTATTCAGCACTGACCTGCTCCAGCCAACCCTCGCAGCCCAACAAAGGTCGACAGAATGTTGTATCTATAATTCCCCTAGGGTTAGCCCTGGATCAATTAGTTTGTGAAGACTTCATTTCTGACCTTCGAAGTGTTTCAGGTCTCAAACCTTCATTACATTTAAGGAATGCTATTCAGTCTTTGTGATGGACGGTCTTTTCATACAGCCTCCATCTTCCTTGTCCTTGTGAAGAAGGGCAGCTGTACCTGCTTCAGGATAGCTTTTTTCTTCTTGTTGTCAAGAACGGTGGAGAGTTGCATGTCCGCCATCTTCTTCATCTTCTCATCCATGTCAATCTTCTGCTCCAGCTTCCGGATCTCGGCGCGCAGCAGGCGCAATGTGTCGTCCTGGCGGTGGTGACGGGCCATGGCGGCCGCACAAGAAGAGTGGATGGCCGTGATCCAATTCTCCAGCTCTGTCTGGCTCGACGTCTACGGGGGGTGGGGTGGGAACAACAAGCTCAGTACAGCTTCACCAAAACTAGGCAGTAGCTAGCAGCACGTAATGATGGTAGCTATGAGAGCAAATAAAGCGTAACTGCTGTTTCAGGTTCCTGGAGGAGATGTCCTGCTATTGCCCCCTTGACAAAGTACTTAAACTGCTTCAGAAAAATGTCAAGCTCTTCCTGAAATTGCCCGTTTCTGCAACAAAATAACAACGTTAAATTCGAGACCATTAAACCGACAATTTACTGGTTGGTTTCAGCAGCAACAGTGTGTCAGAAAATTGTGACAGGGTATCCACCTGATCACTCCATTTATGGCAGTAGTAATTTTAGTAAATCGTAGAAAAAACACCCATCTGAAGGAAGAGGACATGAGAAAGTTGCAGTAAGTGAATTATATCTATTGCCTCCAAAGCAAGCTATAATTTTTTAACCCATTGGGAAAGCTGGATATTTTCTCTCTCACTCTAGGGTCAAACAACTAGGCCCTGCCAATGGGACTTGAAGAGCTCACAGGCCTACATTTGTAACTACCGTCCGACCTTCTGTAAGGATGCATCCACACATGTGGGGGTGTGCCAGCCTTCGAGAAACATGGAGAGCGGAATGCGTACCATGCAGTTCACTCACCTGGAAGAGGAAGGCATCCCCCAGGGAATTACTCAGGCAGAACACAAAGTCCTTTTTGGGATGCTCTGGGATGGCCTGAACGATGCTGTTTTCCACGAGTGTTGTGTGCTTCGGGATGCTGTCGTGGTCAATCCCTGAGCGCCTGTCCGTTTCGTAGAAAAACAGAGTGCACCCTAAGCGTGGTTTTCAGAAAGAAAAAGACAAAAGAGAGCGAGTGGGAACCTGCAATGGCACGTAAAGGTCGTTCAGAGATAAAATAAACAAAGACCCATTCTTTAAGTTCTTAAAGACCCATTAATCTGGTTTAACGATCCCACGTAGAGGATCTCCTTGTAGGGTTCATCCAGCCAAAAACCCAGTGGTTTCCCTGCATGTTCTGAATTTAACTCTGTTCTCTAGTGGCAAGCTTCATGAACTGCAGGCTTCAATTAAGGGGGAGTGAGCAGATTTGGTGTTCATGATGCCTTAATGGGTCTCAAGACTATAGCCAGGGCTGGGAATTGAAACCATAAGCATTGGGCTGCAAAGCTACCATCATACTGGGCCACCACTCTGTCCAGTACTGTGTCATTCTGTTGACATGTAACATAAGACAGAACTTGGAATGTAGAAATCTTAAGTACATCCTGCTTCTGGAGCTAATTAGCGAGCATGAAAAGTCACCGTAGAACATGTAGTTTAATGCCAGTCAAAGCAGTGTAGAGTGAAGCTGCTGCTAAGCTAACCTTTCAGGGAGACCCAGTAGTGCCTCCACCTTCGTCGTGCAGCCAGGTCCACCTTCTTGTTCTTTTTGTGCACCAAGAAGTTCTTGACAGTAAGGGCACCAGCCTTGCGCACCATGCTGTGGGCAGTGCCAAAGGGAGGGTCTGACTGGTAGGCACCTCCCGTGTTGTTGCTCTGCCCATCACTGGCACCTGACCCTGCATCCTCCGAACACTTCGCCGTGTGGCACGAGCTCCTCTCCAGCTCCAGCCGGAAGTTCTCGTAGACTCCCACAGCCGGGTATGCGGACAGCGATGCCGACATGCTTTTGTAGCACCTCGACCACGGCTCCACGTCGGCCAGGACCCCGTCGAAGCCGCTGCCGCCATACTCGCTACCGTCCTCCACCGTCACGTCCTGCATGCAAACGCAAAGGTATCATGTGCTCCACTCAGGGCCCAGGATATCAGCTCTGCACTTCTCTATGAGTGCACACATTCTACAGTCCGCTATACAGTTTTACTTATTTTTTTATACAGTTTTACAGTCAAGCGCTTTGACTCCCCAGATGTTTGAGCGATTCAGATGCCAGCTACTCTGAAAATGCTGGCACTCAACATTTTCAGAAGTTAGAAGATGAGTCACTGTCTGAAATTTACGGCGACACACACCGAAAAATCGAAAAATGTACTCATCAGCGGGTTTCACCACACAAACGAGACCCTGCATCCTGAACACCTTCACAATCCTCTGCTGAATTTTGCTGTGCAAAGGCTTCCTTCCCATTTATTTCAGGAAAGACTGGAGCCATGAGGGTGTCAGGATGAAAAAAACAGAGAGCCTAGCTTTCTCTGGATGCTTTGTGTCATTATTTTTAACGTGCAAATGCACTTCTGGTTAATGCAGCTAATTATGGCAGAACAGTCACAGACTGGAGGTTGTGTGAGTAAAAATACCATCTCACTAACCATAACCAGTTTTAATATCCCAGAAAGCCGAGAGTACAAAGCAGGGGACACCAGTCCGTTGTAGGGTCCACAACCACACAATGGAAATTTAGAGACTCTAGTTCACTTAGCTGCATGGTTTTTGACTGTGGAAGGAAACTTAGTACCCAGAGGAAAGAGCCTGCAAATTCCACCCACAGAGATAGTCAGGGGCAGAATTTGAACCCCCCAAAACTGGCAGTGATAAGTTACCAAGCTACCCATTGAGTAAATTCAGTAATTGAGTAAATTCAGTACCCTTTCTAGACATCATCTTGGAAGCTCTGTGCACTGAGCTGTGCTGAATAGGCTTACCTGAATAGTCACCACCCTCCGACCCTGCATCCTCGTGCACAGCTCCCTTCGCTGGTTGGGAGGTCCCTCAGACAGGCAGTGGGAGTGACGGCAAGGCAACGTAGAGGCACCGAAAGTGCTCCGGTCTTCCTCAAAGGGTGACGAGGTCTCACTGCTGTCGTCATTGCAGTTAGCTTTTTCGGGCTTCAGAGGACGCTTTACAGAGTAGCGAGCAGTCGTGCAGGACAGGTTTGTCTGGGCATTGAGCTCATCTACAGTGTTAGACCTGTCACCGAGCTCCAGCCGACCGCCGTAGTTCCCACAGCACTTGCCAGCGGCGAGCTCCTCCGTGCTGGCGAGGTGACCGTGGCTCAGATCAGCAATGGAGAACTCCACGCTGTCCTGCTGCCTCATGTCAGCCGATTTCGACCGCCTCTTCCTGTGGCTGTCACTTTCCCATGCTCGCACCCTCCCAGGGAAGGATATGTCCCTTGCATATGCCCCTGCCCCACTGCCCCGCTCCCCCAAGTTTGCCTCCTGGCTCCTATCTGCGTCTATGAGGTTCCCAGCCAAGCTGTTATGGAATGACACGGGCCTCAGGCTCATGACCACATGGTCCACCCAAATGGGGCTGCCAAAGTCAGGCAAGGCCCCAGCCTCGTTGAAAGGCTCCAGCCCATGGTCAGTCAGAGACCGAGGGATACTGGGCGTGCTGCTGGACCGCGTACTGGCCTCCGAGCTCCTGTGTGCCACCTTCCCGGTGTGTGGGGGGTTCCTTGCTTGCTTGACAGAAACACAGAGGGACTGGGACATGTGCTTCTGGGACGAATGGGACAAATGTCCAAGCCTGTCTCTGTAAAAGGCACGGTCCCAGCTCTGGCTCTCCGCATTCCCCATAGCTCTGCCGTCTGGAGGAGGAACATCAGCGCCATGATTACACTAACAGCATCAACTAAGCAATGCCAGACAGCTCCATCCCTCGGCCTGGTGGTGACTGTGTGATTCATACCACAGCACCAGAAATATTCCCTGAAATTCACACATGGACATCTAATTGAATTATACTGTGTGCCCTACAGCCTTAGTTATCCTCCCCATATTTTCTAGAAGATGGTGGCCACTCTCCAGCCCCCAAACCTTTTCACAGAACCTTTGGGGCAGTGAGGAATTCACAGGGCAGGTCTGGCTCAATTATGCATGGGACCTCACATCAAGCATTGCTTTGGAAATTCTATGCTAGGCAATATAAAATGGATGGCTCCTGAAAGTGGGAGGAGCCCCGATTTAACCTTTATAGGTCACGGCTGCAGAAAGAAAACAATAAAATAAAAAAAAAAATCAAAGCTGTCAAGAGCAGTTATGCCAGCACAAAATGTAGATGACTCATTAAATCAGCGAGGCGTTCCGCATTTTATGCTTTGAGCAATTAACAATTAAGGCTGTTTTTCAGGAGGAAAGCACAATGATGTAAATTACACAGTGTGTGCTGAGAGAAGGTTCTTTTAAAGAGGCTTTCTAGTGAGCATCTGCGTTAAAGAAAAGCAATCAGTGGGAGGACCACAGATGGAAATGGACTGAGGTGGACGTAAATCACCGCATCCAGGTAAGCATGTGATGATGTAGGATGCATAGGACGACAGCTCTAAACATGTAATGACAACAGCATAGACTGACTCATCACTCTATTACTGTCTGTCTCTCACACATGCTCACAAACAAATGTACATAATGCTAGCGTACATCGTTGAGAACCCTACAGAAAGCTTTTCAAAAGAAAACTGACATGTTATGACGCCCCCTTGAGACCTCCGGTAAGACAGTGGCTGTGGGTTTTTTATTTTTATTAAGATATTTAAAATATAACTCAGGATAGCGCTTAAAGATAAACAACAACACTCTAGCATGACCTTCATTTCTCAATGTTTAATTAAACATCTGCTTAGCACTCAGCCATCAAAAGCATCCATCCATCCATCCATCCATCCATCCATCCATCTTCCAACTGTTGATCTAATGCAGGGTCACGGAGGACCCATGCAGCACAGGGTGCAGGGAAACCCGCTGAATAGGATGAAGCATAACTAAAGCCAGCTCAGCTTTCCACTATCACTAATAAACCTGCAATCATTATTTGGAGATTTAATGCCAAAATCTGTGACCCCAGCTACGGCACCCTTGAGTCTCATCGTTTGCGATTTTTGTAACATTTAGCCACTTGAGCTGAAGGTACCAGGAGCCTTCCAGAAAAGCTGAAATCTCCTTCTCATCTGTGTTCCTTTCTTACACCAGTCACATGAGTTTCAGCAGTGCCGACTGGGACAAATTTAACTCTGTTAGCGCATCGTTTTTCACAACCTCTAGTTTACAGACACCATATTTAAAAACAAAAAAAATAGTTAAAAAATCACGACCTGCCAAGCAGAGAGCCTCCACTGTCATCCCCACGGGAGTCCAACTGCGGGGTCAGGCATGAGGGGTGCTGAATGCGCCCCAGTGGCGACGAGCACCTCTCACAACGTCTTCCTGGTCACGTCTGGTCGAACTGAGAGCTATGGGCCTTTCAGCATGTCCTGTTCCAACCGCCTACTCCACTGCCTTGGTGCTCTGGGTCAGCTGGAGTGAGAGGCCTGAGCTGCATTTAGAAAACCTGCGCCAGCATCTCATCCATATGGAAGGAGCTGGGGTTTATTAATGTTACGTCCTCATGTCTGGCTTTCTCTTTCTAGGGTTGTTATTTGGACAGCGGTCCCCTGAAGCTGGCTCCCCAATAAGAGAGCAGGTGAGGAGACAGCGAGAGAGCAGAAGTGTTTTTTATTTATTATTTTTGAGCCCCGTCCTCCTCCCGAGCAGCCATTATCTTTGTATGTAGCACAGAGCCGAGTGAGAAGCCACATGTGCTTTCTGAACCTGTAGCCAGGTACCCCGGGGGGAGGGGGGCTAACCCTGTTCCTCCACTTCCCAGCCTGTCATTTTTCTTCTTCTCCATCCACTCCAGTTCAACCTGCTGAAACAGACTAGGATTTTGAAGAATCACCAGAACCAGTGCTTCAGACATTACTTTGACCATTTTTTAAAATGCTGTTTTTCTATTCTTATATTCATCTGGTGCTTCCATAAGAGGTCTTCGATCCTCTCAGTGTCTACTACGGGGTGCCTGTGAGGTCTGTTGCTCAACGTAACAGGAAGCACTACGAAGTTAAAGGACAAGGCTGCGGGTGCCTTCAGAAAACGAGCACCTGGCAATATCCTGGGCATTAAGGACTAGGCACTATAGAACTTGAGATATCTGTACATATCCCATAAGACACGTGAAGCTGTACATGCTGCTGCATCGTTACATTCACAGAGTACTCTGTCACATTGCCACTAATGAACTTTTCTGAAAGAGACAGACAAATGAACAATTAATGGACAAGCACCAATATGCCCTGGACTTTTATTCCAGAAAACATATATCATTTATTACTTTATCCTTTTAGGGAGTTGGCTTCTTGCAGAGGTTCTTCAGGTGAGATGTCATCCTTCAAGTACATAAGAGCAAGGCCGCTGCCAAAACTCAAACCGAAAAGATTTTATTCACAAGTTTGGCATCTCTGGAGCCTCTTCTTGGCAAAGGCCCAGCCCTGCCTGCAAAGATTTCAAGTCAAACGTCTAACGCCAAACTACTGTGTCAGTTTGAATCAGCTGCAATTGCCTTTACCCATAATTCAGTGCGTGTGATAAAATGCCGCAATACATAATTAAAACATATTCGGCATCCCGCTCTGCAGCATTTACCTCTTTTTTCCCAGAGCCATGTTTAGCACAGCGGGGGGGTTGGGAAGGGGGGGGGGGTTGGCTTTCAGTCAACACACACTGCGCAACAACCCCCCCCAACCAAAAGAGCTGCAGCTGCGTTACTCAGAGCTGGAAGATGGCTAAGGGCAGACCCTCCCCTCTGCTGTCCACCCGATGATTAAAATATCAGAGCCTAGAGGACGGGCGTTCTCGGCTCCTAGAGCCAGAACATTTGGAACAACCGAGACAAAGGAAACGTTTGCAAGACAAAACACAACTCTGGCAAACTGACCCTGTAACAGACGAGGAGGGACACATTTCTCAGCAAGTGGTCCAGATTCCAGCCCATGACCCACAAACTGATGCCTGGATGTTATTATTAATGCCACAATTGTGGCTGCTTTACTGGACCAATTCATGTAAAAGCAGCAGGATCATATAGAAAAACGCAAACACGCTGCTTTCCACACGCATCGCGCTTTCGGCTGCCCTAGAAAGGAAGAATTTCATTTCAGGAATATTATATGGAATGTTACATTTTGATTTACATCTTGAACCAAACATTTACATGCCGTCCGCAAGAATAGCTACCTCTCAGATCCACAATTCAATGGAGACTTCCTGCGAAACAGACCTGCTGAAATACAATGCTTTGCTCGAATTGCAGATGGATACAGGTTAACATTCGCAGGGGGTGGCGGGGTGGCGACTAGCATTAATTTATCATATAGTGCTTCAGGAATTATCCAGTTGTATGATAAAAGTGAACATGGAGAATAAGGGTAAATTTCACTTGAAAAAAGGCAATAAAACAAGTGAAAACCCCTTTGAAAAATGAATAATGTCATGCAGTGATGAGGGCAATTTCTGCAAATTCCACCTCCACATTGAGTGGCTGGCCACACTGCTCAAGGTGTCTGATATCGAGGGAGCCCATAGCTGATGTATTTTCCGCCAAAAAACCCCAGCATCACAAGTCTGTGCACGCCCAAAACTCACACTGCAAAATGACTGGGATTGGAATGGGGGGGGGCATTCAAAAATTCTTCCTCAGGCAGTAAATGCGATTTACAGAGGGAGAGATCTTGGAACCACCTGCAGGGTTGATCTTGGGTTTAGTGAAGGTGGTGGGGAGGAGTAGAATTAAAATATTGTCTGACGTCTCTCCCCTACAGGCTGCCTGGTCAGTGGGGGGCCACCTCAAAATGGTCACAATCCATGGCAAGGAGGTCACATGACCAGAGGGAGGATGAAAACGCTGGCTGAGGCAAAATTTTTAAAAGCATACACAAAAAACAGCGACAAAAAAGGCCAGTGGCGTTTCATCTCTAACAAGGCACGGGGTGGCCAACGTTATGCATCATGCCAGGATTTTTCAGAAATGGAACCTGAATTCTCCTTGCTTTTGATTTCGTTTTGCTATGAAATGAGCAGACAAGCCACAAGCTTTGGGATAATATCCACCATTGCCTGTCACATGATTTCTGCAGAGAATGGTGACAGTCATATCTGTTTGCTGACTCGAAAAAACAAAACGATGACACACGCAGCGCTGGACAATCTGCTGATGTCAGAGCACCAGCCCCTTAGAGGATGGAGGAGATTAGACTCCTTGAGGAGCTGACGGAAGGACAGGATATCGCCAACTTGTCAGCACTTCGATAAACTGTAAATTAACCATTCTTCCACAGACCATGTAGGCATTCCTTTGGGCAGCCCCTGTAAATGTGGCTGGGTCCTGACCAGCCTTTCAGCCTAACAGTTTTGCCGGTTTCTCATGTTATCAAAGCAGCCTTTATCTGATTTTGAAATCAAAATGTACAGCTTCAAAGTGTCTGGGATTTAATTCTCCCTTTTCAGGCATTCTGTTATCTGAACTCAGGTGATTAATAACAGCTTCAATTACCGTGGAATAGTCTCGGCTTTCCAGTAATAATATGAAAGATTGTGGTCGCTTAATCACATGGCTTTAACCCTTCTTTTAAAATCAGAATAATCCCAGCCTGGATTATTTAAGGTAGTCTTTGTTCAGTATCTGTTCCTCTTGGCTCCTTTATCGATTCTCTGGTTACTGGGATGCCAGTTTTCATGGGGGGGATTTCATTTCGTTTCATGAGGGGAGATTGTCTTGCCGACTAAGCCAAGTAAAACCGTACCCGTGACCTTGGAAACGGGATGCGGAGGGGCCAGAGGCCTTCATGCTGAAATGTAAGCGGCTGCCGACCGAGGTGCCCGCAGCAAAGTAGCAGTGTGGAGCGAGGACGGCGGCGACCTGGTGGGAGGGGTAGGCAGACAAAGGGGGTGACAGAAACCTGACGAATCACACACACACACACAGAAACTCGCATGACTCGTGACCTCGCTCCGATGGAAGAGACCAGGTGGCCTGCTTAAGCAGTGGCTGTGACCATAAACACAATCCACAGAAGAAACTTCAACCATGCATGGTGCCTTCCCCAGGGACAGGAGCTGTGGCCGGCATGGTGCTTAAGAATACAGTGTCCTGTTAAAGATCCTGAAATGTTAACGCACTTAACTCCACCCGCTAACTGCTTTGAAAAAAAAATGCCCTCTAAACTGCTAATATCATTAACAATAGATGAATAGTCCAGGCCTGGCCGTGAGGGTAAGCTTGAAAGGCTTATTGGCGAGAGTGGAGCCTCCACCACTTCCCCTGTCGAGTTGCAGACATTTTGGGCAATGCTCAGGGGAGCGCGTGGTGCTCCTGACAGCTTCAAAACAGATTACAGCCTGGTGACTGGTCACCAAGAACATGTCAGGCTGTGTGGGAGTGGTGTGCACATGGAGGCCTGTAAATGTGCGGAGGTGTTATTTAAGGGCTCTGCCTTGTTTTTTTTTCCCGAACACGACCCATCTGATGAGCAAGAACAGGGAGTCAACTGATAAAGAGCCCCGTGGAACAAAACAATCAGCAATTATCCTGTTTATTTATTTAGCTATTTATTCATTGCTATCTTGAAACATGTTCAAGCCACTGTTTGTTAAAGTAGCCCTATGAAGTGAGAAGCCATGGGTTTCACCTACGGTACCATCTGGGCATCCGTTAACCGTGATCTCAGAGGAATCTCTTGATTTAAAGGTCCCAGAGAGACCGACTGGATGCACACTCTTCAGGTCATTAAGTGGACATTAACTTTCTGAGGTCAGATATCAGGTCACCTTCAATCTGACAAGAGGAGGGCTGCCATGATTTTGCCAATACTCCCTGACAAAAAAAAAAAACATGTCCTGGTGTCACCCAGGTGTTAAATACTGAGCTGGGGCTTTAATCTGGACAAATAGGCCAGCTGGGAAAAGCCAAACTTCCAATAAAGGGCAGGACCTTTACCCAGTAGCTGACTTTGAAGTCCTTAAACAATAAATAAGAGGATGAACAAACCTCTTATTTCCCCCGAGCTAACACATAAAAAAACTCTCCGATCTGAACAAGGGTTTAACGGGGTCTGGGAGGTAGTGTTTCCAATGCCTAGGGGGACATTAAAGGGCCGGATACAAAAGGCTACACTTTTTGGCTCATATAAGGGATATGACAGAAAATAAGGTGCAGCTGGAAGACGCATGCTTCCGATCTACCTGTGTGTCACTAAATACAGTGCATCACAGGACAAAGTCTCCATACGACACTGAACAGCTGCATCAGCATACTCAGCCTGCTGTAAGGTACGGACAGCCAACAAGAATGTCTACCCAGTTTACCTTATGGGTTTTCTTTTGTATTCTATAGAAACATGCTTATCGCTGATAGGTCACGTTATACTACCAGTGTGACATGTGACAAATCTCCTACACACAATAAAGGTGTATATATGAGGCAAATAAATTTCCATTAAAATAAACAAATGTAATGCCTCCCATGCAACCCTGGGCAGGATAAACAGTTAGAGGATGTATGTATGTATGGATGGATGGATGGATGGATGGATGAACAAACATCAGACAATAGGCTAAAATTACAATGACAGATTCTGAATCTGCGATTATAATCCCATGTAACAAACATACAAATAAATAAAATTTAAGGTCAAATGAAGCTTCCACTTTCAGAAATCCAGGTTCACCCATTTCAGACACTGTGTTGCTGCCCAGGTGGTGCCCGGAGCAGCCCCCCAGGGCTTCAGATCCTCCAACCCCCCATTTCACCGCACAGACACGCCCCACCAGGTCTGCACAGTTGTCAAGTACGAGACAGTCAAGGTCATAAAGCTGCCATCTATGTGTCCGATTACAAGGTTCTTCTGCCTAACACCCGGTAATGTCCGGAGTGAATTACAGAGTGCAATATTCCTCTGATTATCATGGCTAAATCCACCCCCACCCCATCAAAAATGTGCACCTGAATTTTCAGCTCTGACCCCTTGCAACACCTGCAATGCACTTATTGGTGCTGGATGCCAAAGCTAACCTGCTAAACTTTTAGAAATAATGCAAGTTGGTTTGTTTTTCTTCTTTGTATCCTGTCTGGGAGGATTTGTGCCACTTGAACGTTTATCAAAATCCTGGTCTGCACCACCGCAAACAGAGCAATGGCAAATTTGTGAGATATGCCACAGATGCTGACTTTATCACTCAAACATGTTCTTGTGTTGAATACACAGGGCCCGCAGAGCAGACTGTTACTTCCAGGCCAGCAAGCAGGAACATCAAGATCAGTGACTCACAGCTGAGTGCACTAGCTGATCTTACGAAATGCCTCACGTGTGGATGATGCCCACAGTATACTCGAGCCAAGCAGATACCCAATTACAACTCCTTCGTCATTCACGTTCACCATGAAACTGTGAGGAGATGTTAGTCATATTAAAAGCTACATCTTTTTCTTTCTATTTTTCAGCATTCTAGCTGAAAAAAGGCAAAAAGGTTCCCTACTTCAGACAAGGGGAAACCCCCTGAAATGGCTAATGTCTCGCTTTGAGCCACGGTAGCTTCTCCTCATCCTCTGGGCTAAATGAGGCTTCAAAACCCATGTAGATGGTCGGAGTATCCCAAACTATACCAATCAATGCTGGAGCTAAACGAGGCTTCAATACCCATGTTGGACAGGAGTATACCAAACTACCAATCACTGCTGCCGCCAAATGCTCCAGCAAAGATTGGTAGTTCAGGATACTCCCACCCACCATGGGTTTTGAAGTCTCATTTGTCCTATCACTAGTGTTTAAAACCAGGGTTGGTACAGCCTACTTGTCTGCTATAGTTACACTACATTAAAGTTTCTTGCCCCGATTTAGCATAACCAGTTGTGGTCAGCGGCTGTCTGAATAATTGAGGACAATGTCTCTCTGAGGTTGGACGCTGTGAGGACACGTACGCAGCCAATCAGAGTGCAGGATTACTAAAGCATGTAGTGCATATTGGCAGTACAACAATGTTTTTGAATTGCTGCTACAATCATACTATGATTGCAAGCACTAAAATGTTTTGGCAATAAAGTGAAAAAGATCAACAACAACTTAAAGGTTTGAAAACCAAATGACAAAGTTTGTGGAAAGCCCATTCTGGAAAGCTCACTTGAGTACAACCGCGACGTGGTACACGTATAACATTTCAGCACTTGGACAGTGAGCAACCATCTCAATTCTAATGTTGCCAGACAAATAAAACTGCCACCTTGTGGTTGTCAAAGCTTAGCTAATCTCTGTCCTCTTAGATGACCACAGCCCACCCACTTACGTGCAGCAGTAACATCCTGTGCAAAGGTTAACTGACTGTCCAGCACATAGAAAACCGCATTGTAGAAATACCCAAATAGGCATCAAGAGATTTACCCATAATTCCACCCTTCTGCATCAGCAAATTTACTGTAAAAAAAACACTCTTTACACTGTCTACACTGGAATAACAACTGCCACTTTCTATGAGCAGGTGCAATTTACTCACGCATACGCCATCCATCAGTCCCTTTTTTCCACATTCTCCTCAGCTCTCTGTTACCCTCGAGACCCCTGGAGGTACCCTGTGAGAAAGCCACCTCCCTGGGGGGCAATGAGTAGGATTCTGCCCCATGTGGATATGTACAGGGCAGGCTGAAAGGAGACTTGGTGTCCAAAGAAGTTTCCTGATCACAGTGTTCTGTGAAAGCCTCTAATTTCCTGTTACCTTTCCGGAAAAAGAAAAAAAAACACACAACAAAAGCCTCTAAAGAGACACACACTCAGCCACCTCAAAAACATTTTTTCTACCCCCTCCATTGTCTGTGTGTACCCTTTATTTGTGACTTCATATACTCCTGTGACTATGTGACGTCAAAGCTGACTCGTGGGGTTTCAGACGTTTCAAAGATGACAAAATCCTACACGGAGAAGGAACGGATGGGCCCATATTGCCCTTTATCCTCTCATAATAGGAATATGATAATAGGAACATTTTGCAATCGAAACACGCTGACCCAAACCGGTAGTTCTGCAACCCAGGGTTAAACAAAACTACCATTGTATACAATCAGGTTAAAAAAAAAAAAAAAACACGGTTTAAATTTCTCCTGTAAATGATTGTAAAAGACTTTGGTGCTCCAAATTACTGCACAGCTAGGGTTTTCTAATGTTTAATGGTTGAATTTGTCTACATCATGCTGTGGCGACTTTGCAGCTAAAATGCCTTTTGCAATTTAATCCGTGTTCGGTATTTTTTTAGGTATTTGTATTTTGTACTTGTAATTCAACACACATTTTGCATATGTACCTTTATAGTGAGTGTGAAAGTGTTGCATTTGAGGTATGTATTTCATCGTTTATATTTGCCCTAAGATTTTACGCTCATGATAAGATTTGGGGATATACTGTAAAAGGCAGCTTGTGGTCTTGCAGTTTTTGTTGTTTATATTTTATGCTCAAATTCAGATGAAAAGGTGCTTAGCGGTCAGTGACCTGGGGAAGAAGCGCCAACGTGCAATAACAGGGCAGCAGGAGAAAAATAAAATATAACAAAAAACCACCATCACTGAAAATTACAGAAATATGAGGTGGAAATTCCGATCTATCTAATCTGAGCAGTCTATTCTGATGCCACGATCCCACCGCTGTCACCACACCAACTGCTGCCGCAATTTCTCTCAGATGGACACTAACACGGCGAGAAGCGGTTTCGGAAGGGGGCTCTGCCAGGCGCCCGCACTCATAAAGCGGACACTGTTGGTGTAGCTCACGCCAGGTTCTCCGGCAGACCAACACTGAGGTCGGCTGCAGCTGCCGTTTCTGATAACGCACGCTGCTTCGTGGTGGCCTCAGCCTCACTGGGATGTTTACCCCCCCCCAGTCCTCCTCCACATAATTATACGCCGAATTAGGAAGCTCGCTGCGGCGAGTCTGGGAAAAGTCTGTCGTGGTGCAAACGCGGATACGGTCCAAGGTGGTACTCAGCATCAACCCGCTTAAGACCTGTGGTGGCCGGTGGTTGTGCCCAGAGCTTATCCCTGTCCCGGAGGCCATGCGGGGGTTGTATTTGTGCAGCCAGTGGCGTGGTGACCTATGTCTGGAGCCCCGGGAGTTTTCCCGATGGTCGGTCTTCCCAGGACTCGTTGCTGGGGCGCCACAGAACGTCCACTTCGCAGATATCCCTCATCCCCACCTTCCCCGCCGGCTCACACTATTTCCTAACTCCACAGATGAAAATGGTGCCACTCCGGCCGTGTGCGGCGACTTACCCTCCGATTTACCGGGGTAAGTGAAAGCTACGGGGAGTGCAGATGTTCCTCACATCCGACACGCAAGCCCGTTGATTATCAGCCTGGTGACCACCGTGACAAACAAGTTTAGTCGTCCGAGGCTGGTAATAGTATCAAGATTTCTTTCGAACGAGACTGAGAAGGCAATGGGCTACTGATATAAGACTCAAAAACACTTACAGAAAGTATTACTCAGCCAAGTAATATAATAAAATTATGAAAAGTAGAGGTGAGCTACACACGTCTTCAGTTTCTTCGGTTTTAAGTATTGCTATATCAATAACACCATCTGGCAGTGAACGTTTCTGGTTTAACTGGTTTAAGCAAACTAATCCGCATGAAACAATTTGCCTATCCCGGTAATGAGAAGAGCGACCAGCTCCAGCTCCAGCAGCACAAATAAAACATCACAACTGTAATAAGCAGCAAACAATTCGGACCGTTTCAGGTGTTTTATACAACAAGCAGCTCTAAGGATGGACACAATGAACAGTCATAAGGTAGAGTGGAGTCTCCCAGAGCTGACTTCTCACCCGGGGCGCAGTCGTCCATGCTGTGGCCAGAAGACTTTGAAAGCTGCCCCCACACCATCACACTTTAGCCCGCTCCGCTGACACTGTAATCAGGATGCTTTGTCACTACCACGGCTGCATATACGACCTTCCAGACACCGACACAAGTTGCATTCATTTATACAACGACTGCAACATTAATGCAGTTTCGTACCAAAACAGGTAGTAACAACAGTTCAGTACACAAGAAGCAAAAATAACAATTGCATTATAGCAAAATCTGACCAAAGGCAATAGCACGACCCCCTAAAAACGCTTAATATTAACTTTTATGTAAACACAGCTTACATAGGAAAATAATAAAGGGAGGTGACATTTTTTGTTAAGACAGGGGGTCACGGTCATTGTGTCCCACCGATTAGAAAAACAGATGTCATAGACGTGTGTGTGTGTGTGTTCTAGTTTTCTTAACACCTCCTTCGGGAGTCAAGGTGCCATTTGCCACTGAGTCACTCCTACACACTGTGCAAGGCGCCGCGCAAATAACAATGGCAGACAAAGAGCAGCTGCTCCGTGGCGATGCATACCTTACCTTAACTACACGGCAGCAGGGTAGACATGACTCCGTCCACACACTTCAGAGAGATTTGGAAATGACTGTCGGATATGTTTTACTGTCCCATCTGTTCATTTCCGACCACCCTCCCGATCACTCACTGACTCCTGTGTGCAAGGATGTGTCCAGGAGGACAGGGGTGAGCCCGCTTATTTCGCTGTCTCGCACCCCCCGCCCCCCGTATCCACCTCTTCCAGACCGGCGGTGAACAGCACGGCATGGGACCTCCCGTCTTAGCTACCCAGTCGTGACATGGTGGTACACATCGACTTTACGGAAACACTTCTGCACCCTTTTGATGGACCCGCAAAAAACAAACACACACACACACACACAGGCGTATGTTTATAAATAACACCCACGTACACAAACAAACCCACGCGCAGAAACTTGAAACGACAGCACATCATCACGCACGAGCACGCACCGGACACAAACAGTAACACACACGCGTGCCACTCAAGAAAGCGGTTCTTCGTGTGGTTATTTTCTGTCCGCTACTTGTCTTTTGCTGTGCGACTGTTTCGAAGCATCAGACGGCGTTTTATTGAACTACCACGTGCTCAGAAGCACCAGTGAGCTATGATATTACCGTTTATCACGATGCACCTTAAAATGAAGTGACTAATTGTTAGCTGTGGTCTCAGGTTATAGTCATATGCCCGTCATCATACGTGTAGATTGAGGTATTGCTGGTTGGGACGTGTCCCGACCAACTTTTAGGAAAGTTTAAAATGTACTTTTACGCGTGTATAATTGAAGCAGTTGTTTTGATTCCCTACCAGCTTTCAAACCAAATCATATTTTCTGGTGCTTTTGCGACGTCGTGTGTTTTTGAAATAAAATAGAAGTGTTATTAAATAACAGGTAAGATGGAAACAGAACGCTGACAAGAATCGTTTAATACCACAATCCGACCGCCTCGCATTTACACGAACGCGTGGTGTTTGTGTGTAGGCTGCTGTCTGGGTACAGCAGTTTCTTCCCGCAGTCCAAAACCATGCGTTCTAGGCTAACTGTCCGTAGTGTGTGCTTGGGTGTGTGGGTTTCTGCGTGATTGTGCCCTGCAAAGGGCTGGCATCCGGTACAGGGCGTCCCAAGCCTTATGCCCTAAGGCTGCCTGTGATAGACTCCAGGCCCTCCCGCGACCTTCACCACCATGAACACGTTTGGAAAATGGACGGACGAATGAATTCCTAAGAATGTCAACCGGGCTTGAATTTAAGCTCCGTTCTTGTGGTTCCATGAATGATTCTTGTTGATTTCTCGGTGTTTATAAAAATTCAACTTGGATGTTACAAAGAATAAAAAAAAATCATATCATCTTTGAGGAAAATAAAAAAAAACCCGAAGTCGATGAGCTACTTGATACTGTCGACAAATTAATAGAAAGTCAGTCAACTGTACACGACATAATTGAACTACTCAATTCAATTCAATTTTATTTATATAGCGCTTTTAACACGAAGCACGGTCACAAAGAGCTTTACATAGTCCCGGGCCCACAGTCCCCAGAGAGTAAGCCAAAGGCGACAGTGGCAAGGAAAAACTCCCTCAGGAGGAAGAAACCTTGGGAGGAACCAAAATCAAAGAGGAAGCCCATCCTCCTCAGGCCAGAAATCTACTAATCAGATTCTGTCAGTGCGTTGTTATGAATTTAAGTGTTTTTTTTTTTCACTTTTTTAGATTCATACTAATCATGTAAGGCGAGGAAACGATGTCTTATGTCAGTCTTCTTCTACCCACTCTCACTCCATCTGAAAAGCAACAACGATGCAGTTACTGGTACATTTATTTCACATTTTTGGACATGCTTTTATCATGGGCCACTCGTAATGTATGCAGATTGACTTAGAGTATATTGCACACCTGGGTGCCTTTAGCAGTATGAAACAGCAGTTCCTATGCATTTCAGGACTCTGAATTGGTAAACGCACAAACACATCATGAACGCGCGTCCACGTGCCCAGGGGCGTGCCGTGGAGCGGCGTGTTCTACTGTGCTGTTGAATTCTCTAGTGTGACTGCCTGTCTCGGCCTCGAAGTTCTGCAGGCATCTTCTTACGCATGACGCTGTACGTGTTAGTCTTTCTTGATAATACTGTTCTCAGCCTACTTTAATCTTGAACCAAATGAAAATCTTAGGAAGGGGTCGGTGTTATTGCTGTAATTCATGTTCCAGCACGATCTCCTGTACTGGATTTTGGCCACTTTACACAATGATTTTTCTTTGTTGTTTTTTTTTGGGACAGAATTGGCATTTACTTGTTTAAAAACGTCTTGTATCATCAGCAGTTTCACTTGATCCCTTTTCCCCGAACACTCCCTTCTACAAAATGCAGTATGGCATTCACAGCAGCAGACCTGAGAGAGTGAATTATGATACCTACATGGTTAGCCATCAAAATGATTCATATGTACACTCATTTACGTTCATTGTATTTGCAGGGATATAATTAGGAGCCTTGGTCTACCCAAGGGAGGTTAAGTGGGGTTTATATGTATGTCTGCCTGTGAATGTACAGAGTGTTGAAGAACCAGTTTAACTCGGTTCACCTATTTATTACTCCACAGTTGTCACCAGTAGTTGATGTAACAGAATCTGGCAGCTCCGTTGGAGGTGTCTCATAATTAGCTGGTAGCGAGTGATTCTGAGCCACGTAAGCGTATAATAAATATTAATTTCTGGGATTTACGGTGTAGTGTATAGCCTTTCGAGATGGCTAAATGAAAGTAGAAATCAGACAAGAGGAGGATCAAGCTAGTTCGATGCCTCACCAGGGGATGCTAAAGGCCTTTTAAAATCCCAATGAGCGTTAGCCTTCATCTGAAACTGAACATGCAAGCGAGGGCCATTCTCCTTTCAGAGGAAAAAGAAAAGAATTACAAATATTTTTTGACGCTATGGGATATGATGATGTGTGTCTTACCAGAATAATTTTTGGGATTTTCCATTTGATGTCTCTTTAAAAAAATTTTTAAGTAAGTCATCAGGGAGCTTGTAATAACATTTTTTCTATGAACTCATACTTAATTAATGAAGTGTTATTAGTAAAATTGTGTTAATAAAGTTGTCTGTTACTACTTGTTGAAAAATCTGTCAAAAAATCTGCTCAGTAAAACTAGGTAAATAAAACTGGGTATACATAGCCTTATAAAAATCTAAAAACTCTCTAAAAATTAGGTAAAGCTAGTTGAAACATTGTCACTAAGTGCATTAATGAGGAAAATTGAGATTAATGCAATATTGGTTATATTGGAAATGGAAAGGCTTAGGTTGTTTTGTTGATAGTTCAATAATATTTTGTTTTTTGACCGTATTGGTAAGGAGGTTGGTGGCTCAGTGGTTAGAGCTGTTGCCTTGTAGCTCTGGGGTTGGGGGTGCAAATCCATTCTCAAAGTGTGTGTGTGTGTGTGTGCGTGCGTGCGCGCGCGCGCGTGTGAAGCTCACATGTTCTCCCTGTGCTTTGTGGGTTTCTTCTAGGTTCTCTCATTTCCTCCTGTAGACTAAAGACTTGTGCTGTAGGCTAAGTGGCATTGCTGAAGTGTGTGTGCATGACTGTTCCCTACAATAGGTTGGCCCCCCACCTTGTGCCCTAAGGCTGCCCCCCCCCCCATGGCTCAGAGTAGGATTAAGCAGTTTGGAAGATGTATGGATTCAGTTGCTTAATGATTAGTTCATGACTTTTCTCTGTTCTGATCAGTCTGTGTGAATTTAGAGATGAGTAATGGTCAGACAATTTTCACCCAGTCCCTAGCTGACCAGAGACCATTTCTGCATTGAATATTATTAATACTATATAGCCATATCTAGACATGAATTCAGTTGCAGCAAATTGTGTTATACATTTGAAATGGTCATGAACTATGGACAACAAACCAAGAGGTTAATAGATTTCCAGCAATTAGCCACAGTAGTACACTGGCTGAATATGTTGTACGGCATACAATTTACTGTTTAGGATTTGATTTTTTTCATTGTTGAATATTTTGAATTTCATGAGATTTCTTTTTATTTCTACAGTTGTCTTTGTAATTTTCAAGTTGTAAGCAGGGGAGTGTCTGCATTTGATTCTCCATCATAGGCCTACACGCCAAATGATCGTTTACGTCACGATGCTGTGCATTTCTAAGAGGACGAACACAGTCACATGACTTCATTTCTTTTCTCCTTCTTTGATGCTATTTATTTTGCTGCAGACAGCTCTACATTTTCAATTGGTGAACTGGATCACTTGCAAAAATATTTCAAGAGTGCCATGCTGCATATTTGCAACACAAAAAGATAATCTGTGCCCACTGGGCCACAAATAGATCAATTTTTACTGGCCTGCAAACATTTTTTTTTCTGGCCCTTGCATGACTGTCAGGAATGCCTTAGTCGGGAACCCAGAGTGAAATGGAGATGCTCAAGAATTCCACATCAAACAATGTATTGTATTCATGGCCTTGTAAATAATAACATTTATTTTGCATAAAGTGAGAACTACATAAAAATAAAAGTAGGCAATCTAGTTTAAAAATAACTAAGTTAACTTGGTACCTCAAAACTAGGTTGTCAGCACTAGGGCTAAGTAATCTGCCAAGATGCATTCAAGAATAAAATCATGCTGTCAGCTTTTTTGGGAGGTGCACTCAGGGAGCGGCAGTCACATAAACACAAATTAATGGCCAAACAGTCTGTTTGGTTTCCTTGTCCCCCCATCAGGTCTGTAACTTGGTTTATTCCATTAAGGGTATCATCTCACCTCTTGCTTGCATTTTACCAATCCAGAGAGACCCTCTCTTCCCAGCAATGAGGGCTCCAGCTGCCCCTTAACTCTCCTTGTTACCCTGTCCAATACAACTCCCCCAACACCAAAACACTCACCCCCACTCGTTCATACTGCAGCACTGACAAAAATGTCTCAGAGAACAGCCAGCCGAATACTCAAGTGAACCCACAGCAAACCTGACCCCAGTAGTTAAAAGCACTTACCATTTATTATTCATCCTAACCACAAGACATTTGAAGTCATGTGGCAAAAAAAGAGAAAAGCTTGCATCTGACAGTGGCGTGTGCCAATATTTAACCTTTTCCAATCAAGCTTTCTGTTTAATCCTTTGCACCGCACATCTTCAACATTTGTTTCTTTCATTGTAGTCATGGTCATATTGCACAAAATGATGATTTGAATTTATGACATTGAACACTTCCAAACCTGGTCAGTTAATATAACACTTGCATTTTAAAAGATGGTTTTAATGCCTCTTGAAACACCCCCCCACTCCCCCACCGAAGCATTCTTTAAGAGCACTCTACTGCTTCAAACACAGGAAAGGTGCCATTGACGGTATTTAAAGGTATGCATGGAAATAACCCAAAAAAAGAAAAATAGAATTTCTTTATAAAACAAATTAATTAAAGCACTTGTGAAGCATGCCACTTTATAAGGCAACCATGAAACAACATCTAGACAGGTGTTATTTTTAAATCTAGCCTGAATTAGTATATTACATCCTCTTATCTTATCTTATTTTATATGCATCTTTGTAAGACGGGAATCGATAAATTATTTAAAGATGAATGTTTTATGTCTTATTACCAGTCAATAAAATGGGATGGTTGTGGATATTAATTTTAAAAGAAATGCTGCGGTTTTCCCAGAAAGTGTTCCGAATATTTTCAGTCAATAGGATCGGACCTTGGCTGAACCCGTGTGCAACCTCAGCCCACCTGGATTACAGCTTGAATCACCCAAAAGTAACATAGCCCCATAAATCCTTCTGTCTGAGCGGCTCGCCAAGGCATACAGATAGCTAACCCTTGTCTTTGTCCCATTTCCTGTCTTGGTGGCTGAGTACAGGATGCTCCAGGACACCAGATCACAACACGTGGGTAAACAAACACCAGCCACATCCTTGGAGAGGGACGAAAACAGTTGCAAGAACATGCACTGTGATTACAATTAGTCAGATTGTTCAGTTCAGTGTATGTTTTGTGCTGTTCTGCATGCAACAGCCATACATCACTGTTAGTGTGTTCCAGTGAACATATAGGAACCTATGACCAGACATACTGCATCAATGTCCACAGACACACAGAAATCAAACCTCTGAATGTCATGTTTTCTCTTACTTGTGAACAGGCTCCCAAGGTATGGAAACTAGGGGCAGGCTCTCTCCACTTTTCTTCAAGAGAGTACCAAGCCTCATGTTTAGTGGTGCTGGTTCTCATCCCCAGAGGATACCAACCCATTACAGTACACAGTCACATATTAACTCACCATAGACAACTCAGACATGCCAATGAGTCTACAACACACATCTTTGGAGTATGGGAGGAAAGCAGAGTATTTAGAGACCCACAAAGCAACAGGGGTCACTCTATACAGACAGAGCTGGAGGTGGGATTTGACCCCCCATCCATGCAGGTGTGAGGCAGCAACGCCAACCTCTGGCCCACTGGGCCCAGGCTTATAGCTTTCTGCATATAAGTATTTAACTTTATGAGACTGACTGTGAAACTATGCTGAGAACCTAAACAGAGATTCTACTCAAGCCAATAGTTAATTGACATTGCTTTATTAAGAGGGAGCCCAAGATTACCAAAACACAGGCATAAAAATTATTGTTTCTTAAATGCTTTTTCTGATTTTTCTAAACTAATTTGTGTAGCAAACTAAACTTCTCATTTTCACATGATTCTGATAAACATCAAACCATAACAAAATGGCCAACTCTATGTGCTCCAGACATGCTGGATAAGTGACAGACACTGCACTCTGGCATGTTGTGTTGTTTCTGTCTCACTGTGTGTCACTTTGGACAAAAGTGTCTGATAAAAAAGATTAACAATAATAAAACAAGTCTAGCTCAGAACTTACAGTTACACATTTCACCAGATGTTTCAATGCTGCAGGCACAATTATACAAAGTTTTTAAAGGATCATTGCACACAGAAGATGATAAATGAGCAAGCATGGATCATACAAGAGATGTGCTTTTATTTTTTTACTTAATTCCCTAAAATGCCAAACACTGACATACCTTCTAAAAACACTTCAGAAACACAAATAGGAGAAATCATGCAAAATGTCACATGCAGTACAGATAAATGTAAGTTCCACCTAAATAAAAATGGTACAAATAGCTAGTATTAATTGGTTAGTTCAGGATACTCTCACCCCCTATGGGTTTTGTAGCCTAAGTTACTGCTAGCATTGATTGGACAGTTCAAGATACTCCCACTCACCATGGGTTTTGTAGCTTCAATTAGCACCAGCATTGATTGGACAGTTCAAGATACTCCCACTCACCATGGGTTTTGAAGCCTCATTTGTCCCATCACTATAAATAAAGTGAGGAGAGTGGGCATGGTTGGTGAGTAGAGATGGTGACTCAGTGCCTAATCTTACAGCCTTACACCTCCATGCATGGTTGGGGGTTCAAATCTGCCTCTTCCCAAAAGCTTGCATGAGGATTCTAAAGATGCCACTAGGCTAACTGGCATCTGTAAAGCACCCATAGTAAACGGTTGTGCATGTACCATCTAGGGTAACTGCCCATAGCATCACACCACCCAGCCCTGTGTCCCTTAATTGGAATAGGCTCAAGATGGCCCCAACCAGGATAAGCAACTACAAGACAAATGTAATTGTCAGTTGTCACACTTTATATACCTCAGTAACAGCACATCATGAGTCATTTAAGCATTAATTAAAATGTTAAGTCTTTTGTAAACGTATATCTTTGCTTTGCTGTACAACTGGAATCTCCCAAAAGCACAACGGACAACCATGCACGCCCCCTGGAAAAAATATTACTTGGTGATTGATATGTTGGCTGGCATAGCAATACAAATTTTGCAGAAAAATATAGCAAACCCCTAATTTTTGCAGTAGTTTATATCAAGGTACTGTATATGGGAAAACAAAGAAGGTGCACAATATCTTGTTTGAGGAGTTCTAAATCTATGCTCACCTTTCACTTTTTTCGCTTCAAATTCTAGGACCAAAATAGGGGCTCACCTGTCCAGAAGGTGCACTCAGTTTAAGAATGATGACATCTGTGACAAACAAGTGTGGTTTGCCTTTACAAGCCAGAATTTCTAGCATTCCTAAATATTACATTACATAGATATTATTCAAAATAGAATATTGCACGCATAATCTTAAACCAACTCTAACCCAAGAGGGATACCGAGTTTGTAGAAGTAAGGTGGACAAATAAGTGTGCGAAACATTTAAAAAGATACCAGAAATTGAAATTCCACCGCATTAACCTGCAAAAACTGCCTTGTGTTCACGGCTATAAATAACTGTATGAATCAGAGGGGAGGTCAGCATAGACTGAAGGACATTTCTCCCTTGCTGTGAAAGACCTTTCACCGCAAAAGTATATAAAAGGTGAGGTTGAGTGGAGAGTTGAAAACTAGTTTAACACGTTCCAGTTCCTCTTAAGGAACGCCCACCATACTCAGAAACACATTTAATGCTTTAGTAAAAATCAAAATTATGACAGCTCCTGTAAACAAATTACGTATTGATACTTAGCTTTTATTTCTAGTGTTTTCTAAAGGTACGTATCCTGTAAAAATCCATTATTTAGGGTACACACAAAAGCAGTCTAGCAATAAATTTTTGTGAAGGGTTATGTGATACAAGATTAAAAATACTGCCTCAACACACTAGTAAGCACTGCTGAAAACTCCTCGCTGTAAGAAAAATCTGCTAAGCAATTTCATCCTTGATCACTCTTTCTCACGTTGTTGTATGTTGTACTTTATTAACGCCATGCATGTTTAACTTTGGCTTGAAACATATCGTGGATGAAACACATACCTTTGGGCACTATGAGTATGGGTTAGTGTTCAAGACAAAAGAGTTTACCAGCACATCTGCCCACTACTACCAACATCTATATTTACAATACAACATAGGGCTTCTCTAAGCTACCCCCCACACACGTTCATGGTAAACATTTAACTCATTCTCCACGCTGACACATGGTACACTACAACATCTACACAGTGCACAAAAATACAACTCAGCACAGTACATGCTATTTACAACGTACTTTTGCAATTATTTACAGACTATCGACACTCGGCACTGTGGCGTGGTACCCTGTGGTATGTTGGGTGCCCCTAGCTTTGGTACAGTGTTACATTATTAAAAAAAGTATTGCAGTTTGATAATAGACTTCTGACAGAGAACACATACTGGTGTTTGTGTCTGCTTCAAAACGAAACGTGTTGAATATTAGTTCAAACTGGGACTAGCTAGTACTCATGATAATTAGACAATAACTATTGTCACCTTTTTGTAAGATGACTGATAAATGGTCTTACGGTGTTGAGCTGTTGTTTATTCTAAAATCAGAATACAATGAATACTTTGGGGGAATTTGGAAAATATGATGGTTTATTAGGTCTTCATTTAGCTAACTGTGCTTCTTTCACCAGAAGGAGGTATATTAGCCGTGGAAATTCACTAAGAATTCAGCCTGGCATGGTGATTGTGGTAACATATAACAAACAACTCAGCCGGGATGAGGTGTGGTTCTAGGGGTTGGCCAGAGCCCACCCATCGATAGT
>JAACJT020000031.1:10549577-10571996 GCA_009936485.2 Gymnarchus niloticus | reverse complement strand
AAATGCAAAACTAGTGAAAAAACAGTCAGAAAAGATGAGGAGGGGAAAATGTCAGTGGCCTCCACTTGTAAAACCATCCCTGTTTTAGGGGTCATCTCATTGTTGCCCCTCTAGTGCACCTGTTGTTAATTTTACTAACACCAAAGCAGCTGAAACTGATTAACAACCCCCGCTGCTACTTAACTGACCAGATCAATATCCCAAAAGTTTAATTGACTTGATGCTATACTCTGATTAAAAAGTGTTCCTTTAATTTTTTTGAGCAGTGTATATACATTGTTTTGCCTGTCATAGCTGCACATGATGTAAACATAAATAATTAAGAGCTCTCACAAATTTTTGCTTATTTTTGATCTCGGCATTTTTTAAAGAAGAAATTAAGTATCATCTCAATCCCCAGTTGTTAGACCAGAAGTTCCTATTGCCTCATCATGTTAAAGTGTCAACTCAACTCCAGGGGGTCAATGCATTCATATATTTATTTCCATTTTAAAACATAGAATCAGTTGTATCAATTCAATGATATTTTAAAGCAGGTTGACATGGTAGCTCAGCAACCGGCAAATGAATACCTCATAAAGGGTTTAATTCAGTGAAGGGACAAAACCCGTGGTGAGCAGGAGTATCCTGAACTAACCAATCAATGTTGGGGTTCAATGAGACTTCAAAACCTGCGGTGGGTGGGAGTATTCTGAACTATCAATCAATGCCAGCATTGATTAGCAGTTTGAGATTCTCCTACCCACTGCAAGTTTTGAAGCCTCATTTATGCCATTAGTAGTCCTTAAATCTCCTGTGGTATAATCATATCATGGAATATGCTGAAGCTGTGCTCACTAACCCAGCCACTGGTTTGCACAAGCCAGTGTATATGTGTATACAAGCCCAGATAAATGGGGAGGGTTATGTCAGGAAGGGCATCCGGGGTAAATTTTTTTGCCAAATCTAATATGCAGACAACGATACAGCTTTCCATAATCGGATTTGTCAAGGCCCGGGTTAACAATGACCGCCACCAGTACTGTTAGCTTGTTCCTCTGCTTGGTAACAGCTGCTAGAACTGATGACTGGAAGCCTGGCTAATAGTAGATGTTTTTGTTCAGCCTTCAGCCACGTATGTGTGTGGAGTTTCCAAACTTCCTTCATGTTTATGTGAGTTTCCTTCAATTTACCCATTTCATCCCACAGTCCATAAACATGCAATTAGTGGAACTGGCATCTGCGATTGTGTGCCCTGATTTGGCTTGACATCACCCAGTCTTGTACCCTGGGCTTCCTGGGGTACGCAGACATCAGACACTGAAATGATAGCCGAGTGCATGTTACTCTTTAAAATTAAAAATTTGTTTTATTCTGATGGTACTATTAAATCATCCTTATACATCTATAGTTATCTGACTGTGTAAGACAAAAATGCATGAGATATTAATCTGTGTAACAAAAGCAAAAAAAAAAAAAACACAGGTCATTGAAAGTGCAGTATGCACTACATTGCATGAAGTGCAGAATGTTCTGTACTTGGTTTTAGACAAATACACACATGCATCTTTTGAAGAAGGAGACCAGCGCCTCTGTGCTGTGACTCCAAATGTCCTTTGACTTGTAATGGAAAATATTTGCAGTCCTGCCAGCTGAATTATATGTGAAATCTTAGGATGCATCCTCCAGTTGAACTGTCACTCCTGTGATCGGGGACAAATTGTGCCTGCTGCTTACAGAAAGCAGAGCGCATGTCCATACCAGGGGGGTGGGTGTAGCCGGTACAGGAGAATGTGCTTCTGTTTGTAAGGGGGGTGGGGTCATTGGAGGATGAGCTATATAGTTGTAACCACTGGATCCTGGCCTAACCCTTCGTTCCATTCCACTGGTCTCAGCCCATCCGAGCCGAAGGGGTCATCTGAGGGTGGATCCAGCTAAAGACAACATTCCGGCAAACCCAAGGACCAAAAGGGTACAGAGGAGGAGAGTGGATGGTGGTAAGTACTCAAAAAAGAAAAGGACACCTGCGCTGAAATGAATCTGATGACAATCCGCTTACAAATACTAACAGCTAGCATTCTGGGTCATTCATTGGGCACCACCTTCCGCCTGGGTGCCAGAGAATTTCCTTGCAGGCATTGTAACTACACCCCAAAGGATCTCCTGCTGTCTAGTGGCTCAGAGCTAATCACTGGACACTGTGAGACCACTAGCTTGGTACCACCTCTGTGTTCCTGTTTTCCCGTCTGTTTACAGATGCTCCACTGTCCTCAACGGGCCTAATTTCTTTCCATAGCAGCAACTGGCTTTAGAATTTAATCTTCCACCTTGATTTAAGAGCCTCTGGGTTTGAGTTTCAAGTCCCTAAATGACAGTTTTAATCAGAGTTCTCTGAGTTCTGTTGCATCCTATTTTTGTGCCAAGTAACATTTCCTTTCCTTTGCCAGACTTAATGAGCCGCTGCTTTAAGCAAAAGCTTGTGAGGGTATCTGGGATGGACAGGGAAAGTTTTTCTTTTGGCGGACAAACATAACAGACCAAATCAAAATTCCTCCTTCTCCACTTCTCACGGCAGCATCCCCTCCCACTCCCTCGACCACACTTCTGGATAGCTTATTGGAATTCATCTTGTTGATTTTGGTGTGGTTTGGAGAGGCTGTCAGAAAAAAGAAAGGAGGCCGGGGAGAGCCACTCCAGGCTAATCTGCCATTCCCCTTCACTTGGCTGCAAATGTTTGATTTGAGCCAGTCTGTCAGCATACTTGTTTGTAATCCACTTTTTGACGCCATGTTGATCTATATTTAATTGGAGCAGAAGCATGCAAGTCTTTCGAGCCAGATGCTTCACCTTTATCTATTTGTCTAATTTATTTTTTAAGCTACCGCATTAGTTTTTCAAAGTCTTTTCTTTTTTTGACTTCCACGCTTTTCTAATACATGGTTAAGATCTTGAGAATTCCGTTGTACAGTATAATGAAAGACATTAACAAACTCCCAGAGGGGAAACACATTCCACACATTATACAACTAAGAGGAAAAAACATCAATACCAATAACATCAATACTATAACTGAGGTGAGAGGCAGCTGGTTTGGTTGACCACTCCTAGAAGGCAGCCTTTGTTCTGGGTGCAAGTGTTACATAAAGATACACATTGACAAATGCCTGTTGGCATGGCTTCACTCTGAGGAAGCAGCAGGTTCTGATTCTCTGATGTGGAGAGCACTGATCCGAGCAGATTGTCACTCCAGGGAGACTGAGAGACAGACAGAGGGGAGAAAGAAAGGGGAACAATAGTGACAGGGATGGACAGACAGAGAGAGACAGAGTGAGAGACAGACAGAAGGGAGAAAGAAGGAGGGACAGCCAGGAGAGGGCCAGACTGACAGGCAGAGACACTCCATTCTTCCTTCACTCATGAACAAGACCCCAAGATACTTAAACTCCTCCGCTTAAGGCAGGAAGTATTCCTGAACCAGGAAAGGGAAATCTACCCTATTCACGCTGGGAACAATGGCTTCGGAGGTGATTTGGAGGTGATGATCCTCATCCCAAGTTTTTGCTTCCACAATAGCCAAAGCTGCCTGACCTGGTAGCTCCTGCGAGCTAACCAAGCTCGGTAGGACTCTTTGTTCAGCTTCATGGCTCCCTTAACTGCAGGTGTCCACCACTGGTTTCAGGGGTTGCCACAGCAACAGGCACCAACTAACTTACGCCCGCAGCTCTGCACAGCCATTTCAGCTGTGGAGGCACTGAATATGGCCCATTCGGTCCTATTGTCCCCAACTTCCCTCGGAACATAACTGAAGTTCTGCTGGAGGTGCAAGTTGAAGATCTCCCGGACAGGGGCCTTGGCCAAACATTCCCAGTGTGCCCTCATGATACTTTGTGGTGCACCAGGCCTGTCCAGTATCCTCCCTC
Organism: Gymnarchus niloticus; assembly: GCA_009936485.2. Classification (NCBI taxonomy): domain Eukaryota; kingdom Metazoa; phylum Chordata; class Actinopteri; order Osteoglossiformes; family Gymnarchidae; genus Gymnarchus; species Gymnarchus niloticus. The sequence goes on along the minus strand of JAACJT020000031.1, from coordinate 10,568,097 downwards.
ACCATCTGATCCAACTCACCATCCTAGTGTCCAAAACATGCAGCCGCAGATCTGATGACAACAAAATTGATCATCGACCTACAGCCTAGGGTGTTCTTGTGCCAGTAGCACTTATGGACAAACTGTGACTGGTACAGAAGTCTAATAACAGAACAACTCTAGGATTCATATCAGGCAGACAGTTCCTCCCAATCACTCCTTTCTAGGACTCACTGTTGTTATTCACATGTGCGTTTAAGTTCCCCGGTAGAACATTGGAATCCCTATAGGGTGTGGCTTCCAGCACTGCACCCATGGTTTCCAAGAACATTGGATACTCTAAGCTGATGTTCAGTACATAAGCACAGACAACAATCAGAGCTCGCTCTCCAACTTGAAGTTGCAGGGAAGCAACCCTCACATTCAGCGGGGTAAAATCCAACATACAGGCACCAAACCCATACTTGCTTGACACCTCTCACCCGGGGCAAATCCAGAGTGGAACAGAGTCCAGCACCTCTAGAACCTGTGCTGTGCATTGAGGTGAGCCTAAGTATGTCTAGTCGGTATCTCTCTACCTCCCACACAAGCTCAGGCTCCTTTCCAACCAGAGGGGTAACATTCCACATCCATAAGCAAGTTTTGGTAACTGTGGATCGGACTGCCAAGGCCCCTACCTTTGACTGCCACCCAATCCACAAAGTACTCCACCCTTATGGCTCCTCCTGCAGATGGTGGGCCCACAGGAGGGCAGTCCCATGTGGCCCTTTTTGGATGTACCCGGCCGGGACCTGTGGGTAAAAGCTCAACTACCAGGTTCTCGCTGACAAGCCCTTTGACCAGGTCTGGCTCTAGAGAGAGGCTTCAATATCCTGTTTTTGGGTGAATGTTAACGAGTCCTTGATTTATCCTTGCATAATTGTCATTAGAATGGCACTTAGTCTGGTCCCTCACCTAGGACCAATTTGCCTTGAAACACCCATTGTTTGGTTAGGGTCAATTTCACAGAGCACTTTTACTTGGATGTTGTGGTAATGCATATTTATGAAACTTCCTTCTCTCATAGTGCAATGAAGTATTGACTTTTTGTGGAGAGATTTACACAAATTTACTGTTGGTTCTACATTCTACCAATAATATAGGCTAACATAGTGTTTGGTCATTCTCATGAAATGGAAAACACACAAAATTTCGAAGTGCTATCTGTTTTTTGGTTTATCTGTCTTCTATGTGCTTTAAGAATTAATGCTATAAGACCACACACATTATAACTTTACTGGCTTTAAGGGTACATAAAATCACATTATTGTTCATGTCTTTATTACTAAATTACAAAACTACAGCCAAAATTCACAGTCTTTTGCAAAACACGGCCACCCTTTTATATGGATAAAATTGTTGAAAATGATTTCATTGCATGGAGGAAAACTATGCAAGAATGCCACAGATGTGGTTATGCAGGACCCTGTATAATTCATAGCATAACCTGGTGTTTTTCAGATGTGCCACGCTCTCCTCAGTGTTTTCGGGTAAGCTTCAGCTCATCGTAGCTGGAAACATCCTCTGCTGTGTCCGGGGGAGTCATTTCAGTAATTATTTAAAGATCCAGGATGGCTTTGGCTCCAAGTGCGTTGACTTCCCTTCAATAGGGCTGAAACATGGCTGTTTAACCAGGGGACTGGAGAGATTGAGTCCAGAACAGATGGGCTGGGCCAACCCAAACTAATTAGCAGTTCTCTTTGTCAGAATGTTGTGTTTGATGACATTTGAGTTCTTATCAGCCTGCTTTATCACAATATATGACTTGTCAATTTAGGCTCATCTGAACATTTTTTATGCATCTCTAAAGTAGCAGCCTAAAGCAGTGCTGCCTTAGGGTGAGCTCCCAGCGTGCACTGGGGTTTGTACATACGTAGTTGTATTATTATAGTTTACTTTTGTGTTATTATTGCCGTAATTGTACTGTAGGGATGCAGTGTGTGTTTGTAATTAGTAGTGAAGTAACCCGTGTTGTATTGTAAATCCTTTTGTGTGTATGTAATGTCTCCACCGTGGTCAATCGGTGCAATGTGTGTCTCTCCCTTTGCCTGGTGTTTGCGTTGTTCGAGGAGTTGGTGTAGTTGTATGTGGTTGCTTTAAATTGCTGGCTGGCTTCATTAAAAACACCTTGTTTAAAACCAAGATGTCTCTGATCACCACGTCACATGAGAGTCGTTACTTTGATGTCAGACATGGGATGTACCACGGACGCCCCAATTCTCATAAGCTCAGAGACACCAATCCCATGATAGAAAAGATGTATGCCGCTGTGGAGAAGCTTATTCAGTGGACGTCCATGAAGAACTTGCTTGCTGCCATCAAATTTCAGTGTGAGGGAGGCAGAGCTTCTGCAGTGGGAAGACCAACAGCCAGACTGGAGGTTTGTTAGCTTTTTCTGCACCACAGACACCACCGCTGTTAGGAGCCAAAATTGTGCACCTTCTGAGGTACAGCAGCGACATGTCATGTGCCATGGGACATGTGTGAGGTACAGATAGACATGGCAGCATGCTACCCGGGGTGGTCATCGAAGCTAACAATGGTGCAGTTGCACCTCAGGAAGGGGAGGGCACTGCTGGCTCTCCTGGATGTGGAGCCAGAAGCATACAGCTAGCGTTCAGTGCTATAGGTTGCATTAAACCAACGCTTTGGACAGCAGCAACCTGCTGCTGAAGGAGGTGAGAAGTTTGTGAGGTCACGAATGGTGCCACCTCCACCAGAGCACCCCACAAAATGGACTCTGCCATTGCTGTGGTGAGTGCAGGCATTTTGCATGGGAAAGCCCTGCACTGACTCGCCACCACAGCAGGGCTCCACAGGCAAGAGACACCATCGCTTGCAACCAGGTGCTCCCACGTCTGATTCCTGGGGTGGCCCAACTAAGGGAAGCTAAAGGACTGTGTGTGTATGTTGTGAGAGCAACACTCCGCCTCATTGTGGAGACTGTGGCCCTCCAGCGGAGCGGTCACCACAGACAGAACAGATGAGTGCAGCTGCAGAGGACCAAATATGGACTCACAGCCCATTGAGAGGACTGCACCCAGGGATAGCTGGATTTGGTGATCACATGTGTGGCCATTGGTGGCAATGCCTGCACGTTGCGGAAGGATCCAGATCATCAATTAGGGACACCAGTAAAGAGCTGGGGCGGAACTAGCTGGGGGCAGTGGCAGGTATGTGACAGGAAGCTGGTCAATGCCCCCGGTACTGTGACATTTGGAGGTCCTGAGGACTTGCCCTGACGGCTGCATGCCTGTGGGACTTTGTCCATGAATTTAGGGTCATTGGGAAGACTGGGTCACCCACTGCCCCTAAGGTGGGGGCAACGTGGTGGTCCGGACTGGCACTGCCTTAGGCTGAGCTCCTACCGTGCACTGATGGTTTGTACATACAGTAGTTACTGTATGCACTACCATTCAAAAGTTTGGGGTCACTTAGGAATTTCCTTCTTTTCCATGACAAGATATTTGAAATGAGTTTGAATAGGAAATATAGCAAAATGAATAGTCATTGACAAAGTTAGAAATAATGATGTTTAATTGAAATACAGTATGTCCTTCAAATTGCTTTCGTCAAAGAATCCTCCATTTGCAGCAATTATTCCATTGCAGACCATGCAAACATAATTACAAAAGGATTTTATAATGATCAATTAACCTTTTAAAATGATAAACTTGCATTAGCAAAGACAACATTCCATTGGAACACAGAACTAATTGTTGCTGATAATGGGCCTCTGTACACTTATATATGTAGATACTCCATTAAAAAACAGCCGTTTCCAGATATGATAGTTATTTACAACATTAACAACGTCTACACTGTATTTCTGATCAATTTTATGTTATTTTAATGGACAAAAAAACTTTTCTTTCAAAAACAAGGACATTTTTAAATGGCAGTGTATTGCATGTATTTTTGTGTTTTTATTTTTGTAATTGTACTACAAAGTTGCAGTGTGTATTTGTAATTAGTAGTGGAGTAACCCGTGTCATATTGTAAACCCTTTTGTGTGTATGTATAGTCTCCACCGTGTGTCTCTCCCCTTCTCCTGTGTTTGCGTTGTTTGGGAAGTTAGCATAGTTGTGTGTGGCTGCTTTAAATTGCCGGTTGGCTTAATTAAAAGCCCCTTGTTTTAAACCACGATGTCTCTGACTGCTATATCACATGGGAATCTCTACAGTATGAATAATATATTGTAGGAAATAGATGGTGTCTACATGGACAATAATATGAAAAAAGACAACTCTTTTTCCCTCTGTCCTAATAATGCCTTGGTTACAAATGCCAATGAAGACAGCAATACACGCTGATATGATTAATCTTGCTTTGGTATTTGTAATTACCTTTTGAATGGGCAGAAATGGCTGCCATTTTTCTGTGTACGAGCCCTATGAACCACTAATAGAGTCTTGTGAACCCTGGATTTTAGACCAACAGGTGGCATGATGGCTAAGTACATGACCTTGTAACCAGATTGTCATCAGTCCCAATCCCTTAAGGTCCCCTGCACCATTCCTCTCGAGTAAGCCATTTAATTAATCTGAATTTCTTCAAAAAATATCAAACTGTAGAAATGGAGTACGAATTGTGCATTTCCTTTGGGTGAAAGTGTCACTTAATTACCAAACACAGTTAGTTAAGTCAAATTAATTTATATACGTGTAGCACATTTAAGACAACAGAAGTTGAGCAAAGTGAAGACTAAAAATACATAAATGAGACAAAATCACAAACAAAAATCAGAGACATAAAAATGAAAATATACTAAATTGTGTTCAAGACTCATGTTTGTTAAAAGCCAGGAGAAGAAATAAGCTTTCAGCCTGGATGTAAAAGTTGCTAACTTTGGTGTAGATCTGCTAAGAGGAGGAAGATTGTTTGAAAGCCAAGGGGCAGTGATTGTAAAGGCGCGATCACTTCTAAGCTTCAGTCTAGACCTCAGCACAATTAAAAGCAAAGGATCAAAGGACCTCAGTGACTGAGAGGGAATGTGAGGATGTAAAAGATCAGCCAGGTAAGAGGGCACCAAGCTATTCAGGCACTTAAAAACAAATAAGAGCACCTTAAAATCAACCCTATAACGGAGTGTGAACCAGTGAAGGGAAACTAAAATAGGCGAGATATGGTCAAATTTACACATGCCTTTCAGGTGTCTAGCTGCAGTTTTTTACAATTATGGTATTTTATGAAAATAATGGACATGTCAGTGGATTTTGCGTGCCACTAATTCAGGCCTGGACTGTGATGGAATGTGGCATTGACTAAAAGCTCTCTCTGTTAGTGGGAGGAGCGTATGCCTTCCACCTCACCTCTGTGACCCATTGTTCTGCAGTGTTCCAGACTCCCTGTTACTTGCTTCAGATCAAAGCCCCACTCTGAACCAAACGCTGAATATGCCAGTCGCCCCTTCGACTGAGGGCCTTTTTGCTCATGCTGCCGGTGCCAAAAATACCCATGGATTATTATTCCGTTGTGTAAAAAGGATCAGGCTCACATTAGGCTGCCTTTTATTTCTGAGCTTCTCCTTCCCTTGGCTCACAGAAGGTTGTCTTGATCACCTTATTGCTAAAACAGTGCAAATGCAAGGGTGCTTTAATGCTCATTAATAGAATTGATTAATAGATTGCTTGTTACAGTGATATGAGTCGCTATATACTGACATATTTTATATGTCCATGAAAGGAAAAGTGGATCACCTAAATAAAAGTGAACATTATCGTTATAAAAACATGCACCTCCAGACGTCTAGAGGCCTCCAATGGAAGTATCTCATTGTGTTCGTGTTCTGTCAACTTATTCGTCAGTCTTTCAGATTCACTGACTTGGAAATTACAGGTTGTACATTTATATCATCGAGATGACAATATGTTCTTCCATGTCTATGATTTGCACTGTGTGTGTGAGCGTGTGCATTTGCGTGTGTCTGTTTGTGTGTATTTGTATTCGTTTACACTACCCTTCTCAGCACGGCCTGCCAGGCACTGCTATAAACTTTAATTATATAGCGCTCTCCCTGTGGGGTTACTAAGATTAAAAACAAAATGAAATTAAATTGTGTTGCTGTATGAAATTAGCATTTGGCAGCTACAGAGCAAAATAGTGCGGCTATGGGCCACTGTGCAAGTGGTCAGGATACTTAGCTCCAGCTCTCCTGGTAGGTCCCAAAGATGACCATGAGCTGGACCATGGCTGCTTAATGATGTACCAAGTGCTACGAGGTATTTTTACAATATCACATCCCAAGGTTGCTGGTCAGGCCATGCAACTCCTTTTGTGAGTGTTATACCATTTGGAGGAAAGCTTGTTTCCTTACATTCTCTTGCCAATGAAGGACTGACCTGTGTAGTTTGCTAAATAGGTATGAATTCCTATGAATATCATTTCATACTATGATACTACAGACTTTACCTCACACTGAGATTTGATTTCTTGGACGAGGTGTTTTGAGGACAAGGACTCGCAAGGAAATGGGTGGGCTGCTACTGTGGAACTTAGACATCACAAACAACAGGTGTCTACAAGTGTCAAGGACAGGCTCACCTGACTCTTATATTCACAATCCTGCTGACTGAAGTACCAAACATCCAAAGCTGAATCTGTTTTCTCTTCCTGGCTATCTTCTCAAATCATGAGAGTAGGGGGAGATAAGGCGGTCGATGGGGGGAATCAAAAGGGGCTCGTTATCATCATCATTGTCTGGTTCCTCCCAAGGTTTCTTCCTTCTGAGGGAGTTTTTCCTTGCCACTGTCACCTTTGGCTTACTCTCTGGGGACTGAGGGCCCGGGACTATGTAAAGCGCTTTGTGACAGTGCTTCTTGTTAAAAGCGCTATATAAATAAAATTAAAAATTGAATTATCATGATCACTATTTCCTGAAGCTGAGAGGGCCAACAGCTGAGGAACATCTGGGTTGAACTGAGCTGCCAGACTTGGTTTTTGCCTCCCCCCCCCTCTTTTTTTCTCTCATCTCTTCTGTTCCTATATGTTGGAAAGTTCAGCCCCTCGGATCACAGAAGTAGAATCATCCCTCCACCCTACATCCCATAGCAGACTACAGAACTCTCTTTGGTCCGCATTTGCTTTGCTACATGTTTGTCTTGGGTTTTAATTTTTTTTGCTCATGTTTGTGTAACAAAAGGAAGTAGGTTGTAGGAGAAAATAACATTTTTGAAGGACTTTTCACAGACAAATGTTCTGTGCAGAAGATTTCAATTGCAAGCTTCAAATTCTGGTAATTTTCTCTTGGATTGGGAATGTGAATGTCATATGAAATCCTTTATATCTCCACAGAGTCGCAAGGCTCCCTGGATACTGACATTTGGAGAAGAATGGAATGATTTGTTTCATTCTTCCATTTGGTTGATGGTGATGTGGCTCTGTGTGTTAAGTATAGAAGTATTGGGCCACCCTGTGCACCGACTCTCAATCTAGAGAGTAATATGGGAAAATTTTCCCCATGGGGAGGAATAAAGTAATGATTCCCTATGAGCATACCTATCCAAGGAGCCAGGGGGTCTTAGCAAGAGGTCTCAAATGATTCAATTTCCTTCCACAACACTTCTCAAGGGCCCCTTTAATCGGAACAAGATTAGAATCCTAGATATGACATTTAATCTGTCAGCTCTTAGCCCCCCCCCCACCTAACACACACTGCAAAAGGCTGAACATCACGTCATTCAATAACAGTGAGCAGGAATGGGTACTGGTGCTGGTATAATGGTACTGTCCACAGTATTTTACTGTGGTCTACTGCCTTTATTGTACTCACCAGGGCACAAATGCACATTAACAAATGCGGGGTATGCTCATGTGTCAGACTATAGGACATCTATGTGGGGGTAGTCATAAAGGTCATGGTAATGAGCCTATCCATTTAGCTCACCTGTGCCTAAATATCAAAGGGTATATAAGCTTGAGGTCTGTTTTCCTATCCCATGCTCCCCCACACAGCAGAAGAGAAACCTAGACCCTGATATTTGATCCCAAACCCCACTGAATCCACACAGCTAGATAGCCATTTCCTTTAACGTGTTTATTTTCCAGCCTTCTTTTGTTTTCCATTGTGCCAACAATTTTGTTCGTACCATTCACGGTTCTGTGCCCAAATCCTTTCTCTGATCCTTCCGTACATCCCCACATTATGTGGTCCTGTTTGTTGGTAACATTAGCTTGATCTAGCAGACATACACTTGTATCTACGGTCAGTCTCTCAAACTTATCATATTCATTCATCTTCCGGAACCCTTAATTCAGTATAGGCTTGTCAGGAACCTGGAGAACATCCCAAAGCTGAACAAGATATCAGACCTGTTATATAAGTTGGGTATATTTTATACTGAGTAAACATACACATATTCTAGCTATTTTTTGGCCAGGAAATTTGTCACTGTCTGACACAATGACTGGTGGGACTCATCCCCTCCAGCACCTATTGTTTCTTTTAGATATGTTCAAACCCTTGGAGCTTAGTCACGGAAACCTCCTAGTGAAGAAAAAAAAAAAACATGGACCAGTCATTGTTATATAGCACTATTTATTCAAACACAGAGTGCTTCTCATTCATACTTTCGAGAACTGTGTGATTGCTGCCTCCGTTATCGCAACTGCTCATCGGCTGGGCGTTCGTTCACCACACGAGTCAATCGTTTCCCCCCGCTGACTCCTTTCACAAACCAATCCACGAGAGGCACTAGGCTGCAAGCTCTACTCCTGCAATTTCAAACGTATTTCAGAGGGCCAAACATAGTAGCTTTGGGGTATGACTAGTCAGCATGTGATGAGCAGGATTTAGTGTGTAGTGGTGACTGGGTTTTTCCCACCAGCTAAGGGCATGGTAATTGAAGAGCAGAGCATCTCGCAAAAGAACCAGGCCAATCCTTTCTATCTGGGTGACGGTAGCTATTTACTCCATTACTTTATAGGAATGTTTAGAACTATAAAAACTTATCGAAGCCAGTACTGAGTAATTGCTAGTCATTCCATGATGATGAAAGGAAAAGAACAATGTTATTTTTTTCCTCTTCTGCTTTGTCAAGATGTGGAATACTGTGCTTGTAAGTTTGTCTGCCGATTGGAGGTACACACGTTCCTGGACGCTGATGACATGAAGGGTCAACGTGGCCAAATTGACAGTGGACTCTTGCATTTCAGTGCTTTCAACTTGCATTCCACTGTTAATACTTTGTGCATGTTCCTGCAATTCTTCATCCTATGTTATTTTATGTTTCATGGTGTTAAATTGTCCCTGTGTGACAAACATTGTAGGAACTCCTTTAGGTTCAGTTTCTCTTCACAGACAAACTGTAGATCTCTTTACCACTTACCTTCGGTGAGGGTTTTATTTGTAGTCTTGACTGTAATTTGCTTTGGATAAAAGAATCAGATGGAAAACTCAACATATGTGTAGAAGTAAGGTGACTTCATGATTCATATCCACTGATCAAGATTTTGGTGTGTTGCTGCATTGTAACTTCAGATGAGTTTGAGCAAGGCCCTCATATGGATTGATGCATGCATGGGGACAGGAGCACAATGGATAAAAAGCTCCCATTAGCCTGGTCTGCCCTTCAGCTGATTTCCCAGCTAATCATGCTTCTCTCACTAGACCTCTAGTGGTAGGAAGGATGATCTGCGCTCAATTCCTTACCACAAATGTAGTCTGCCCGCCTCATTCATCATAGTATCTCTCTTTTAAGGGCCAGTTCCCCATCTCTCATACCGCAGGGTCAAGCACCCCTGACCTCTGTGGATCCTTTCTTGACAGCCATCTCTCGTAAATTTCTGTGTAGGTCTCCTTCTGCTCATACAAGTCATTCCAATGTTCATTGATCTGGTCTCCGCATTGAAAGGTGAGCGGTGAGGGATAAAATGTGTGGGATTTTGAGTCAACGGGCTGGAAACTGTTATGTGGAAAAGGTGAGAGTACACTGCTAATAAATTACATGCACTTGGTATCGTTTTTGTTGTTTTATTTTCTAGCATTGTATGAGATGGCATTCATATGATACAAAGCAGATGTTGAACCAAATCATTCTAACCAGGTAAATTTTATGGCATTTCCTGAATTTCAGGCACAGACTCAAAAAAGTATGAAAATTATTTCATAAATCAGTAATTTCTATCATTGTCCAATGGTTTGCATTACCATTTTGTATTTCTCTAAAGTTGTGACCATTTTTTGTTCCAATGGGTTTTTGCCATCTCTGTCAGGCCTTTTCCTAAATTTCATTCAGAATGAGAATCGTGCCTGTTGATTTGCTCAATAATTCTGTTCACAATAACGGCACGTTGTACAGACAGGGACCAGCTATGTGTTATTCTAGAATGACGGTATCTTCATTGATAAAACGGATAAGGGTATTAATTAGATCTCATATAGTCCCGAAATGTAGTATGCTTAACTCATTTGAAAGCGAACACACGTTTTCCATTAAATCTCTGTCTGCAGCCAGGGGATCAGGCAGTGGCCGAGCCCACAAGCATCCAGCGATCCTCTAAGCACACAGTGCACAGAGCTCAGACTTCCCTGCAGTTAGGCTTGCCTGAGCGACAATCAGTTTCACAGTGATCTGCCAATCATTGCCTGTACTGTAGAGAGCACCATTTGATTACCTCTTTGTAACTGTGGCCTAACATCTTTTAAAATGCTTTTTTGTATGTGTGTACCCCTTGAACCATAATAAAATATGATTAAAGACGTCAGTCACTAAACACAGCGTTGTCAATGATTGGGGCACAAGGCAGTGTAGTGTTAAAGAACACATAACGTGTTTTGTTATTATGTCCTGCCATCCCGTCCAAAGTGTCTTGTTGCCCTGTACTTCCTGGGATACACTCCAGGTTTACCATGACCATGTACTGGATTAGCAATTGAAAGTGGTTCAATGGATGCATGTATGCATGGATATATTCATGTGACGTACAATAAGTAGTCAAACCATAGTATAATTTATTCAGTACTGATTACTGGGTAGGATCCATCCATTTTCCACTCCTTATCCAGGACATCAGCAGCAGTATAAGCAGAAATGCCTAAACGTCCCTTTCCCCAACCACCTCCTCGAGCTCCTCCAGGGGGATACTCAGAAGGTATTCTCAGGCCAGTCAAGAAACAATCTATAATCCTAGACAGATGCCCAAGCCACCTTAGCTGGCTCCTATTGATGCGGTGGAGCAGTGGCTCTACTTTAAGGCTAAACGCAGACACCCTATGAAGGACACTCATTTCTGCCATTTGTATTCATGATCTCATTCTTTTAGTCACTACCAAAAGTTTGTGACCATAGGTGAGAGTAGGAACGTAGACTGACCGGTAACTTTGGAGCTTCACCTTTTGGCTCAGATCTCTCTTCACCACAACAGACCAGTTCAGGGTCCACATAATTGCTGACGCTGCATCGATCTGCCTGTCAATCTCCCGCTGCATTCTTTCCCCACTCGTTAGCAAGACTTAGATATACTTAAATTCCCCCACTTAAGGTAACAACTCACCCCTATTCTGGAGTGGGCTATCTGCCCTTTTCCAGTTAAAACGCATAGCCTCAGACTTGGGGATGCTGATCCTCATCCTGGCTGCTTCACACTTGCTGCTAACTGCCCCAAGTGCAAGCTGGGGGTCACAGCTCAATGATGCCAACAGGACCACATCATCAACAAAGAGCAAAAAGCTTAAAGATGTGAGCCTGATACTACCAAACTGGACACATCCTCCACTTCTTGGCTACTTCTATAAATTCTGTCCATAAAAATTGTGAACAGAATCACTGACCAAGAACAACCCTTACAGAGTCCAACACCCATTGAAAACAAGTCCGAGTTACTGCCAACAAAGTGAACCAAACTCTTGTTCCAGTTATACAGGGACTAAATAACCCACAGCAGTGGGTTTGGTATCCTATAATCCCAAAATACCCCTGACTGGACACCCCGAGGGTCATGGTCATATGCCTTTTCCAAGTGTGCACTCCAGAAGCCTTGTGAGGGTGAAGAGCTGATCCAGTGTTCCACAACCACGGTGAAAACCACATTGTTCCTCCTGTATCCATGGTTTTACCAGCTGATGGACTCTCCTCTCCAGTACCCTGGTATAGGGTATGCGCAATGTTGAAGAGCCTAAAACACCCCACCAACATCCAGAGCCTACAGGAATACAGGGGAAATCTTATCCACTGCCAGAGCCTTGCCACAGAAGAGTTTTTTAACTACTTCAGTGACCTCAGGTATAGTGAGAGGTGAGTCCTCGCCCAAATACACAGAATCTGCTTCCTCCAAGGAAGGCATGTCAGTGGGATTCAGAAGATCCTTGAAGTGCTCCTTCCACCACCTGATAACATCCCCAGTTGAGGTCAACAACACTTCATCCGTGCTGTAAAGAGTATGGACAAAGCATTGATTCTCCTTCCTCAGTCATCTGACGGTTTGCCAGAATCTCTTTAAGGCTGACCAAAAGTCCTTTTCCACGCCTCACCATAGTCATACAATACTTGAGTTTTTCCTGCCGCAATTGGCAAAGCTGCATGCTGCTTGGCCTTCTAGTACCTGTCAACTGCCTCCAGAGTCGTACAAGCTAACCAAGCTAAATAGGACTCCTTCTTCGGCCTGATGGTTCCCTTAAACACTGGCGTCCACCACTAGGTTCAGAGGTTGCTGCCACAAACTCTGCACAGCTGCCTCAGCAATGAAGGCCCAGAACAATTTTTGATCGGTCTCAATCTCCCAAGCCTCCCTCAAAATGCAGCTGAAGTTCTGCCAGAGGTGTGAGTTGAAGATCTCTTGAACAGGAGCATTTGCCAAATTCTCCCAGTGTATCAGGCCTGTCCAGCATCATCCCACATCATCTGATCCAACTCACCACCAGACGTGATCAGTTGACGGCTCAACATTACTCTTCACTCGCATATCCAAGACATATCATCATAGATCTCATGATATGACTACAAAATCAATCGACTTACAGCCTAGGATGTTCTGATGCCAAGTGCACTTATGAACACCTTTATGTTTCCATATGCTGTTTGTTACATCGCACATAAGTCCAATAAGGGACCACCACTAAGGTTCAAATCAGGCAGGCCGCTCTTTCCAATCACACCCTTCCAGGTTTCACTGTCGTTACCCATGTGAGTGTTAAAGTTTTGCAGTAGAACAATGGAGTCACCAGAGGGAGCGCCATCCAGCACACCACCCAAGGTCTCCATAAACGTCAGATACTCTGAATTGATGTTCGGTGCCAAAGCACAAACAACAGTCATGACCTGGAGAGAGGCAACCCTGTTGTTCACCGGAATAATCGCTAACGTATAAGCACTGAACCACGGGACTATATGCAAACCCACACCTCTGTGATGCCTCTCATTTAGGCAAACTCCAGAGTAAAGTAGAGTCTAGTCCCTCTGCAGGAGATTGGTTTCAGAACACACGCTATGTCTGAATTCCAGGCCTGTTTCCAGGGCAGGACCCCAGTGTCACAATTCAGGGCAAGGTTTCTGGGTCCTTGATTTTCTCTTTCATAAGGGTTACTGGGTAGGATTTCAACTTAATAACAAATTAAAAAAAGGATTGCATGCATTTAATACAGAGCAAGGCTGAACATGTACTGTAAAGAGATTGATAACTTTACGTATGTACTCAGTCTACATGGTTATTATTTAATTTTAAATGTAGATGGAAAAAAACATTTAGTTCAGGCAAACTGGAAGACAGCTGTTTTTCAAATATTGCAATGTGAAAGAGAAAACCCATTTCAATAAAACAGGCCAAGAAACTGAACAGTAAATATGAGGTTTGGCAGAGTTGCATTAAAGAAAAATTAGGAGTAATAAATGTATTCAAACATGTGTTGGGATGTTTTACTTCTACCAAGGCATGCTTGCTGTAAGTAAACTGACTGATCTGTGCACAGCCATTTCTATGCGATGTTTATTTTGTAAGTCACACACTTGAACTTTACACTTTGATGCAAATATTTACTTCCTCATACAAATTCCAGAAAATTTAGACTATACTGTCATGAAATAAGCATGCTTCTTCTGTTTTGTCCAAAAGAAGCAGAAATTCAGAGCTTACGTGACTTGACCAAATACTGAGTCAAACATTTGAGATTGCGTGAATGTGGTAAATAAAGATTTTTTCAGACTCTTAAAGCAAGCCTACACTTCCCAGTGGGTATAAAATGTAGTCTTCATTAAAGGAGGTAGCCATACTGCACAGGCCTGCTTGTTTTTCCAGACCAAAAATAATCTGGGTAAATTTTGTTCTTTAATTAAACTTGTCTGAAAACGTAAACTTTTAAACATACATGAAACAGGTTTGCATGCCATCATGCTTCTGTCCCCAAATGCCACTACTGTAAAATTCATTACCAAATTAACGGATTAGTTTTATCTTGATGTTTTTAATCCTGTGCTACAGATAAGCTTTGGATCAGAAGGTTCTGTAGAGAGATTTGGTCACTCTAGTGTGGCCGGTCTCTCTCTGATCATGTGACCTCTAGGATACCTCAGCCTGATTTTCCTCTGGTCATGTAACTTCTGGGTCACCTCAGTCTGATTTCCCTCTGATTATGTGACACCTCACTTTTGTTACCATCTCATTAAGTTATCATGGGCATATTTCAATTTGGTTCCTTCTGGTTTTACCATCACAGTAACATCTTTTTCTGGTCTCCTTCTGGTTGTGTCGTCACAGGGACATCTTGATCTGGTCTCCTCATGATTTTGTCATGATAAGGACATCTGGATCCGGTCTCATTCTGATTAATTCATCGCAGGGCAATTTTAGCCTGGTCTTTCACTGATTTATGTAATCAAGGTGATATCTTGATCTGGTCTCGCTCTGATTATGTCATCAGAGGGACATTACATCTGTCTTGTCTGTTTGCTCGGTAGCCAATGTTGCGTCTGAGAAATGGTATCACATGGTCTTTGATGAGGATGCACTAGTCACACTGCAGTATATGTAATATACTTGATGTTAATATTAACTACAGGTTCATGTCTAGGCAATAAATGACTGTGAGTCCTAACATCAGGACGTCACAATCATGGTGCTCAGTACCTTGCTACATCCATCTTATCTTCTTTAACTTATTTTCCCAACCAGAAGAAACAAATTAAGATATATGTAGCCTTGTTGAAAGTTATAATTTTATCAGTGTGTGATGAGTACTATACATTAATTGCACACAAGTGTCAGAACTGAAACGAGAAATCGTTTTTTATTAAAAATCTGAATGTACACATACATACATATTTTGTAGGCTTCATTAACTAAATAATAAAGTGAGACATCATAAAACGTACAACCTCTAAACTTGTGGCAACACACTGAGATTCTGTGAACTTTACAAAAAACTTGTTTATACAAGTTTCTTGCATAGAAATGAAATGCTTTCTACAGACCATGAATGGACAATACTCTTAAAAGACAGGAAATGATTCTGCTGAAATCGGTTCCTTACATTACATTCCTCAGGTGGTGTTTATGAGCCCTTTTAATGTGATATAAAAATACATGATATAAAAACGTGATCTTTTGTTGAGTCAAAATACAAAAAGTCTTTTGCTGAAGGCTTACTAGACATATCTCTGCAGTATGTTACTGCTTTCGTCAGAGAAACCCCAAAGAGGGATGTACGTTTTCTTGTGTGTGGACGGAAAATTGGGAGTTAGGCCGAGAAGGAGGCGTTCTGGCATTCCTGCTATGTTTTAGGCCTTAGGCACAAAGAAGTTGTCCATGTTATGTACTTTGTAATGAGAATGTGACCCTGGGTCGGGTAAGATGTTTGTGTTAAGATGTGCGCACTCAGACAGACAGTCCTGGGAAGCAATGCTGAAGGAGTTGAAAACAGGACCTTGCAACATCCCTCTTAAAGCTCTGACTACATCAAAAAAAACTAGATCTGTCGCTAACATTGCAAGACAGTTTGCCACACAACACGGGTGATGGAAGCTCCAGTAATACTGGAGCCCCTTTCTCTTTATGGTTATGAACTGCCCATGGAGGTGAGCTGAGAGGGTACCAAACTGAAACAGGAAGAGAGGCTTAGGGCAGGCAATAATCTTTTGACAACCTCCAAGTTGAGATGTCCCTCCAATGGCCATGTCAACATTCAAAAACCCTGCTCTCCACATCTTGGTCCCCCTTTCACTTCTCTCCTCTACCATGAGACAGGAAATCAGGCATGTGCCTTGACAACACATTGAGTTCCCATTTAAGATGTAAAATCTTCCAGATTTAACCTGACTTTATCCATGAACAATGGCAGTAACATCATTACAGCAGTGGAAATGGGTGATGTTGTTCTTGAAGAATTATCAAAGTGTAAATCCCTGCTATGATTAATATTACCTGTCAAGGAGAAGTGCAAACTGTGGTCACACAAAAACACATAATTTTCGTATATTTTTAAGTCAGTTAAATTCTTTTTCCATAGCTGCCAACACAACACGAACAAGCTTCACCACATCCTTTGCCCACAGCTGGATTATTTACTCAAAAATCACCACCTCTTCTTTTTTCTACCTTTGTGTCGTCTGGTTCACAGTGTTCTGAATTCTTCTTCTCTCTTACTGTTAAAAGCTAGCTGCTGGCTTCTGGGTGGAAGCCGACTTGTAAAGTGTGTGTGACTTTCACGTTAAATTTCCTGCAGTTCAAGATCATATTTTAGTCATTTCTCTTAGCTTTTTTGAGACCAGGCACTTCAAGAGGAGCATGTCGACAGTCTCGTGAGCCAAGATGGCTATAAAGGCATGGCACCTGCTGAGAAGCTGAAGCTCTCTGGAAAAACAGAGGTGTAAGGGGCTATGTTATGAGACTGCAGGAACTCACACAAGGTGGCGGGTGGACATTAATTAGACATGGGCTGACTTGAAGGGACGTCAGAATTGTCCTCAGGCAATAAATGCTGCCTTGAATTTGTGGCAGAACAGTCACATTTATGGCTGACTTGCCACAGATACGCACACACAGCACTTGCGCTATGAAAATCTGTACCACATCCTTATGTGTGTATGTGTGACTCCTACACAAGTTGGTATGGATATTTGTCACACAATTGCAATTACATCAAAATGCTGGCTCCTTCCACTTCATGCAATTAGGGGACTCTTTAAACAGCGCCAATTCCCATCTCTGCTTTTGTTTGCTTCATTGCAGTGGTGGCTAACCAGTTGGACACGAAGAGGCACAAATATGAGGTCCTGTAAGACCCAAGCCTAGGAGTTGGGGCACTGTGAGAAAAGAAGGGGAAGATGCAAGCCAAAAAAAGGGGGGGTTTTTTTCTTTGTAACTGAAATTTTTTTGTTTCTTATGATGGTATAGAACAGCGCAAAGGTTCACGTGAGTCTATTGTGGCTTACTCTTCCTTTACTGCCTTTAACAGTTGTGCTTTTGTCACCTGTTGGGCTGATTCCTTAACTATATTTTTTTTGAGGTTTAAGGTGTGTCTTTGTGCACTAATGAGTGAAAATAATTTACCCTTTTAACCGTAACCTTAAGAGAACTCACTTTAAAAACTTTTACAACTTTCATTAGGTATGTAAATGCATGCAAAGTAACAAATGTCGCATACGCGACCTCACCGAGGCTGAAATGAGAAGATTCGCCCACTGAGCGTTCCTGCATGGGAATGGACAGGCTTCATTAACATGCGCAGTTATGTAAATCTGCACATAAAAATGTGAATATTGAGTCTTCATCCTTCAGCCACCCTGTCTTACTGTTCCAACGGTGGCAAATTAAAAAAAAAAGGTGTTTTCCGGTGCTCTTATTATCTCCTCATTCTGAAAGAATGATGCAAATGTTTTAGACGTACTTCCTGCCTAGAGACAAGATGTCTTCCAGAGAGATTCTCACTGTTGCAAGATCACAGGGCAGGCAATGGTAGGAAATTGAAAACTCACAGCATAAGTCACGTGACAGTCTTCATCCAGTGAGGCACGAAGGCCTTAATAAGAGGCATATCCTAAAATGCCCTGTAATCTTGCTGAGATTTAATTGTGGTAGAGGGATTAGGTGTCCCCCATGCTGTTATGGTGAACTGAAGCTGTTCACCTTAGAGTATGTTGGGGTTTTGGTAAAAGCAGTCCTCCAGTCCAAAACCCTGCTTGTTGGCCAGGTAAGTAGGTTCAGCCACAACAATAAATGCTAGCACACACTGCACCTCCTTCCAGACGGTGACGTGTGCCAAAGTGTGCAATTTTCTGCTATGCTGGTGATGCACTAGAGTGTTGTTTTATGAGATGGCATTAGAACACCAGATAGAAAAACTAGTATATACAATTAGCAAAGAAAATATACACTGCCCGGGCAAAAAGAAAAGTCACCGTTTCAATTTAAATAAGCAAATACAGTACTTAAGACCCAACAGTCTGGTCTGGGCTCAGCAAAGTTATGCAGCAATAAAATGAAATCAACTGAGTACTTGAATCTACTGAATGACCAGGTTATCCCATCAATGGACTTTTTCTTCTCTGACAGCATGGGCGTATTCCAGGACAAA
>JAACJT020000031.1:10537270-10549477 GCA_009936485.2 Gymnarchus niloticus | reverse complement strand
AGAAGGCAGCAAGCAGGTCAGATAGGACAGCTGAAGTTGAGGGAGGGCACTTAGGCCAGCAGACGATATGAAGATCTTTTTGTCTGGCATCTGTTCTCACCATTGCTGCTCTGTTCTCAACATTGTGATTCCTATGGATACACACACATGCGCACGCACACACCAACCAAAACATTATGACTTCCCCTGGCCCTATCAATTGAACATTTGTAGGATTATCTTGACCAACAGGTTCAGTGTTTGAAACTCCCACCTAGGACTCTATGAGTAGTCCTGGAATCAGCATGGTATAGCGTTCCTGTGGAAACGTACAGGGGACTCAGTGAATCAATGCCTTGCTGCATAGTAACTGCGATGGTGGCTCAAGGAGG
Organism: Gymnarchus niloticus; assembly: GCA_009936485.2. Taxonomy (NCBI): domain Eukaryota; kingdom Metazoa; phylum Chordata; class Actinopteri; order Osteoglossiformes; family Gymnarchidae; genus Gymnarchus; species Gymnarchus niloticus. Next base: position 10,549,106 of record JAACJT020000031.1, on the reverse strand, counting down.
TCAAATCACCTACTGAGGAGGCTTTTTTTTCAACTTTTGTCAACTGAAGTCACTCAGATGCTCCTAAGACCATTTGTGGACACTCCTAGCAGCATGGCAAGGGGAATTATCCTGCTGGAACCACCTTGTGACTTCAGGGTAGACAGTCATCATGTAGGAGTGGACCTGGTTCACCAGCGTGGACCACTTAACACAACTGCTTCTTGATCGTGGACACACTGCCCCAGTGCCCTCTCTGGTGTTCTCCAGTTTAACAATCTTCAGCTGTAGGCTCCGTTGCCCTTTTGTTAGCATGACTTCATCTGATTGTCATCCTTCATCTCAGTAACAGTTTTCCTGTGTAAGCTTTCAAGTTTACATAAGATAAGTTCTATCTGTGAGAATGTCCTGTTCTTACCCTCCCCTCCAGTGCTGTGCTGGCAAGGTTGAACAGTTTGTTTGTGTTTTCCCTGTCTGCTGCTCTGTTTTAAGTATAGGAGATTTTATTTATATGATCCAGAAATGTACATAAATAAGATGTAAAACACAACACTCTTTATTTATTTGTCAGTGTAGTTTGTTGCAACAAAATTCCATCTGGCATCTGCCTTCTGCCATAACAGCAGCAAAAAAAAAAAAAAAGGGATGAAATACAATATAAATAGACACACAAATAACTAAACCACAGACTACAATCTGTACACAGAGCGAACATGGTAGAGAGAGAATAGACATAAATTGACAGACAGACAACTAAAGTCTGTACACAGTGCAATTATTGTACAATGTGCAAGGTAGGTACGGTAGGTGTGTGGATACACAATATTAACAGATATACAGATTATTGAACTACAAACTGTACATGGTTGTTATTCTACAGTGGTCCAATGGGAGTGTGAGGACAGCTACAACTGTAGGAAAGAAGGACTTTGTGTGTACTTGTATCGCTCTGGACGTCCAGGGTGGGTGGGCTCCTGCCGGAAAGTCAGAGGTTAATCAGACAGTGTTTGCGGTGGGTGGGCTCCTTGGTGCACGGTGAAGTTGGGGGAGTTGCAGTTTACACTTTGGTGATCAAAGCAGGGAAAAACGTATTTAGTGTGTGTAAGGCTGAGGTCACTCCTGGGCTGGCGTGTTGATTTTATAGTCTGTGAGAGCCTTGATACCTTTCCAGTCATGGTTTCAGAAGTTCTGCCCAATATGCTGGTTATATCTGCACTTGGCATCCTTAATGGCCTTTACGTTGCACCGTGCCTCTCAGCAGAACCATAGATAGCGCCCATATAACTGCTGACGCTGCACCGGTCCACCTGTCAATCTCCCATTCCATTCTTCCTTCTCTCTTGAATATGACCCTGAGATACTTAAACTCCTCCACTTGAGGCAGCAACTCATCCCCAACCTGGAGAGAGAAATCCACCCTTTTCTGACTGAGAACCATTGCTTCAGACTTGGAGGTGCTGATCCTCATCCCAGCTGTTTTATACTCGACTGCAAACCTGCTCAGTACAAGCTGGAGGTTGGAGCTTGATGAAGCCAACAGGACCACATCATCTGCTAAAAGCAAAGATGCAATCCTGAGGCCACCAAACTGCCCACCCTTCACCGCTTGGCTACACCTAGAAATTCTGTTCATTAAAGTTATGAACAGAATCAGTGACAGAGGGCAGCCCTGGTGGAGTCCAACACCTACCAGGAAGAAGTCTGACTTACTGTTGGCAATGCAAACCAAGGTCCGGATCTGGTTATACAGGGAGTGAATGGCCCGGAGCAACAGACCCAGTACTCTGTAATCCTGAAACCCCCCGCAAGACACTCCAAGGGACACGGTCATATGCCTTTTCCAAGTCCACAAAACACGTGTAGACTCCCATGAGCCCTCCAGTGTCCTTGTGAGGGTAAAGAGCTGGTCTGGTGTTCCATGACCAGGACGAAAACCTTATTGTTCTTCCTGTATCGGAGGATCAACCAACGGATGGACTCTCTTTTCCAATAACCTGGCATAGGCCTTCCCAGGGAGGCTGCGAAGTATGATCCTTCTAAAGATGAAACACATCCTCCAATCCCCTTTCTTAAAGATGGTAACCACCACACCAGTCTGCCAGTCCAAAGGCACTGTCCCTGACCTCCATGCAACGTTGAAGAGGCGTGTTTGCCAAGACAGCCCAAGAACACCCAGAGCCTTCAGGAACTCTGGATGAATGTCATCCATCCCTGGACCCTTGCTATTGATGAGTTTCTGGACTATCTCATTGTCCTCAGCTCTAGTGATAGCCAAGTCCTCTTCTGAGCCCCCAGTCCTGCTTCCTCCAAGGAAGACATGTCAGTGGGATTCAGGAGGTCCTTGACGTCACCAATCCACTGCCTGACTGTATGCCCAGTCAAGGTCTGCAGCACTCCTTCCCTGCTGTAAACAGTATGGGCCAAGCACTGCTTCCCTCTCCTGAGTCATCTGACAGTTTGCCAGAATCTCTTTAAGGCTGACCGAAAATCATGTTCCGTGTCCTCACCAAACTCCTCCCACACCTGAGTTTTTTCTTTCGCAGCTGCTAAAGCCTCAGTCCATTTGGCATGTTAGTACCTGTCAGCTGCCCATAAGCTAACCAAGCTTCTTATGACTCTTCAGCCTGACAGCTCCCTTAACCACTGGTGTCCACCACCAGGTTTGAGGGTTGCCCCCTCCACAGGCACCAATGACTTTATGGTCACAGCTCTGCGCAGCTGCCTCAACAATGGAGGCATGGAACATGGCCCATTTGGTCTCAATGTCTCCAGCCTCCCTCAGAGTGCAATAGAAGTTCTGCCCAAGATGCGAGTTGAAGATCTCCCAGATAAGATCCTCTGCCAAACACTCCCAGTGCACCCTCATTATGCATTTGGCTACACCAGGCCTATCTGGCATCTTCCCCTGCCATCTGATCCAAATCACTAACAGGTGGTAACCAACTAAAAGGTCAGCTCCTCTCTTCACCTGAGTTTCCAAAACGTATGATCACAGATCTGATGGTACGACTATAAAATCAACCTACAGCCTTGGGTGTTCTTGTACTAGTTGGAATTATGAACACTATTATGCTTAATCACGATGTTCACTATGGACAAACTGTGACTAGCACAGAAGTTCAATAACAGAGTGCTACTCAGGTTCAGATCAGACAGGCCGTTCCTCCCAATCACACCCTTTCAGGTTTCACTGTTGTTACCCACATGTGTGTGACCTGAGTCTCATACTAACCACCGTCATTGGACCACTGGACTCAGGAGAATAGATGAAAAAGTTGTCATCACAACTAAGGGTTCTTAGTTTGAACAGAAGTGAAAGTTTTATACACTCCTGTCTACATAAAGGCATCTGTATGATGCAATGTGTACATGCGTCACAGCAACGGTATGTTTAGCACTGCCCTCATTAGCAGGGCACTGCAGTGTGGTTTGGCCAGCCTCAAAGATTCTGTCGGCCTCTGCCATGATCCACATGAACAATGGCCTTCAGCCTGGGTCTGAAGGGGCCCCTGTTTGTGACTCACAGTGGGGCATTGTGTGAGTGGCTCTCTGCTGCCCCTTCGGCTCTGAGCACGCATCCTAAATATGCAGCTATTCAATCCAGCTTGAGTGTGGGGTAACCCCAGATGTCACCATGCTGTATCTTAGGCCCCCTGTGGTCAATAGCCAGGGTTCGAGTACCGCCTTTGTAAGATTTCCCCTGCATTGTATAGGAATCCGTGGATAGGTGCAATTATCATTAATGTAAAAATTTCAGATATGCGTTTACTTAATCTGTATCTGCTATTTTAAACGGCTACAAATGATTTGGTACAAGGTTTACATATTGCAACAAAAAGAGGCACATTTTTCTGTACAAACTCGCTGGAATGAATAAATGTGTAATTATACCTTAGTTATAGCACGCTGCTTGCTCGGCAGGTTATTGGTTTAATTAGATTGTAAAGACCTGAACATTTCAGGTAAACAGTTAGCGAAGTGAATATATTGTAGCAGAGATACTAGACATAGCTGCTATTATTAAGGATGCAGACTCAGAGTGTAATAGCAATAAAATATTTTCTCAAGTCCAACACCACAACAAACAACAATGCACAATGCCCACAGTGTTAGCCTTATAATAACCCATACGCGTGTCCATGGTGGGCAGGCAAACACACAACCCGATACAGACATAATATAAATCAATGTTTACACATCAAGACAGTACATGACATGGCTCCATACACTATATACAGGACATGCTAGATAACACTTGGCACTGTACCAAGGTGCCCCACAGTACTCTGGGTACCCCAAATCTTTCACAGTGCCACACTGATCCCCTACTAAGCGGCTCACTGCCCTGGTATCCCTACAACTAAATCAGTTAAGTGTCTCGAGCAGGGCCTATGCCTCCATGGCCACTAAGTCATAAACCCTACTGTTGGTGGGGGTCCCATCCATTGGGGTACTCACTCCCCCTTCCAGTGAAGGCTGCTGCTATGGGGCCAGGCAGACTCGGTGCAGCACCACAGTCTACCCGTACCCATTGGACAACATCAGAGAGGCACTATAACACCTCCCCCAAGCCTTGTCAATGGCTTTCCAGATTGGGTGATCGCCCTTTCTTCCCTGAGGGTAATGGATCCAAATCAAGTCCCCAACACAAAAGTCCTGACCCTGGCAGCACATGCCATAGGCCTGCTTCTGCCAGGCCATTGTTGCCTAGCCAGCTCATGCACAACCTCCCAGATAGTCCCTGGCATAGGTACTCCAAACCCAGTGTCACGGCAGCTCCAACTTCAAGGGTGAGCCCAACATGAACACTAGGTCCACCGGACAGAGTAGTTCTCAGCCAAACATGAGGGTGGCCGGGGTATCCTACACCAATCTGGAATGCCCACAGGGTCAGGGAAAGATGGGCGACCAAATTGCATTACTGTTGATCAATGAGGATTGTAAACTGCGTGGCATGGATATGATGGAATCACTCCACCAATGCACTGCTCTGAGGATGGAGGGGGATCGTGTGGATTTTCAAGATCCCCAGCCACCTGCAGACCTTGCCCAACACCCGCACTTCAAAGTTGTAACCCTGGTTGCTATGAAGTTCCTCTGGCACCAGCAGCAGCAGAAAAACTCCTTGGTTAGTTTTTCTGGTGTATGGTGGCAGTCTGGTTAGGAACTGAATTTGCCTTGGGCCACTTTGTGAAGTAGTCCATGGCCATGAGTTTGTAGTGGTAACTGCCATCACTGCAGGTGCAAGGACCCAGAATGTCCACCCCCACAAACTCTATGGGTGCAGCAATCAGATGTGGTTGCAGACGTGCTCAAACCTGCCGGCTTGGATCTTTCTGAGCCCTGCATACCTTGCAGAAAGCATGAACAGCTCAGTGTCCTGCCTGCAGCCGGGCCACTAGAACTGGAGATGCAGTTTCCCCAGGCTCTTCACAACCCCAAAGTGTCTAGCCACAACGGTTCCACGCACCAACCTTTGCACGATGAGGCAAAGACTCTTGGACACTAGCAGTTGCTGTTTGATGATTGCCAGCGCCAATACAACAATCCATCATGGTTTTTCCAGAGTGCGTTGCCGGTAGTAGACAGCCTTAGTCTCCTCATCACTGGCAGAGACCTGCTACCACTCCGCCCATCTCCCGCCATTCAGCCTCTCCTGCACCCTGGTCAGCACCGGGTTGCTTTGCTGCTCTGTGATGAGCTGCAGGTGATCAAAGCCATGAAGGGCTCTATTGTCCAAGCTGCTGCCATCGCTGTGGAAAGCAAGTCATGCTCCTCAGTCCTGCAGTTAATGTAGCAGTCAACACCTGTGCAGGGGCAATGAGAGAGAGAGCATCGGCATTGTAATGCAGTTTCACAGGGTGATGCTGCACATTGAAGTTCTACTCCACAAGCACCTCCAACCAGTGAGCCAGCTCTGGAATGTGGAATCTCAGCAGCCATGTGAGGGATGCATGGTCAGTCTACAACCAGAACCACTGGTCACAGAGATAGGGAAAGAAGTGCTTGCACGCCTGCATGACAGCCAGAAGCTCCAGGCAGATCATGCAGTAGCTGCATTCAGGATGGCTTAGTGTACAGCTGTACAGCTGGTTGAAAGCTGCAGAGCAGGCATCTATCTACCTGAAGCTCATCCCCTTCTCAGTGATATGGTGAAGTGGCTTTGCAATGCTGGCTAAGTTTCGCAGGAACTGCTGGCAATATAATACAAGCCCCAGGAAACTGCGCAGCTCTGAGACAAAACGAAGACAAGACCAGTTTCTTACTGCTGTTGTTTTGTCTGAGTCGACAGCCACACCTTCCCTGCTGATAATGTGACCCAGGAACTCTGTCTTTCCCCAGAGGAGGGAGCACTTTTGGGGGTTCAACCACAACCCCCCTGGTGGATCGCTGCAGAGATGCTGTTCTGTTCTGGAGGGTCCTGTCAAAATTAACACTTGGTTCCTGGAGTTCCTCTCAGGCTTACTGTGTTTCTTCAGAGTTGTCTTCCCAGGAGACTTTCTACCTCTTGGGTCAGCTCCTCAATCATGTCTCCACTTCTGACATGAATGTAGAAGAGATTATAAACATAGCTGCTGTTATTAAGGATGTGGACTTACAGCACAGGTAACAGTAAAAGCATCTTAATTCAAGCCTAACACCACAACCAACAACAATGCACAGTGCCCACAGTGTTAGCCTTATTGGCAACCCATACTCGTATGCACAATGGGCACTCGAACACACAACCAAATGCAGGCATAATATAAATCAATGTTTACATAACAGGACAGTACAAGACGTGGCTCCACACACTTTATACGGGATACAATAGATAATTATCAACTCGGTGCTGTGCAAGCGTGTCGCTTAGTACAATGTACCTCCAACTGTTACACCATATCAAACAGTGCGAGTTAAACTTGAACCACGGTACACATCAAACCTCCTTTTATTAAGAGATGGTCATTAGTGCCACTCCTTTAGAGCTGCAAAATTATTCTCTCTAACTGACGATGTATAGATGTTACAAACCACACCAACGTTTTACTTTATCGGTTTATAATGAATTCAGGAATATAAAATAGTTCGGAATATTTTTTGGAGTCGAAAGAAAAAGCTTGCGGCTACACGAAAGAAATAACGATCTGGCGACGTTTGGGACACCGTCACGTGACCTGCCCTGTGGTCCAAGTGCCGCTTTTTATTCTGGAGTTGGTACGTCCACTAACGTAGAACTGGTAAAGACACTACTGTACTCCAGATATGCTGGCGATTTTAACGTGCTTTCTTGGCTTCTTCGTCGTCTTCTGCCTGCTCACCGCTTTCCACGGGAGAAAACGGCAAGTCATTTAATGCCTCGATCAGCTGTTAAAACTCCCCGAACATTGCTTCTGTCTAAAAATATGCGTATATGTCGTATAAAATAGTTACACCAGGTCATGAGTACGGCAAAATTCACTTTGAATACTGCTATTTTACGCGACTTCGTCGTTGATGCTGTAATTTGAGATACGTAGCGGGATTTTAAGATTAAGATTCAGGTTTCGTCGAAATTTCGCTTGAGCCACTGAAGATTCTGCCGACGAACATCACACAGCCTTAGCAGTTTGCAGTGGATTCCATATTATCACACGTTAACGGAGCCGCAGCGGTTTCCATTTAATCAACTGAACATGAAAAACACGCAAAACTAATACTCTGCGAAACTCCGTGCAAACACTGGTTTTTAAATTCCTTATTGTTTTCTCATATTTGCAATGTATCGAAACAAGGAATCCGTAAGATTTACGCATAATTTCACGTGACTTTTGCATGTTTTGGTCGAGTAAGTACATCTCTGTGAAGGTCTGACTGTTGAACACATGCACTGCTAAATCTGACCCCCTGCAGCTCCGCGTTAAATCTGCAAACGCTTTCATTATCTGGTGGGGAGTTTTTAATGTGCGAACCTCTGTATCCTTGATTTCATCAGCGGACCTCGCTGAAAACGAATTATTATTATTAGCATACAGTAGAATTACTGGTTGTACTTTCAAACCTTGAAAGTTGACCGTCATGTTGTAGGAATTATACTAAACTTAAGCCTTAATTACGAGCAGAGCATGGGTCAAGGTTAAGAAAATCGCTGACATGCTGTGTGCAGTATAATACAATATAGATAACGTATTCCCCTCAAATCTTTATAGCATAAAGGAAATAGTACTTAATTCAGGTTTAGTTCAGACGTGTTTCTCTAAGTTTGTGTTCATGAGGACTGACGTCAGCATGCATTTACTAAGGCAGCTCTTACTGGAAATCATTTGGTTTCTTCGTTAAGGCACGGGTGATTTAAGAGGAAATATAAAAAAAAGAAGGCATCATTGAAAACATTAAAACGAAAACATAAAACAACTCCATGTACAATTGGAATCAACAGATCGTGTGAACATTATCGTCCGTGGAGAGCAGGGCATCCAGTCAACGGGGGCGTGCATATGGTTTTAATACAAAAGAATGGGCCAGTTGATAAGTGAGCACGGCCCGCTACAACGAAATGAATCGGTAATAATTCGTCGAGAATCTGCATATAATTATTCCACAAATATCCATCAATGGCCCTAGTTGGTCTTCTGGCTGAGGATTTGAAGCTGTAGCAGGAGTCTGAAGATGGCTTTTGTAGTGTGGTACTTTGATTTGTAGCTTCTAGCTCATAGAGCTGCAGCATATGGTTTTATTTGTGATCTCCCTGAGGCTTTGTGCTTTCGGTGTGATGTCCTATACACATCGTAGGGTGTTAAAATTTTAATGGTGGAAACAAAACCTCCAAAAATGTTTTTGTTTTTTTTTCGGATGTTATTACATTTAACTTGGCGGAAATGTACTTCTGCTGCATCAATCGTTTAGGATTAAAAGGTTTCTTTCTTGACATGGATAATAGTGACTGAACACCTATAATGACACCACCGAAACATGATCATTTTAGAGAATCAGGAAACAGATAAATACTCAAGAAACTGTAGATGGGAGCTGGCAAGAATTTCTGCAAATTGAGCCGATCTCTGCTTAGGATATAATGTAGTGCTCTAGGGATATTCAGGAATTTTTTTCTTTAATGATTTTTGGAACGGATTTTCCTTTTGGTGTGTTTTGTATGGCTATGTTAATATTTTTTTCGTTGTATTACTGGTTCACAGACTAATGGGAGAATACAGATAATAAATCATTGCTGGTAAGAAGCTTTTGCTAGAGCGAGTTTAGGTGCTCTGTCTATATTAGAGATATTCAATTGACTTTTATCTGAATAGCACTTTTTAGAAGGAGTGTTGTCCCAGCACTGAGGATTAGTAAGCATCTTTACAGCAGGAGGTGCATGTGAAGCAGAGAAACAAGGATTCGCATTTTTCAGTTTCATAAATAACTGCAGAGTGTAGATGAGGTTCTGGAATTCCCCAATGAGCAAACCCCTGGGGGCTTTTTGGGGAATGTGGCAATATTTACATTAGCCAATCGTTTTGCAAGAACCTGTGAGAGAGCCTGAACGTTTTGAGAGAGTTGAGTGTTTTTGAGTCCTGGTTCAGGATCAGCCCAGCCTAACATTATCTAAAATGGGGCAGTTGTTTACTGGTGGATATGGGAACATAGCTTTAGGGCAGAGAATAATAGGAAAACAAGGTTCTGTCACAGTCGTTGAAGTATTATGTTTTTACTTGTGTGTAGCGTGTTCAAAAGGGTGGGCGGACAGTTGTCTGTGGACTGCCAAAGGCTTTTTCTGTATGCTCAGGAGTTCTTGATTCCTCTCCTCTGTTGTCCTATAACTACCACATACCCTTGTTAACTTCCTAGGGGCAACTGTGTTGTGAAAGTAACTATAAAAACAAATTGAACTGATGCATAGAGGGTTTCAGATGTTATCCTGTCATCCATTTTTCTGCTTATTGAAGCCAAAATCCACTGTAGCCAGAACATCATAGAATGTTCCGTGCATTTATTTTGACTGTGGGATTTTTGTATGGTTCCTGCATGAGATTAAAGGACTCATAACTAATTTTATAAGAAATGAGAAGTAAGCTGCTGTCTTCATTAAAAGATAAAAATGAAGTTATTCAGAATTTCATTGGATAAGTATCATGGGTGTGTTTCTGTAATCTTATTAATGTTGTTTCAACACAGGAGGATATATCATACCTTGACCCATGTTTGGTTCACGGTGTTTGGTTTTTTAATATCCTAAGGGGGAGTCTTTCAGGTGTGACTGACTGTGGATGTAGTTCAGTTTGAGAATGTTAGACTTGGCAATGAATTTGGCACCAGCGCAGAGTACAGTGCCAGCTTAGGAATAAATACTGTCTGTGTGTGTTGTGTAACAAGCTGAAACGTGACAAAGCATGTCCTGATGATTTCTCCACACCCTGCATGTCTCTATGCCTCATGGGAAATTGGCCATTTTGCTCTGCAGTGACTGCCTGGTGATGCAGGATGTCATTTCATGATCACCCTCCCCTGTATTTGTTTAGATGCTGAGGGGGAACCCGAAGGAACTCTATAAATGGTTTAAATGACAGATATTCCCATTTGGTGAGACGTATCATTTTCTAAATTTTTGCTTGCTGTAAAACATGGGGGTGGATAGCTCAATGAGCTGTCCATTAGTGATGACCCAGTGGAATTTAGCCTCAAGTAACTCTCCAAGCCTCCCACTGCATCTGAATGCACTGGGGCAGTGGGTACATAACCACTCCTCGCATTAGCACTGTAAACAGAATCTTTTAGACTTTTTGAGCATTGGTTCAGTGCCCAGTTTGGCCCATTTAACCACTTAAATTTTAGAGCAGTGTTATTCATTAGCTCTGCTGGAATCATGAAGAGGATCTTTTGCCAAGTAGCTCTTATCTTCAGATTAAACATGAGAACTTGTGTCAGAAGCCTTCGCCAGTAAAGAAGATTTTTCACAGCCAGCCTCGATAGCACCTTTATGAGCAGTACACCTATCTCAGCTGTGCGTGCAGGTGACCAAAGTCTGGTCACATTTTGGCATTGTTACAGTCAGCATTGCTGTTGCTCTAGCTGGGTCGGGTACCGGAAGGCTAATGTGAGTGGCTTTTATGTTGGCTTCAAGGAAATAAAGCTGAGTTTAAAGGGAGAAAGGTCCTGGAGGCATACTGTAAATAAAGCATGGGCACAGGAGGGGCTGGGTTTGCAGTGTACCTCCCTGCCTTCTCCCTAGGGCCCCGTGACATTAATGCATTGCTGGATATGCCCTGGTAAGGATCTACAGTTTAAGACTTGAGGTTTTCTGTGGAACAAGACCAGACAAGGCAGTGAAGTGTGATTTATGTGGATTTCACCCAGAGGAGGCTTTTGCAGCTCTTTAGTGGATGTGATCTCCTCTTGTTGAGTAGCAGTCATGAGACCCCCTTTGGGTCTTGCTGGTACCAGACTGGTCCCATCAGCATGATGTGCACTTGTTCTTTCCTGTAGGAAGATGGGTATTGATTACGTTTCCTTCTTCTGAGTCTCTGTAATAAGCTGTTCATTTGAAATGGCCTACAACCTCATGTGAGTGAACTGTAGTATTTTATTAATGAAATTCTAAATAATTTCATATTTATCTGAGGAAAAATCATGGATGTGTTTCTGTAACCTTTATCATCATCATCATCATCATTCACTTCCGGCTGCTCCCATCAGGAGTCACCACAGTGGATCAACCTTCGCCATCTCTTCCTGTTCTCTGCATCCCGCTCTGTCACACCCACCAACCGCATGTCCTCTCTCACTACATCTATAAACCTCCTCTTTCGCCTTCCTCTTTTCCTCTGGCCTGGCAGTTCCATCCTCAGCATCCTTCTCCCAATATACCCAGCATCTCTCCTCTGCACATGTCCAAACCAATGCA